>ML681989.1:9860865-9906573 GCA_007922195.1 Podocnemis expansa | reverse complement strand
AATGTCCAGGCCGACCACCCCCAGGACACACTTATTTGGCTGCCGCTCCAGACGCCAGGGTCCCTTCCTTCCTCCAGCCCCAGCCGACTGTCCAAGATGGTCACCCGGCAACACTGGGTCTCCGGCCTGCCGCATGGTCAGAGAAAGGGCTGGCTGGGGCTCTCTACCATATCCTCCCAAGTATAAGCCAAGTGCCTGTTTTGAAGCCAATTTTCAGGCACAAAATTCTCGGCTTATACGTGATGATATACAGTAGGTTAGTGTCTTTAATTGATTAAGCTTTCTGAAACAATTTGTAACTCCTATCATGATTGATTAAATTATACAAATAGTTACCCAATTACACAACATCAGGAATTAAGTTTTTTGATCCAGCTTTAGGAAGTTTTTCAGGTTCCTCTCAAAAATCATTTTATCATGATGAGATCCCTTTGAGCTACAAAGTATCAATTAATTCAATAGTAATAGTAAATGAGCAGTATGGTAATATTAAATTAAATAACTGCATTGACTTATTTTATTTGGAAGAATCCATCTTCAACATACAGGATTCTGAAGTCTATCCACCTGCAAGATAACTATCATTTTCAATAGTTTCAGAGTTATCTGCCAATGATACTGTTTCAGTCACATCATGTATGTCACATAAGCACTGTATATAACCTGTAGCAAAAAAAAAAAAAAAAGTCCATCATCCAGAAAAAGCTTGTAATAAGAACCAGCAGATTACAAAAAGATGTAGTTGAAGGAAAGAAGAAAAAAAAAAGCCTGCCTGGTTTGTTTATGTAACAAATTCTCCTTTCCATATGATTGAGAAACCACACTTCATTAACATGGCTCAGTCATTAAGACCAGGATACCAGCCACTCAACAGAGCAGATGTCAAAAGGCAAACTGCTGGATGAAGTGTATGAAAGAAATTGAGCAGTATGGAAAGAAGTATAGAGGGCAAAATTGATAACCTGAGACTTGATGGGTGGAGCAATGTCCACAATGATCCTGTTATATGTACTTGTATGACAACCGAAGAAGGGACTGTCTTCCTTACAGAAATAGTTGATACATCAGCAAATGTCTGTGCATGCAGTAGAATACTTCCAGGAAGCTGCAGTAAAAGCTGAAACGAACTGGGAAACATTTCAAATGTCTAGTATTCAGCCTGGCCATAGACAATGCTGAAAATTTATCCAAGATGAGAAGAAATTCAAGAAAGTCCCAAAATAACAATACACAGTTGCAGTGGTCATTAGATGTGCTTCCTAGCCAAAGACTTCAGTCTTCCAGAAATAAAGGATAAAGTTGCTGAAATTGCAAGCTACTACTATAACAACCACTTTCATGTAACTATTTTAGTTAAAAAGTTTTAACAAAAACCTGATTCTTAAAAGCCGAAAGTTTAAATTAAAAAAATGCATGTGTTTGTCAAAATATTATGTTTGCTGTTGTAGAAAAAAAATCAGAATAATAGCATTGTTGTTTTAGATAAATAAAACAATTTAAAATATTTATCTGGTGATGTCCTCCTCCTAATTCAGCAGGGCAAGAAAACCCTCCCAACATTAATGGTTAGCCTGTTGAACTGAAAGTAGTTCACTGCCCAGTGACTTCATAAATATTTGTTTCAATTACCATTGGCAAATGAAATAACCAAACCATCATTCATTTTCTGATGTAGCTGTAAAAAGTAATGTGAAAAGTTTTCAAAATAAAAGTCACTGTTTAAAAGTATAGTCTGTACCTTCTAAAAACGAAACCTACATCTATCTCGGAGTTGTGAAGAATGCACTTTTTTATGCAGAAAACCATGATTATATCAAGTTCTCCTCAACATGATTTAAATCAAAACCACCTTGATGTGAAGCGATGAAAACTGCTACGAACGGCTTTTTCAGAATACCACCCTGTTCAATCATCACTGGTATTTGCGGTCTGTTATCATGCAAGTTCTCACTCATTTTGACTTTACTTTCAGACAAAATTACTCCCACACAACACCAAGACATATCTATGCCACGCCAAGAGTCCTAGATCGTTGTGATATCAAAAGCAATTCAACCAAACTCCACTCCTTCCCTACAGTTAATTTGCACGCAACTATTTCATTGGTATTAAAAGGAAACTGCTCAGATAGCGAATTATTTGACTCAGTTGCCACATCTATGCAATAATGTGGGGGTTTCAGCTACTAGTAGTTTAATCATTTCCTGGAATTTTTTTTTTGTTTGTTTTCAAAGACTGTCTTAAAAAGAAAAGCCACCAACTACATTCAAGTGTGAAACCTTTTGTCAATGTCTCTACCTTCAAATATCATGATTCAAGCTTTTATCTATTCAAAAAGGAAAAACTGACATTGAAATGGAGTTCAAATTTAAACACACATTAATTATTAAAAAGACTAGAAAATGTTATAAGCATGTTTTATGTATTCCAAATCCAAGCACTACAAGATTAGGAAATTTACAATTAAGGTTACAGTTTAGAAAAAATCCAAACAACTTCTTTAACTCTGCCCCATTGTGACACCATGTAGCAGAATGATGATCAGGGCATTCATCATGTGTGCAGATCCAAAGGGGTTGCCATGTTAGTTTAGTTCAGTAAAAACAAACAAACAAGGATTTCCTGAAACATATTTTTAAAACACTAAATTCTTCCAAGTACAGAAATGTCTGTTCTTAAATCTTTCTGAAAAAATGGCCCAAGTTTTGGGGGAGGGGGATAACTGTTTTAGCAATATTAAAATAATGAAGTTAATTTTTAGAATTTGAACAACAAACCTTTACATTTGGAAGTTCTCTGTGGTGATGACTGCCTGATTCTTAACTCTCAGCTATTGTGATAAATAATCTAGCTCACGGATTTTCAACCAGTATGCCCGTGGCAGCATGGTATGCCATGAGAAGTGTCCCAGTGTGCCATGAAATTTTGTACAAAGGTAAAGAAAATCATGTAAAACAAATGTTATCTTAAACATTTTATTCAACCAAAACTAAAACTTATAAAACTCTTGAAAATTAATCACCAAATTAAAATGGAGGTATTGATTTTCCAGTTCTAAAACTGGAACATTCTGAACACAGGTGGCCAAAGGGCAAAATTGAAATGAGTATTTTTTTCTGGTGGATTTGAAACATTAAGGCATTTGAGCCTTCTTTAGCTTGTTGTATGCACTCTGTTGCAAGCCTCTCTAGTAAGAGCAAAACCATAGCAAATGTAAATGTAACTTTTAGGAGCAATCAATTCAACTGGAAAAAAGTGGGTGTGCTGTGGAATTGTTTGTCTCATTGAAGTGTGCCATGTTACTGAAAAGGTTGGGAACCACTGATCTAGGTGATTTCCTGATCAATATTGTCCCCTGCAGGCAGAAGGTCGAGGCCTGATGGACATCAAGGGAGTGGAGTCATCATCCATCTTCTGAGGCATGCAACTTTGGAAAGAAAACAGGTAGAGTGGATAGGTTGGTAGAAATGAAACTGGGATATGACCTTTGGCAGAAACTTGAGATGGAGGCATGGGGAAACTATCTTCATAGAAAGTGGCGAAAGAAGGCTCCACCATTGTGGCCCCAAGTTCAGCCACCCTTCTTACTGAAGTGATAGCCACAAGAAAGGCTACTTTCATGGAGGACGGACATACAGCACAAAGTCAATGACTCAAATGGATATTTCATTAGTGTCAACAGAACTAGGCTGAAGTCCTACTGGGCAACAAATGGTTGCAAGTGTGGGAAGGTTCTGACTAGTCCTTTCCAGAATTCAGTAGTCAGTAGGTATGTAAAGACAGTGTCCTTCCATGGGGAAGGCAGACTGTGAAAGGCACTAATTGTTCCTACATGTACCTTCAGACAATTGAGCTGAACCAATGGTACATAAGCAGACCACCAGATGCTATTACTTTCAAAGTCTCCAGCTCTGGATTAATGGTATGCATGCATAAACCCTTCATTAGAATACAAACGGAACCACTACTCAAAGAAAAACTATTTTTTTCTAACTATATACATCATGCTCACACTACCATAGGCAAGAGTTTTACAAATCATTACAGTATAAATTTTGTCATCTAATCTAGTCTTCCTTCTTCTTGGAGTCAGCCTTTTTTTTTTTTTTTTTTTTAATTAAGCCATTGATGTGGAAGTGTACGCCAGACAACATTGTTTTCAATACCCTTTCAGAAAGGCTGAACCTCAGTAATAGCAAACACTTAACCCATTTTAAATACTAGCTCTGGGGATTCTGCTGAAAACCATTTTCAGTAACAGTTCAGCTTCATAGCTTAGATAAGGCTTTAGTGACACTCATCTGACAGTTACAGTACACACCATTATGTTACTAGAAAAAACTGTGTTGACATAATGCAAACTTGTATCATCCATGTTTGTGCTTTAAACTGCTTGAAGCTGATGTATGTCTCCTTGAAATGTTAGCTGTGCACTGACATGGATGACTATTTCCCATGGACTAATTAGCTGCCTCACTTCTTACTAAAATGAGCTTCTTTTAGAATAAGAAAACCTTTTAAAGCCAGGTCCAGAGTATTATTAAATCTGAAGCAGAAAATTAATCAGACATGCAAACAGACAAAGCAATATACAATTGTATATTGTATTCTATACAATATACAATAAAGCAATAATTGCTAACTAAAGATGCTAAGTATGAGCAATGTTCTTCAAAAAAAAACTGCTTGGGATCAAATTTCACTGAGCACTCTGATTTTCTGATTATTTTATTCTCCAGTTCGTTAGTGCTATGGCTATTCATAAAGCTGCTCCACACAGTTTTATTATTTTGAAAGAATTAATCTATGGGTTTTCTTTTTTTTTTTTTATTGAAGACTGGTTTAAAAAAAATTTTTATCCTATTCATCTGATCTATAGAACTTAGGATACATTCTCAGACACAATTTTAGATATCTTGAAGTGATCTTATTTCTGAAATATACAGGAAGAAGTGAATAAGTAATAGCTTTGTTAAATACCTCTATATATTCCCAATCACAACCCCCCTTCCTCTCTTTCATCAACCAAAACCAAATATTTTTCTGCACCAAAAGCTTTCAAAGGAACAGAGCACTCTGTGTCTCTGCATACCTACAGACAGCAGTACAAGACAGCCTCACAGAATTAAGTTATAGGTGTAGTGGCTACTAGACAATCCACAGCTGTTCCTGAAGCTTCAAAGTAAGTTTTTGTTGTGGGCAAGCCACCTGCCAAGTCAAACCTTTTAACTCAAAACTGAGATTATTGGACCATCAAAGAGAACCCTATAGATTAAGTGGCTGTTCAACACAGGACTAAGCAACGTGCTTGCATTGAGAGCTGGGTCCCAAGCCCTATACCACTTTGGATACAAGTAAGCATTTATTCCAGTTTTATTTAGCAGAGAAGCTCTCCATGAGGATAATGTTTGAGCCAGTCTAATCCAGTGTTTTATGGTCATAGAGAAAGAGCTGGTAGGAGAACATGACTTTACAGACTACAGACCTTCAAATGAATGAGTCTTTAGGAATTTATAAACACTAAAATTTATTTAGATATAAGCTTTAACGGGTTAAAACGAAACCAAATGAAGAAGTGTGTTGTAACTCATGAAAGCTTACATCTAAATAAATCTGTTAGTCTTTACAAGTCCCTCAAGACTCATTTGTTTTGCTGAAACAGACTAACAGGGCTATGGTTCTGGAAGTTAGAACCTTTAAAGTTTACATTTAGCAATTGGCTAACTGCTTTAAATATTCTGTCTCATTTAAAAAGAGCAGAGCAAAGCTCTGCAAGATGAAAGTTTTTAAATTCTTGCCAGACTTAGCTGGGCTTATGCAGAAAAACAGTACCACACAGCAAGAGCCTTATACAGATTCAGGGAACTGGTGTTTTATATGATGATCCCAAAACCTGTATCACTTGGGGTACCGTCTATGGACCTCTCTCTCACCAGCAACTTTAAAGATCAGTAAACTATTAAGCTAGGAACTGGAAAGCTGCTAACTGTCTATGAAGATGCCCAAACTGTTTGCTGATAGGTCTGAAGTATTGAAAGGACTGAGATAATGCGATTCTTCTCAAGTTCTGAAGAGATCAGGCAACGCACATTCCATATTTTATGACTACACTATGAAGATGGAAAAATTGTTTTTGAGAGCAGATCAGAGGGAAAAGCATTCTCATATGTGAGCTAAAATACAGGAATGTAAATGTTATGTTGAAACCTGAATATGTAGAAGTAGGGAAATCTGTACGAACAACACCAGCAGATTTACAACAAAACTATTTATGTTTAAAAGTTAATCACAGTATTCCAACTACTTTTTATTATATTTCATGTCATTTATGTTTTTTCACATGCATTAAATGTCTGTTTTATTAAGACCTTCTACTGTGTTTCTCCCTCTCACTCTTCACAACTAATTGTCAGGGTTTTAAATGTAATAACCCTCGGTTTAACTCTGTAATATTCTCTGAAAAGAGAACTGCTGCCTGTGCTGAAGCAAAGCATTAAGATGTTTTCCTAGGAAATCAGTGGTTAGACTTCACTCAAATTGCAACCTTGACTTGATTTTTTTTTTTTTTGTTATCTAACCAAAACTGTTGTGTCTGCACTTTAGAGGACATATATTAAACCATCTAACACACCAATAATTCTCGAACAACCATTTAAGGACCCAAATGAAGCATGCTCATAAGGAAGTTCTGCTTTCAAGAACAGAGGAAAAAAATGTAGCGGTCAGTTTTTCACTTAAACAAACAAACAAACAAACAAAAAAAACCCCAAGCAATCACGAGCAGAGTGGGAAAAATTCTAGAACTCTAAATTTAGGAACATGTCCTTGACTTTAAATCCATTTGCACTGTTTTAAAAAAATTCAATCTTTCTCAAAAGATTTCCCAACACAAGCAGCATTTTTAAAAAGCAACAGGCAAGTACATTTCCTTTATAGCAACATTAAAATCTTCTATTGCACTTTTCATCTAGAGATCCTAAAACACCTAAAGAAAAGTGAGCATCATTATCTTCAGCTGGGGGCACAGCTTATGACTGAGCTGCAGATTTGGTTCTGTCCACTAGTTTCAAGGAAAACCCCGCAGAAGAGCTGTAAGAAACAAAAGAACTCTGGTACAACCAATTCCAAGAGCAGTTTCTTCACTGTAATTACTCACAGAATTGGTAACTAAATCAAAGTTTACTATGATGCATGTTACCACTTACACGATTTTTACTGTTTTTAGAAGCTTCCATTTGCAGAGGAAGCTGCTAACGCAACCCTTCCTTTCACAAGTGATAACTATTTTTCAGAGAGGAAGTAGAATTTACATCCTGTTTATGATTGAAATATAGATTAAAATGCAGTCAAAGGATTTTAAAATATTTTCCTCAAGATTTCACAGAATGAGGAGATCCTTGTTATTCTCCAATTAGAGAAAAAGTAACAGAAAACTACTTGTTATTTTACTTCTGAATTTTGATAATTTAATTCTTTATATATGGTATTATTCTCATGTACACCATAGTCCAATCAATTGGAAATGTATACATTTTTATATTAATCCATTCATTTGAAACCCTGTTTCCTGAAGCTAAATACAGGAAGTGCCATGCAAACATACTAGGAAATCAAACACCCAATAACTGTCAGCAATAAGTCCTCCTGATCCGAATATGAAAACAGATTACCTAAAGCACAGATGGGACAAAATCCTGGTCAGCACCACTCTGGAGAAAGCCAAATCTTCACCACAGCTTTCTAAATGATGCTAAAATGCTTTCATCCCACTCCTGACAAATAAGGCCACTAAAGGTTCTGAGGAGTCCTGTTGCCTTTTAGAAACCAACAAATTTATTTGGGCATAAACTTTCATGGGACTTCATTTGTTTTGCTGAAACTGACTAATATGACTACCCCCCAGAACTAAACAGAATGTTTCTGAGGGCTGGTTTACAATACAAACTAGATCAATACAGGTATGTCGCGCAAGGGTGTGAAAAATATCCTTCCCTTCTGTGTAGAAGACAGTGTCAAGCATGAAGAGGCCTTAAGATTCCCTGTATTCTTGTGAGGATCAATGAACATAAAAGCATTTTAAGAGATCTCTTCAATAAGTTTTGGAAGGTTTAAAGAAATTTGACTTGTAAAATACATTAATACTATAACAAGACAGATCCATAGCATTTAAAGCAGCCTAACGATAGCAGTGTCACTGGTGCCCCATCTGTCTAGGGATGTTTATTTGTGAAAACAGGATAGAATACATAAGAATAAGTTTTAATCATAGAATCATAGAATCATAGGGTTGGAAGGGACCCCACGAGGTCATCTAGTCCAACCCCCAATCTCGTGATATGATTGATTTTCTATATACCTCTACATATTTATAGTACAAAACAGAAAGGAAAAGAATTTAGGATGCTTGCAATTTTTGTTTGTTATAAAGCTCAACATTGCATGTGCTTGTCTACGTCACTAATGAGAGGCAGTGGGCCAACTATTTGTAGGACATATCATCATTGTATGAAAACACAGCATCAGAAAATCCAGACTCTTACTACTAAGGAGCACATGTCAAGAAAAGCATATGGTGCTCTTCTTGTGCCTTGACTACAGCCAGTAAAGAAAATTAAGTACATGCTTTGAGAGAAAATAATTCTTGTAGCTTAAATGCTGTCAATTACATGCTTTTTTATTTCACTGGAGCTTGGTATTTCTATTTTTCATTTTTAAAAAGTCTCACATTTGATTCCTTTTTTTCCCCAATCTCACTACTAATTTAAGCAGCATTCATATCTGTTATGTAATGGACTACACTGGCCCATAATCTTATGTACCAATATTTTTCAACTTTTTTGTTCGAATCCTGGTTCTTTGGTTTGTACTTCATTCTCAACATGAAGAAAAGATGTTGACTGTGCTCATATATGCTCTCAACAGAACAGATGATACAAAAAAATCTTCCATACACACAAGTCATATGTTGAATGAGTTCCATAGTAAGCAATCAGCACCTAAAACATAACAGATCTTCACTGAGGTCAGCTGAAGTTAAAAGGTTCCATATTTCTTCCCTCATTCCTAACCCCCAAAAATGCCATTGTAACCATGAACAATTTTAGCTTGTGAATAAAGAAACAGTTGCCACAAGTCAAGAATGCTCTCCACTCTCCTATCATTTGGGAATCTAGAAAATATTTGGAATTAAACTTTTCTTCGACAATGAAAAGTACCTGCACTATTGTTTCCTATCGGAGAAGAAATTCCGTCTCCTGAAGAAGGAAAAGAAAAGTTGTTTTAGATGGGGTAGGGAAAGAGACATATTGATACATCAGGAATGGATGACATTCAACACCCATTTGTGTTGCCCTCTTGCTGTGGGAAAACTGTGCAAGATATCTACCAAAGCTGATCTTGGAATCAGGTGGAGATGGCATGAACTTTGATTCACAGCTCCTGAGCATCCAGTCAAAAGCATCTTTGGTTGGGGATTTGGTGGGACGAAGCACAAAGTGGACAGAGCAGCACATTCTGACTTTTGCATCTACTGACTTTTACAAGATAGCTTGTAAGAGAACTGGTAGCAGAAGGACTTCTGTAAAGACTTCAACTTTTTAAGATTGCTTATGGGGCTTTCCTTTCACGGCTAGTGGAAATATACACAGTGGAAGTGAAAGGTTTCCCTGGAGCTTTTTAGCGAGTACAAAGGCTCATCTGTCTTTTGGTTGAAAAGACTGACAAAGTCTTGCATAGTGTTCCATACCTCCTTGGCGAACCCCAAAGACAGTAGCCAACGTTCCAATCACATCACTACAGCAATCACCAAGGATCTCAAAGCAGCATCAACAGCATTGACTGCAGCTTGTATTGAGGTATTTGTCACTATCATGCATTGTTAATAGTGGATTGAGCCCTTGGCTCATAGGACAACTTGCCTTTAGAGTCCAGGAACTTAGAATTATTAAAACAAAAAACACATTTTCCCATGAAGGCCTAATAGTTGGAAATTCTAAATTGGAGGTTAGTGGAAGTAAACATCTCTTCTCCCATAAGGTCTAAATTCTTGGATGCCTTATCTGCAGGGTAGCCCTTGGGTGCTGTTGATTGGACCTTTCCATTGCTGGCTGGATGACGAGGGAGTTCCGGTCAGGAAGGCAGAACAAGAACTTCCTTCACTGGGACCAACAATCACTTTTCTGCCCTCTTAGGGGTAGAAGCATAAGGGGTTAGAATTTATTCAATTATTTGCTGGCTCTAGCATGGCCTTGCTGAGTGCTGTTCGGCTAGATCAACATGTTATATAACAACCAAGAACTTGTGTTATGAGTCGTGGACTTCTTCCAAGAGGAGCTGTAGCTCTTCTTGTACTCTCCAAAGCAGATTCTGAAACTATCTGTGGTCACCCAGTGGAAACAGCAAGGCTAGAGTAATCACCCCATTGGGTGAAAAAGATGAAACTTGTTGGAAGCTGTTGTACTAATGATTCAGTTAGTCCTCCTCCTCCATAGGCTCAGGTGGCTCTGGTTTGCCTAGTAGAAAGTAGTAGTAAGACCCCCCTAACTGATCACACAGAACTCAGATGCTGTGCATACAGGTCCCTTTAAAGCCAACATGAGGGGTAAAAAGTAAGTTGAGTTGGTCTCCACGGCACTGAGTACCCACTGTCCCAAAGAGGGGCTCTCAACTTGAACAAGAAAGGTTGGTAACAGGAAAATTGGCTTGGTAGCAGCACTGCTGAGAAGAATCTGGGAATTGTGGTGGATCACAACAACAGTCAGCAATGTGATGCTGTTGCAAAAACAAATGCAGTTTTAGGTTGCATTGACAGAGGCATAGCCTGCAAGTCAAACGAGGTGATAGCATCCATCTACCTGGCACTGATGAGGTCTCAGCTGGTATTCTTGCCCAAATTTGGTCACTAACATCTAAAAAGGGTATAGAGAAAATGGAAGGGATCTAGAGGTAAGTGACAAAGGTAATCAAAAGAGATGAAATGAAAGCCATAATAGCAAAGGCTGAAGGAACTTGGTATGCTTATGTTTGGAAAAAAATATTAAGTGGGTAAGGAGAGTATGACAGTCTTACTAGAAAGGCTGTCAAAGACGGAGAACAGTTGTTCTGTTTTGCCACAGAGTGCAGGAGAAGTCACAATGGATTCAAACCACAGCGTAACAGATTTAGGCCCTGTTTACATTAGAGTTTTTTGACAGAAGTTATCAGCTCTTGTCAACAAAACAGTGGAAGTATACATACAACACTCCTTCCACCAACAAAACTTTCCTGCTTTTCTGACAAAAATACACTTTCATGAGAGGCATAGAGCTTTTTATGGAAAAACATATTGACAAAGTGTCAGTGTCGAGACAGTTTCACTATGTCACCCTCAGTATTTCACATGTGTCACCCAAAGGTCCCACAATGCCCATTCTGACTGCAGTTTGAACTCCAGTGCCCAGCATCCAAAGTACACAGGCATCCATCCCCTCCCTTGAAATCCTCAGGAATTTTTGAAATTGCACTTAGCAGTTGCTCAGCATGGAAAGCTCATATTGCATCTTCCCAGCTGATCACAGTGGTCCCACACATCAAATGCTCTCCCATGAGGAGTGCACTGAAGCTACTGGATCTGCTGAGTATATACAAAAAGGAGGCTGTGCAAATCCAGCTCTACCCCAGCTGTAGAAACTTCAATACCTGTGGGCAGATTTCTCAAGGCATGTTAGAGAAGGGCTACAAATGGGGGACATAAGTGCAGCGTGAAGACAGAGGAGCTGAGAAAGCCACATGAGAAGGCAAGGGAGTTAAAGCATTGCTCTGGTGCTGCACCACAGACCTGCTGCTTCTGTAAGGAGCTCAACACCAGCCCTGGTGTCGTTTCCCCTACCACAAAGAACCCCATGAATTCTTCCATTGGACTGGAGATAGCGGACAGTGAACTCAACACTGACAACAAAGTTGTGGAACAGGAGGTCAAGTTGGGACAGGCAACACGGCCATCTGGAACTGCAGCAAGCCAGGAGGGTTCAAGCTAGCCCCAGCACTCCATCTCTGACACACATGATGCTGGAGAGGGGAGCTCTGGTATAGGATCTTTATGAATTGATGCTGCCCAGTTATATGTGGCAGAGCTGGCCTTTCCTTTGTTATGTTCTAGAACTGTATGAAGAGACAGAAATATGCAAAACTAGCTGTATGTGTGCGTGCTTCACATTCACCTGTGCAACTAAGCAGGACAGCAGACTGATGTGTTATTGCACAAGATTTCATGGGAATATTCCAGAGAGTTCTCTAGGACAGGGGTTTTCAAGGTTTTTCTTCCTTCCTTCTGGAGACCCCACTGAAAAAAACCCCATGACCTAACAATTACATTTTTGAGCAATGCATTCCAGTCTTTTGGTGGCAGCTGCAGGGGGTGCCGTGACCCACTGCTTGAAGGTCTGTGACCCAGTACTGGGTCTTGACCGTCAGGTTGAAAGCTACTGCTCTAGGAAGCTTTCCCGGAGCTACTTTCCAATCCTCTGCTGTACAGAAACTTTCCTGCTCCAGCAGGCAATCATTTGTGCCAGGACCAAAACACCACATAGGCAAGCAGTATATAGACAGACCTAGTATAAATCCACATGCTTGCAGAAGATGCATCCTTATTTACCCTCTGGAGTGAGACATTGGCTTCAGCGACCTCTGCCTCTGAAAGACAGAGGAAGGATCTACAGTGTTGTCCCTAGTTTCCTGCAGTGATCCCCTTAAAAAAGGGCACCTTGGCCCTCTGTTCCATTTTGAATATCTGCTGTCCCACCCCCAGCTAAACTCACTACATTTAAGGTACTCACCAAGCTGTTTGTTTGCTGAGGGACAGTAAGAAACAATTTTTAAGAAGAGGTATATTTTACTATTATGTTTTGAGTGCACTAACAATCATGCTTCCATTTACTGTTTCTTGTGCTCCTACAAATGCAGCCTTCAGGGACCTGCCTACACATTCAGGGAGCACCTCTACCAGATAAGGAAGTGACTGAGAAAGAGAAAGGAGGACATTTTTCGAGAGGCACTCCAATCCTTGGAGGGTAGAGCCTAAGAACAGAGGATGTTGAATGACAGTTTAAATGAAAATCATAAGAGAGACAGAGAGAGACAAGGCAATAAGAGCCAGCAGCAAATTTCAATGGACCAAAAGCAGATGATAAAAGCACTGGAGAACCAAAACAAAGATGCTGAAAGCCCCAGTCACACTGAAGTCAGAATGTTTGTGTGCTTCCCTCCCCCTATACCAGTGTTTCCCACCCAGTGTGCCATCAGGTCTGGACAAGTGTGCCACAAATTTTTTTGAAAAACTACTCAAAGAGCTCTGGACTGGCCCATTGGCTCATGAATATTCATGAGTTCATTTGGCAACTATATGCTGGTGTGCCTCAAATTAATGAAAGGTAGCAAGATGTGCCACAGCAGAGAAAGTGTTGGGAACCAGTGCCCTATGCAGCCAATACAGAACTGTCTTCTCAACTCCTCCCACATATTCCTTGCAACCTTCTAACCGTCTCAGTACCCTATTCATGCCGTCCCTTTTGACAACTTCCAAAAGGATAGTTGGGACTTATATACAGCTATGACAACATATGTTGTCATAGAATCATAGGGTTGGAAAGGACCTCATGAGGTCATCTAGTCCAACCCCCTGCTAACAGCAGGACCACTCCTATTAACTCATCCCAGCCAGTATTGTGTCTAACTGGGCCTTAAATGTTCCCAGAGATGAAGAGTCCATCACCTCCCTAGGTAACCCATTCCAATGTTTCACCACCCTCCTAGTAAGAAAGTTTTTCCTAATATCCAACCTCCACTGCCCCAACTGCAGCTTGAAACCACTGTTTCTTGTTCTGTCCTCTGTTACTACTGAGAACAGCCTACCTCCCCCCTCTTTGGAGCATCCCTTTAAGCAGTTGACCACTGCTTTCACAGTCCCCCTCAGTCTTCTCTTCTGCAGACTAACTAAACCTAGTTCCTTCAGTCTCTCCTCCTAAGTCATGTGCCTTCATTGTCCTTCATTGACACCTCCCTTCCCACCAAGCATTGTGTGTGTGTTGTTAATTGTTATCATAAAAACATACTCTGAAAGATCATCAATCTTTGTCTCCTATACCTGCCGGTTGCTGCTGCAGCAATTAATATACAGTGGCAATTGGATCATTTGCAGACTACAAGTTACAGTTGAGATCATTAAAATTTTCATGCAAGATGGAAAGTTAAAGCATGTCAGAGTGCTGCACAGAAAGGCATTACTGGTGCTCAGTGTCAAAATGATCCCACAAGGCCTCCCTGATTTGAACAGCCCTCTACTGTGCCCCTCTAGAAGCCCTGGTATCTGGCTGCTCAAAATCAATTGCCAGGCAATCTGCCCCCATGCTCTACCCTTAGTATCACAAATATTATGGTAGACACAATAGGCTACTATATCCATGTGAGTATTTTCCTTTTAGGTCTATCCTACCATAAAGGCAGCTCCAGCATGCTTTAAATCTGACAAAATAAAATGCTACAGTCTTTCTACACCCGCTTAGCCTATTGTTGAAGTGTTGCTTGCTGCTATCCAAGTTTCCTGTATAAGGCCTCTTAAGCCATGGGAGTAAGGTGAAAACTGGGTCACCCAGGATCCCTGTGGTCACTTCATCATCATCAGAATCTTTTAGTCTAGAAAGAAAGACCCCACTTGTAGCTTTCTGTACAGCTCAGTGGTCACGAAGATGCATGCATGCACATTCTCTGATCACCCTTTGTCATCACCAGTGAAACACCCACAGTTATCCGTAAGCCCCGACAAGCTCGTAAAGAAATAACTCTATTGATACACTCCATTACAAGATGAGCTAGTGCCCAAACTGGGATATGCACGTCATCTATCACCCTACCACAAAGCCACCCACTATTTCACACACATTTTCAAGAGTCATAGTTCTTGTAGCAGAATTCTGTGCACACGTGCATTAACACAGCCCCAGCAGTAGACTTCTGGACTCCAAACTGATTCTTGATCAACCAGTAGGAGTCTAACTGCCAGCTTCCACATGGCGATCACCACGTGCTTCTCCACCTAGAGGACTGCTCCCATTTTGGAATCCCTGCCCCGCAGTGACAGGGAGAGCACAGCGCCCAGTTTCAGGAAGGTGGCTTTCCACATCCGAAAATTTTGCTGGCTCTGCTCATCGTTCCCAACCTGCATAACAATGCAATCCCATCACTGAATGCTTGTTTCCTGAGCCCAAAAGTATGGTCCACCATGTACAGCTGCTCCATGACTGTCCAAAAAAAAAAAAACCAAAAAAAAACCAAACAAACAAACAAAAAAACCCCTCTGGTGTTTGTTTCTTTTGAGGGCACACAGCAGGTCAGGCACCTCTGATTCCTGTTCAAATTGGGAGCTCATGACATACTGCATGACCAATTCCAATATGTTCATAACACTGACCACAATGGTGAAGAGCAATGCAGAAGCCATACTTTCAGGCAGAGATGACAGGCACACAATAAACAGTGGGTGGCAAAAAATGTCATGGAATGCAGTTGGAAACCCATGGAATGATGAGACAGAAAAAAGCATCACAGGACACCGAGTCCCCATCCATGATGCACTGTAAGCCACTCTGCCTCCCCACAACTCCTAGCTGCAGAGAATCAGTTCTGGATGCTAAGAATTCTGGCTTAGGCCATCCAGAGAGGCACCTGTCATTTCTATAAAGCAAGAAAGAGCAAGCTGTTCAGAAATCTGAAACAAGTTCCTCAGTTTTGGTACGGGGATCCAGATCAATGTGTAGCTGCCATGATCAGTGTCATCCAGGCTGTCACTGATGGCATTAGAGCAACTGAAAATTCTCTTGTAGCTGAACATCTGCAGCTCTAAACATGAACTCCATCCACTGCCTTAATCAAGTTGTGACCTGTTTTAACGCTGCTTCCTCTGTTTAAAAACCCAAACAAAACCAAAAAACAATACATAGCTAAAAACCGTTCATGGGGATGCTTAATGTTAACATATATACATAAGTGCTACTATGCAACAGATCACCCAGTAATCTTCACAACCCAAATCTTATGTTTCTTTTTAGGAAACTGCCCCTTAAAACCTCTAATGACAGCTCAATATAGTTGGCAATAACTCAAGCAACTAGGTTCTGTGTCCAAAAATATTATTTTCAATGTTCTCAAAAGAAAATTCTGACACCAGTGTATAAAAATACATCCGTAGGCATGGCAAAAACAAAGATAAATATAATCTACAGTGCCGCTTCAACTCTGAACACATGGATTCACCGAGCTAGAGAAGTCACTATTGTTAAGGTTCCCAGTTAGAGCTGTGCAAAAATTCCAGTATTTCAACACTTGTTTTCATCCCAAAATTAGGGCAAAGAATTGAAATATTTATATTTTTACAGAACAAACATTTCTCAAAAAGAAATCTATTTTTAAGAGCTAAAATGTTGTGTTTTGACATTTCTGAAACAAAACTGCTTCAGTTTGGTGAACTGAATTGAAATGTTTCATCCTCAATCTATTCAACTTGAAACCACACAGCCTTATAATGGTTCATTGCCCCTTACATCAGTTGCTGCCTCTAAATCTACAGTTAAGTACCACCAAATTCACAACAGAGACAATGCACATGCTTACTGGGAAAGTGTTTAATAACCAGTCTCATTGTCTTGCCAGATATACTGCTCTTGATAAAGATAATGTTCTCAACATTCAATAATACTGCCGTTTTAGGACATAAGTTTTCCATAATAAATGAAATCAAAAACCAAAGCCATGCAACGCATAAACAGCAACAGATATGAGGTGCAGATTTGAGTTAAAAGCCTATGCCTAGACACCATTCAGCCCCAGCAACCTATTCTCCACTAGCTTGAAAGATGACCAGGAACAGCAATCACTACTACAGGAGGACTAGATTTGTAGCACTCTCAATGATCAGATCTAGATTTCACACTAGGACATTACATTAAATTCAAGGAAATTGTAATAATTCTTTATGGATAGATTACATAGTCTCAGGCTACACAGCGAGAAAGCTAAACATATAAAACTAAGCGGGAGTCAGACAGAGTGAAGATGAGACACCTGATACAATACACAACCATCGCAGTAATACTACAACTCCATTTACATTTTCCTGAGGGAATGAAATCCCAGGACAAAAACTGGGAAAGTCAGGCCCATTTTCCTGTTGAACACCCAGAGCCGGAATCTGAGCTTCCTGTGGACAAGTGGTTTCCTACCCAGAGAGAACAAAAGGCTTTGTGTATCTGCCATAATTACTAAAGTCAGATCCATGACTCATTTCACTATGCTACTATCAGTAATCTATGGCTTTAAAAAATCTACAATAATCTACTTTATGACTATTCTTCTGCATTACTCAACAGCACATTTCTCCTTTATATCTCAGTTTGCAATGTTTGTGACAACTATCGATAGTCAAACCCTAGACACTGGAAAGCCTGTACATTACCAAGAAATATGTTATAAGGAAAATTTCTCCCTCTTTTTTATTTTCAAAAAAGCATTCATATTCTGTAACAGTCTCTGAATCAAATATTTATCTTTGCAATCGACTTATAACTAGAGAGGCACGGGACAGGAGGTAGATTCTGGTTTTGCAAGATCAAAGTCAGATTTTGTTTTGCAAAACTAAGCATGTGTGTTCATATCTGGGTCTCATTGTACATAGAACCCCAAAATGCACCAAATACTTGGTGAACAATTTTACCCCATAGCTGGTTGAAATCTTTATGAATTTAATACCTGACATTAAATCAAATTACTCCTAAAATATTGCAATTTCCTAGCTTCTCAATAAACCTCCATAATATTCCAACATGTGCATTTAAAAGTTTTGGGAAAATGACCATGACTCTTACTAAAGCATTGCAGTTAACACAAAGAATAAGTCTCAGCCAAAGAAGTTATATTTACATATAGTGATTTTTCCATTTATGTAAGACAGGGGTTCCCCAACTTTTCACAGTGGGGACACAGCTAGGAGGCTTCCCAGCTGTGCATAACACACCAAGCCCCCTTCCTCACATCTTAGGCCTCACCTCTCTACTAGAAGCCTCCATCTTCCCCCAGTCCACCCCCCACCAGTCATCCCTGCTTACCCCTCCAGGCCAGCTCCCAACCCCCCGCCCGCCCCCCCCACACACATTTGGCCCGCCACAGAGGCCCCTTCATCTACTGGGCTTTCACACTGAGGACCCACTCCAGCCAGCCCAGCCATAGGCTCCAGCTTGGGACACAGTTCAGCAACGGGGGGCCAGAGGCAGGCTCAGCTCACAACACACTAACCACTGTGCCACAATACACTTTTGTGTCGTCATGACACAGTGCTTGAAAACCACTGATATAAGACATTATACTGGCTCTATTCACATAACTACATGTAACATCCATGGGTGGGAACCACCACATGCATGCCTAATTCAAATTTATATTTCTAGATCCACAGATGTTCTGATGGATTAATTGAGTAACAGATCAATATGCTTGGAGAAAAGCATTTAGGGAAAGTCCTTTTCACAGCTGTTCAGTATACCTGACTCTCAAAACCAGAGTAGCTTGATTCAGCACCAGGACAAAGAGCTGTCAAAACATCAAAATTTTAAAATTTTCATTAATCAAACCATCTTTCAAAACTACAAAACAAAAACAAAACACCCACCCAACCGCCACGTATCTATACCCAACTACTATAAAAAAGTTGTTTCAATTTAAAATGAGATTAGGTGTCAGACCAGAACATTCTCTTGTTTAGCATTTGGAAATAAAATGAGAAAGCTCAGTTAATGAAATATAGCAAAGATTAACTCTGATACTGCCACCTCAAACTACATTACAAGTTCAAGAATTAAGTTAAATCAATTAGCATGTATCTCACTGGTTGGTACCCAAACAAGATTCAAGTGCTGCATTTTTATATGTTTAAATTACTAATGCCTTAAGGTGTATGGGTTTTTAAAAATGAGGTTCCATATTTATTGTACCTCACTGACTTTCAAATCAAATTGGCTCAGCTTTCAAGTAAAATAGCCACCTCTCACCCCTTAAAAAAAAAAAAACAAAAAAAAACAATGGACAGCATCACAAACTCAAACTGTGATGCAAATTTCATTCTGGCTCATGTTATTACAATGACCAATAACAATAATGCAAATCAAATCCTGACTCCAGTTACATTTGTGCAATTTCATATTCAGATCCTGTCCTCAGTTTGACCTGTACTATTCAGTTGTGTTCAGGCACTACACAGGCATGTTTGAAGGCAGTTAGGCTACTATGTTAGAACTTGATGTGTAAGCAGGAGAAGAATCTATCACCAAAAATCAAGCTCCCTGAGCTACAGTGGGTTTGAAGTGTTAGAGTAAAACAACATACCTTTACAGAGGTTGTGCAACAGCTGCTCCTCCAGGAGTTAAGCTCCTCTGATCATGGTAACAAAAATAACAAAGAGTCACTGCCCTAAGCAGGAGCTCATCTAGTACCAGGGTTCCCAACCTTTTCTCTGCCATGGCACACCTTGATACCTTTAATAATTTTGAGGCATACCATACATACAGTCTCCAAACAAACTCATGAATATTCATGAGCCAATCCAAACCTCTGAGTAGTTTTTCAAAAAATTCCATGGCACACCTGTGCGCCACGGTACACTGGCTGGGAAACACTAATCTACTGCATGGAGTTGGTGTATGGTCAACCAGGCACTTGCACACAACAAGAGAGAGCTGCTGGATGTGCAAACTAAACCAGGCAATCAGAAAAGGACTTTTTTAAAATAGAGGGCTTTTACAGGAAAAAAAGAGTTGTCTTCCAGTTTTCATGAATCCCAGGCAGCAGAGTTTACAGTTGTGACCAGAAAGATAAGCTACCAGGCAGTGTGAGAAGTTGCTAGAGAACTATCAGGGTTGACACAAACTATGCTGTGTCCACATACTCACTGTGTTGACTTCAGTAGATCAAACACGAATCCATGTCATTTGGGAAGATGTTTTTTTCTGTGGCCCAGTAACAGGGCACTTATACTAGCCAGAGACAAGTTTGTTTGCAGACATATACACAAGTAGCTCAACACAGTGACTTACGTTGATCTAACTTTTATAGTACAGACCAGGACTAAATCATTATCTTACAATAAGAACATTTAACTGATATTTGCATGTACAAGGCAACATTTATTGTTTATCAATAAGATTCCTGTCAAATGCACTCCTTTCAAATGCTAAAGCATATTTTAATTTGATAGGTTTTCCCTGCAAACAGCATACTTGAGCAAAACACAGACATACGAAAAGAAGAGACAGGTGTTCTTTAAATAGAGGTTACACGTGTCATTTCCCTTCTCCAGTACAGTACTGTGTGCGTTCATCACAGCTGTTATAGCTCTTACTCATTAAGGATAAAGATACTGCAATAGTAAGGTTGCAGTACAGAAAGAAGGGAACATTAGCTTCAAGAAAGTCGAATATAAATTCCAGCTGTTGTGTATTTGTATTGGTTCATATGTTAACAAAAGACTGGTACCTGGACTTCATGTTTCCTTACAATCCATAGGCTCTAAAAGATAGTATCTAAATCTCTCTCTGTTTAAAGCTAAGTATCGAGTTTGTGGTGCTTAACAACTGAACTGAAATTTATTTAGAACCTACTCAGTGGCACTACTAGGACATTACATCAGGATGTAGTTAAAAACTAGAGGAAGAATATACATAAAAATATGGGAAACTGAGAACAGATATCAGTAGCAACTTGGTCGTTTTCCTGTCAATATTGGATATTTTCAAGCAATGTTCCCTCTAACTACTCATAGACTGTGTGCGCAAACAATTTCTTTGTGGGTGCAAAAACATTTCTTTGTGAGCACCAATATTAGCACTATTGAATTTTTTTGTGCACACTTTATTTTGTTGTGTGCGCAGGTTTCATGACCTGTGTGCGCACGCACACGCACACAACTTAGAGGGAACAGTGTTTTCAAGTATTCCATATGAAATTATAAACAAAATCTTTCATATAAGTATTTCCCAGCCTATTTCATAATGATTCAAATGGAAATACAATTATGCTTCTTTATTCTGAGCCTTTAACATTCTCATTTATGAACATCAGTTGAAATGCTGCAACATTTAATTGCCATGTTGGCACAAAAATGTTTTTTCTGAGGAAAAAAAGGTCAACTTGAAGTCAGATCTACTTTCTAAAAATATTATTTTTTAAGTAAACAAAGCCAGATTTGGAATTACAACCTTCAGTATGTTCACAAGACAGGTCTTCTGCTATTCCCAAAGAGTTTCAAACAGGAGACTAAAGTCCACATTCACTATATCAGTGTGCAAACAACCGTCCCTTAGCACATTTTTTAAGGCAGCATTAGAAAGGCAAGGCGGGGGTTCTGTTGGTTCAGATGGTTTGTGTCTGGTAAGCAAGGGTTTATTTTTTTTAAACTGGGTGAGTGCCCAGCATATAGGAGCTTCAGACTGAAAGGCTATTTTTGTTAACATTTTAGGTCACATCTTGTAATTCAATCAATACCAAAACACCAGCACAATGGGAAGTTTCACACAAACTGTTCCTCTGTATCTAACAACAGATTAGCTAATACCACCTCTGGCAGCCATTTTCAAAAGTGAATTGAAAAGAAACACTCCATATGCCAAGATAAGATAACAACAAGGTTGTCCTTCTGGATTTGATAAAATCATTAATACCCAAAACTGAGCATAAGGAGGAAAAAACATAAGGCTGTTTACTTTGCCAAACTAATGCTTGAAGAAGTAGAGCCTATTTATGCACTTTGATTTTTCCCCATACCAAATTCAATAACAGTATATTGACAAGATTACACTGCACCTGTCTTAGGAAAAACTTTAGAAATCCCAGGGAAGTGGTCAGAATCTGAGCAAAGCAAAATACAATACCATTGAAACACTACCAACTACTGTAGAGGAAATAAAGAGATTCAGAAACTGTTCTGCTACTCTTCCTTTAGACACTAAGTCAGGAAAAGCTGTTGCTTTTTCAAATTCACTTTCTTGCAAAGCAGGAAACAGATTACCTGCGGAAGCTAAACCAGTATGCGAATATGAGTAAGTTGCTCATGCAGGCTCTAAAGAGAAATAAATACATAAACTAAAGGCTCAGTGCCATGTTCTCTGAAGCAAACAAGACATTCCTTAGAGGCAGAGAACCTGAACCATACTCTGTTAAATTTTGCTTAGGACATGAACAAAATTGCTATCCTAGTTTATGCTGAGCTGCAGAGAAAGCAGAATAATATCCAGGCAGGTCTCATGGACAGAAATCTCAGTGCCAGAAGTCAGCCTGTTTTGTTTGCAAATACTTGTCCAAGAACTAAAGAAACACATTTAAAGACCACTTGCTGAATCAGAAGTTGGGATATGGGGGGGGAGGAGGGGGAACAAGCTTTTAGAATGATTATCCCGTACACTGCAAACACAGCATTTCCCCCCCTTCAGCGCATGTAACTGGTGTTATACGCTGACCATCTTTAGAAGTTCCTATCAGTGATGCTTCCACCACTGCCCACGGGAGTCTACTGTACAAACCTACTAGACCTCAATGTTGAGAAGTTTTCTGATAAGCCTTGCTTTTCCTTTTTACTCCATCTTCTTATTCCTAGTTCTACCCCCAGTTAACACACTAAATCAATGGCTCTCAACAAGGAGGCCCATGGGCCACCTGTAGCCAAATCAGCATGCAGCTGCAGCCCATGTGACTTTCTCAGAGCTACACAAGTAATATTGAATGTGGCCCATAATGGTAAATTGGTTGAGAACCACCGCTCTAGACAATCCCTATCTTACTTTGATACTGACACTAGATTAGCATCCTTCATCCACTCCTCACCAGTTGCTAACCCAACCTGTACATTCTGAACTCTTGAAATCTCTTATGTCACTCCCAGTAGACCCAGGATCAATTTTCTTGCATTTCAGTAAAAAGAAACAAGGAGTCTTGTGGCCCTTTTAAAGACTAACAGGTTTATTTGTCACATGAGCTTTCATGGGAGAAAACAAAATGGCAGTAAGTTCCCCATCTTCTAAGTGCCCAACAAAGCGGGATTTTCTCCCATGGATGTTCATGCAATAAATAAATTTGTTGGTCTTTAAAACACATAATAGTCATGGATGCAACAAAGCCAAAGCCCCATTAGAGACTTTCACTCTGAAGTGAGACTGCACATATTGCCTGAAATTGAACTGCTCTGTTTTGCTGCCAAATTGCATTACCGACTCATACTTAATTTGTTGTCTATTATTATTCAGTCTCTTTCAGAAGCACTGCTTTCCAAGTTTGAAATCTTCTAAGTTTTTGTGTTTTTAATAGTTTTTCTGACCTTTTTGTACCAGCTTATATTTTTCAAGAAAACTCATTTTGGTACTTTCTATCACTGCGTCTGACATTTCTGGGCTCCTGTGTGTCACTTGGCGAGTCCTCCAAAACAATTATTTTGCAAGTCCTTTCAATATAACTCATCTATGTATTTCCTTATCAGACTATTACACTCCTTTTTCCAAATTATTAATGAGGTTACATAAGACTTCACCTAAAACTAATCCCTACGGTAAGATACTAGACAGGTCTCTACAAAACATGTAATATGATCTTTGCTCATATTCCATCATCATCCTAGCAAATCCCAAAGGGACACAGCCTCCTTGCAGACTAAGCAAAACTAGAACAATTTCTAGTTAGGCCTTTAAAATGGTTTGGCTGGCTGTTCAGTGCATGTCTGTCATTGGCAATCTTCCCATCAAAGCTATTGGTGACCATGTGATTAGGGTATCACCACCTTCCTTACTAAAGATGCTTCATAATGTGTTGGTCTTTCATCCTAGTACGTCCATGACAAGAAAGCCACTGAAACCAAACCAGTATCAACAGAGGCAGTTTCTCAGTTCACCTATTAATATCCTTATTGCTGACCCTGTCCTGCAACTTAATTTTTGAGCAGTTGATGAAGACTGCAAGAACCGAAAATATCAACTCCCTATTCTTCAGCATTCCCAAGAATCCACATTTCACCATGTACAGTAAAGCTGGCCTACCCATCATTCAACAGGTCCGCAGCTTTTGAGCAAGTTTGATGTCAATGTCTCCACAGACGCCACTGAATGGCCTAAAGATGGCTTCAGCTGCTGCTATAAAAGCATCCATATCTTTTGCTCATTCTCCAGCAGTGTATACATTTCTCAAGTATTTGACAGCTGTCAACTGTTAGATAACACATCCATACAGGTCAATATGGTGTTGGTTGTAATATAAAATTGGATGTTTCATAATGGTAACAACCAAAAAGAGTTTTATCTGGATTAATAGCCAAACTAAAGGAGGCTGCTTCTTAACAGACCTGATCAAATCAGCTGCAACAATTAAACTAAGCCAAGAAGGCCACCTGATTGGTGTATTCAAGGTCTCAAAGAAAAACGGTGTTCAGCTCAAATCCCCCTCATCAATACCAACATTGAACAACGATGGTACACAGTCTAGAGGCAGTCTTACCAAATTCCCATGGAAATAGAAAATCAAACAACATATCCACTATTAACTGAAACACAGCTTTGCATTCAATTATAGAGCTCTGTCAATTACACTATCTTCCCAGGGATACTGTGTTACTGTATCTCATTTGATCCCACAAGTTTACTCAATGCACTGAACTGAAGGCTGACAGAATGCTACGCACATCTGATTCAATACAGCCATCTTCTCAAAAAAAGCTGCCCAAGACACAGATCTGGATGATAGCTGAACAACCAAGTCTAAAGCAGCACCAAGTGTCCCAGACATTGGCAAAAAGTGCATCACTAACCTGAATCATCAGTATAGAAGCAAAGACTTTCCCTGGGACCAGGAACAGTGCAACACCTTCATAACTGCTACACTCAGCCTTATCACTATTTTTTAACAGAACACCACTCTTCTTCCAGTCATCAGGGACGCCAGTAGTGCTCCAAATGGTTTGGTAGAGCCCAGAGGTATCAGTGCCCTGAAAAAAGCATGGGGCACCATGGCACCATTCCATGGGCCCAGTCCACAAGCCAGATTAGGCTCCTCCTTCTGGCAGCTCGGGCAGGGTCAGAGCCCCACAGGGACGGTGGCAGCGACAACCCTGGTAGAGCATATGTAGCCATAGTACAGTTATCACCCTGAGATGTTGAAGTCACATGAGGTTACAAACCCTTGGCACTTCCTCAGACTTTAATGTACTGTCATTCCATTTCTTTTCTAGATAAGCTGATACCACCTTCCACCACAGATGCTACAAAATTGAAAAGAAACTGCAGAGATCATGTTGAGCAGCAGACAAGAAGCTCTGAACTGCCCAAGTCATCCACTACCATTACTTATGTCTTACACAATGACTTGACAATGTTCTGAAATCAAACACATTCAATACTTGCTTTAGTTCTCAAAAAATGTCTTTCAAGACAAAAAGCAAGGCAAGAATTTGCCTTTGCTCCAACTGCTGTCAGCATCTTTCCACTGATCCATTGTTGATGTATGAAGGGCTTGGGTCCCAACATCAAAGCGGCAGCAGTCAGTACTAATGACTTAAAACAAAGCCATTCCTTGACACAAGAGGAAGGAAATGACATTTCTGTGTCTAAAGTTTTAATGGCCTGGAGCACTTCTGAACAGAATGCCATCTCAGTTCTAGTAAGACTTTTGGTTACATCAGACTACTTTGGGGCCATCAGCTGATTGTTAACAAAGCTGAAGGTGCACTGGACATTGGCAATAAGTTTTTGCTGACAAATCCAGCACCTCTGATTCTGTCCACCAGTGACCTTTGCTCAATTATTGTTAATTAGGACTTGATCAACAACAGTCCTAGGGAAGCCTACAGGCAGCAGGGGATCTACTCAGGTGATAGCAAAGAGTGAACAATTACAATTAACATGTCAAACTATTGTAAATTTCAGCAGTTATTGTTCATTCCTGTTCTTTTGACCAATACCAAACTTCCTGCACAGACTTATCCAGGTGTCATCATCCTTTCCTACCTGCAAGCTAAAAAATCACCCTGGATTACTACATCTCTTCTCAGAGTTTCATTAAGGATGGTAAGATGCCCATAGTCAATATGGAATCAGCTGCTGCTAAGCTGCTCATCTATCACCTGCATTCAGCAATCCCATCAGGCAATGAGTAAGAGCACAGCAGCCACCCCTTCTTGTCCATTTCACATTGACCAGTAAAGGGGAGTAGCCATGATCCCCACCAGAGACTTAATTGTCCCCAGCAGCAGGGGGGTTCAGCTGCTGGAGCTCCTGGTGGCCGGGGGGGGGGGGGGGGGGCCCGGAGAAGACAGGACCCTGTGAGCTCACCCACACCATCACTTACTTCGGTAGATGTTGTCCTAGTGCAGGGGTCGGCAACTTAACAGAGCAAAAGAGCCATTTCCCCCAGCCTCCCACCACAACCACATGAGCCGGAGCTGGCCCAGTGACTGCACTGTGGCCCCTACTGTTGGCAAGGGGGCATGCAGGTGGCACATGCTCCCTCCATCCCTCCCTCTGCTGGTGGGGCAGAGCAGCACTGCCCCGCCCACCCCCAGCCAGCCGCTCTTCCTAAGAGCGGCCAGTGAAGAGCTGCAGCCTGTGGAGGCGGGGCCCTGGAATGGCCCCTCCATGGAGTTCAGGCCGCTTCGACCCAGCCACCCCAGGGCTGAACAGGCCTGATCCACGGCCTGGGGGCAAGGCAGCCTCTGTTCAGGTCTGGAGTGGCTGGGTTGAAGCAGTCTGAACTCCATGAAGTGGACCATTCCAGGGTCCCGCCTCCACAAGCTGCAGTCTCTGCTGACCACTCTTGGGAGGGGCGGTCGGCTGGGGGTAGGTGGGGTAGTGCTGCTGTGCCCCACCAGTGGAGGGAGGGATGGAGGGAGCGTGCACTGCCCTACCCCCCCCCCACCAGCGCTAGGGGCCACAGCATGGCTGGGTGACTTCCAGCTCATGCAGTTGTGATGGGAGGGTGGGGGTGACCTCAGCACCCCAAAAGTGAGGGGCCTGTGCCAACTGGGAGCCCCCTTATTCAGCCCTGATGCTTGGGCCAGCTGGGAGTCCCCTGAACACACCTGGCTCCCTAGAGGAGATTGCCAGAGAGTCAGAAGGGGATGCTCAAGGAGCCACAGGTGGCTCACTGAGTCTGCGTTGCTGATCCCCCTCCTAGTGAGGCCTCACTCCACTAACTACATGATGGCAGTGTGGACGTCAGCCATCGCTATCATCATAGAGTTGGCTATCTACAGGCAAAGCTTTTGACAGCAGAACGTCGTAGTGTAGACATTGACTCACACTCAATTTCCACTTAGATCAATGGTCTTTAGGAGTCTAAAAACCTTAATCGGTCTGGGCCACAGTCAACTTTCTTTTCAACATTTTCTGGCTAAGGCACAGATATCACCACTCAGGCTTTGCAACTGTTTGACTAGAATGACATCATTAGCTGTTTTGAACAATGTATGGGTTTTCCAAACACTAAATTTAAATTTGCCACCAACAAGAAAGATACTGTGATGGCCATTTCACAAGGCTTCATTGGTTATTTTTCACCTGACCAGCAAAGAAACTAACAAGTTTGAATTCAAGAACAATTAACCAAACTCTCCCTATCCTATATGCCAGCAACAGGTTTATTAATGTCTGTCTGGGGTTTGAGGGGGAGGGCAGACATTTCATATTAACTAAAACTAAATACTGTTTGAGATACTTATTTTTAGTAGGCTTCACTCCTTATTCTCATAAATTCCAAGCCAAATTAAGGAATGTGTTCTAGCCTTTTGCCCAGCCATTGAATGATGCTTAAGTTTCAGAGGGAAGTGGCCATCTATTAGAAATTCTGCATTTGGTCTTCCAAAAAAGCAGCACCATTTTCACCTTCCAGCCCAGCTGCAGATGAGCAACATTTAAGCTAAATTTAAGGTAAGTGCCTGAAGTAATTTAAGGCTCACAAATACACTTTGAAAGCTCATGCAAAAAATAAATTTGTTAGTCTTTAAAAGTGCCACAGGACTCCTTGCTTGCTTGGCTGAAGTAGACCAATACTGCTACCCCTTTTAAACACAATTCTACAGTAGCTCCCTTTCATAGAACAGGAAAAGTAAGAAATACTTGAAGATAAGAGCAAGAGGCTACTAGACCCTCAAGAACCAAACATACTGAATATATATTACTAGTGAATTCTTAACAGCTCTCAGAAGTTACTTGCTGACTCAGCAAAAATGTATTAACAGGCTAACTTTAGGGCCCAGCTTACTTCATTAATTCTACAAAGGGAGAATGTTAGACACTTCCTGCTCGCAAAAATAATCCTAATAACAGCTGTAACACTGGTAAAGATTTAGCTTGCCCCTAATCACAACTGTCCTACCTCATGAGCCTTCTACAGACATAGCCAAGTGCAGTGTCTTCACATGCTCCCTTCCATCTCTCTTGCAACATTTCCCTCATGATTTAAGGCAGTATGACTTTGGAAAGCTGTCACTAAATGGGCATTAAGCAACCTGATCTCTACCTCTGATATCAACTGCTTTTAATCCATGCTTAATCAGTTCAATTGTGGACACTGATTTTAAATTCTGGTAACATACAGAAGGTGAATTTATCCTTATACATGCTCTAATGCACAGTCTCTTTACTTGCTTCCATTTATTTGTTTGTCAGTGAAACAAACTTTTTAAGCGTTTCACTGCTGTCTGAAGTTTAGTTTGTTTTATTTATTGTGCTACAAGAAACATGTAAAGTAATTGTATCAGATCAGAGCACTTCACATAAAATCAGTTTTCAAAAGTGTAAGTATCTTCCTTGTGGTTATAGGTCTACTACACCGCACAGAGAGAGAAAGCCTATTTAAAAAAATAAAAACCAATTTACAAACTGAGAAATGAGTGCATAATACCAGATGATCTGTAATTAGGTTTTAGTTTTCAAGCTGAAGTTAAACAAGTTTAAACAGATAAGGCAGCATATAAGTCATTCCCTGAAACATCATGATTCTTACATCCGTAAACCTTCCCTAAAAAGATACTTCTGGCTATCGTAAAAAGATTGTGTGTGTATACTAAAGATTGTTCATTGTTGACTTAAATTTAGATAACTTATAGAAAAAGCAAGTTTTAACAGAGACTTGCTTTACTTTCAATAAGAGTATGAAATTCTGCATTGTGCTCAACTTCATACTGCTTAGGGGACTTCAGTGGCTCCCAGTTGAGTTTAGAGAGCCCTGAGGGGAACCCTACTCTATAGGCTCTTCTAGTTCTCTCATCACTTTAATGTAGCTGAACATCCTCCAGTATTATATTAAATGATGTGAGTATCTGTCACATGTGATATTCTCCTACCTTTCCTCAGGGAAGAAACATGCATACAGTAGCATTTAAGGTGGGGGGAGGGGTAATAGACATTTACAATTTATATTAGAGATGGTACAGTCAAAGATGTAGGACAGTGGTTCCCAACCTTTTTCAGGCTGGGGACCCTTTTATAAGAAGAAGAAGAAGAAGAAGAAGGAAAAAAAAAAAAAAAAAAAGACAACTTTGTGGCCCCCCTGGCTGATTTTGTAATCTGGCCCACACCACTCTGGTAGTGTCGCCTGGACAGCTGGCAAGTGACACCGCTGCTACCATGGCCTGCGCCACTGGGGGAAACAAGCCATGGCAGCTATGGCCCCCTGCCCTTGCCCCTCCTGGGGAACCGCTGCGGCCTCATCCCCCTGCTGGGATCTGGTCTCAGGTGGGGAGAAGCAGTCCTGGCTGAGTGCATCAGGGCTGCAGCTGGATTCTGGCCCTGGTAGGGAGAGGCTCCATAGGCCCCCTGCAACATGCACATGGACCCCACCCCCAGGAGTCCCAAGACCCCAGGTTGGGAACCACTGATGTAGGGCTTTCACTTGGAGAGGAACATGGTGAGGTTCACAGAGGTCTTTAGAGCCTTTGAGAATTCATGCCAGTGTCTCTCTCCTGCATCACAGAAAGCCCTAGCTTCTGCCTAGACTAGCATGGGCCTTGTGTTAAGAAGTCCCAGTGTGCCCCAGAAGCAGAGTTCTTGACCAGGATCCTCAGCAGTCTTTTAGGCATCCTGACCCCAAATCCACTGGGCACCTTAGAGATAAATGACAAGACACTGACTATATTCTAGGAAGCTGGCACAACGAGTGGAGGAAAGATCTGAATGCTCATGGTGGCCTGCTGAGTAGATGCACGGTGCTATTCCATACTAGCTACAGTTTCCTATAGGCAGATGTCTTCAGGCAAGTATATTGCATTCTTGTAGTCTGTGACTGAAGACAGGTCACCATCCACCAAATGAGTAAAAGGCTTAATCTATACTGCTGTGCCAGGTCCCCAGGAAATACGCAATCTACGTGCTGTAGAACAGTGGTTCCCAACGCAGACATGTTGCAGGGGGTCCATGGAGCTTCTCCCTACAGGGCCAGGATCCAGCTGCAGCCCTGATACTCCCCACCAGGGCTGCCTCTCTCTGCCCATGGCGGGCTCTCAGCAGGGGAAAGGGCCATAGCTGCCGCAGCTCAGCTCCCCAACAGTGCGGGCCACAGTGGTGGCAGTGCTGCTCGCCGGCTGTCCTAGCAGTGCCATCAGAGTGGTGCAGCCCGGAGTCTGCCTGCATAGGCCAGATTATGTAATCAGCTGGGGGGGTGAGGGGACGGCAAATTTATTTTTTTTTGTTGTTGTTGTTAAAAAGTGGTCCCCAGACTGAAAAAGGTTGGAAACTACTGCTGTAGAATACATATCTCCCATCAACTTACCCACCTCGGGGACTCCTCGTCCAGTCATACCATGACTTTTATGTCCCCTTTTCCCCACCCGCCATTCTTGCCTTTTAAGAGTCCACAGTCAGGATGAGGATGCCACTTGGAAAATACAGGGATTCTCAGGGCCAGCTCTACCCATAAGCAAATAGGCAGTGGCTGAGGGGGGCACTACCTTAGGGGCATCGCAGCGCCACGTGGGGGACAGGGCAGGGCAGGCCAGGCCAGCTCAGAAGCTGAACCTGCACTCCTGCCCCCTCTGAGCTGGCCACTCCGCCCCCAGGGGTGGAGCAGGCCAGCCCATGGGGCAGGCTCTGCTTTCTCACCCCACCTCTGGGCTGGCCATCCCCACCCTTAGGGAGGAACAGCTGGCCCAGGGGAGGGGCGGGAAAAGGGAGCCATGCCCCTGGGCTAGCCCACTTTACCCCGAGGCTGGCTGTTCCCCGCCCTGGGGAAGTCAGCCAGCATGGAAGCCAGGTACCACACTCCCCTGCCACACAAAACCAAAAGCTGGCTTGGGGCGCCACAGCCCCTTGAGCCAGCCCCGCATATTCTTCAATGTGGCAAAAACAGATGGGAGAGCTGATACAGTGTATTTTAAAGATAAAAGCATAGTAGTCTTAGCTGTACATGCAGAATGGACAGTCAGTAGAGACCAATTTAGAAAGCTGAAGACATGTTTAACCATTTGATCCAACTAACAATGACTGGTTTTGGAAAGGTTATTTGGATAAGCTAACAAATTGAACTAGAACCTTCCCTTAACTGAAAATGGCACAGTTCATTGGCAGAGTATTCGCTATCAACTCCTGATGACTTATAAACATAACTCCTAGCTCAGGCTGATTATCTATTTTATCAGACAGAAATAAGTTTTAGCTCTTTGCAAGCTTTGGCTCTAATTCAAGGAGGTATTTAAAACAATTCTGAAGGACAGTCCTGAACAGGGAAGATGTCATATGCCAGAGCCTTTTGCCACCAGAAATTTAACAACTGAGGTATGTTGGGGGGTAGGGGAAGCTGGCCATCTCTTCCATCACTACTTATACTTACAGTCAGACCTACAATACAAGTGACAAACATCTTTAATAGACCACTGGCTGTTTAAGAGCCAGCAGAGGTCTACAATTGCTTCTGATACTGAGACAAGCCATTTTAACTGTAACAGGCTTTTAAAACTTTAAATCCTAGAGGGTCATAAAGAACGAACGAACGAGTTAAAATCTATTAGATTTTATCAAATCTGAGTACTGTCTAAATTTATCTGCAAGTTATAGTAAAGAAAAACATGCTAAACCACAAAAAGAAACAACATAACCAGATGAAAAGAGAAATATTTATACAAAACTTTAAGGTGAGCTTTGCACTAAATAGAAACAACTCAAGACCATGGTATTTCAAAAGATAAACTACACTGATCAATTCTAACACAAGAATCCTATTGAAGCAATCAATGACAGAATATCAGTTGCAGGCTAGACTCATAGTTGCCAAAGTGGAAAACATTATCCAGACAAAGAAATGTGAATCTATATCTTCAGTGAAAGTTTCTCACATTTTAATAGTCTTTATATTCATACACCAGCTTTCTTATTAAAAACCTAAATGATGGGGGGGTGTTTTTTTTTTTTTTTCTTTTTTCTTTTAAGTCATTCATGAATAAACCAAAGGTTTAGCAGGTACAAAACCATTAAATTTGTTTGGAGCTTTCATAGTTCAAGTCAGTAATTACAGCATTTTCGGTTTATGTAGTTTAAAAGATACTCATGTGTTCACCATCTTTTTAAGAGAAAATACTTTTATTGTAAATATTAGTAAAATGTAAGCCAAAATATAATACAAAATTTTCACTCTGATAGTTTGAGTTTTGCTATGGAGTCCACTTCCTTAAAAGGGACGCACAGTTTTAGACAATCATTTAACATCTGTTATTCAGTAACATCTTGTCACTCTGTATAAAATACAATCCAAGTTCAATGAAAATATTTTTGAAGAAGGGGGGGGACCCTTTGTTAGCACCGTCAAGAAGTGTTTATGCTGAGCAGCTAGCACTAAAAAAATGAGCAGCAGACATGTCATTAGAGTAAAGGCTGTAATATTATACAACTCATTTTTTCTTCTTGTTTGATAGTAGTAATACAATCCTGATGTTAGCAAGTTTTTATTACATTAAACATTGTCAGAACATCAGGCAATTTGATTCCATGTGATGTTATATACTAAAAGTCCACAGACATGTATCAAGATACCAATAAAGAAAGACATCACCAGAATCTGTAGCAGCAGCAGAACTGTAATCTTTGCCCAATTTATACAGCATGAGACTTATTAGAAAGGATGTGTGTCAGCACTTTTGGTACACTATTAATATCCTCTCATTGTTTGTCAATTTCAGATTTCTATTGCCAAATAAAAACAATTCTACAGTACCATAACCTCAAGAATACAGCCATTTTATTGATGTTTATGTTCAACAGCCTAGCCCATTGACCAATTGTTACCAAACAGATTAAATGACAGAGCATCTGTTTCTCCTACAAGTGCCCAATGAAAACAAATTAGCCAACCTGCAATACAGACCATCTGTTTCTTCCTAGAGGTTTTGTTTCTCATTCTTTTCATAGGTGTTTTTCTTTTAAAAAAAAAAAAAAAAAAAAAAAAAGGGATCTAGGTTGGCTTTCACTCTAACAGATGTGATTCCTGGCAAGCCTTAGCTTGTTCTCCTCTACATAAGTCAGTGCTTCCATGGTGCAGGATCAGAATCCAAAAATAGTACTCTCTTAGCGCAACGAATTTTGAATCATGCCCCACCTTAGCATCTTTTATTTAAAAAAAACATGGACTTCTCATCCCTCACTGCAATATGAGAAGGAGGTTGCCACCTAGCGCTGCACATTTGTTCAGGACCTACTCAGCAAATTACTCAAAATGCAAGTCAAATGGTGCTATGAAAGCCAACCTACCTGTTCAGACAGCATTGTTTGCTCAAATCGAGAGCTCTGGAAGGATGACAAAAGTAAGGTGTTAACTGCCAGGTCACAATGCCACCCACTCAAATTTAACCTGGCTGTCCCTCTGTGGCCAGGCCAAAATTTGAGAAAGTGGTATTAGTCTGGTGCTTGCTGCTCACCCCTTCCCAGAACTTGGATTTTCTCCCCTGAAAGCTTAAACAATAAATAAATTTGTTAATCTTTAAAAGTGCTACCAAACTCCTTGTTTCTTTTACCATGAGACTCACTAAGCCACCTCCTGCTTGTTTCTCCTGCAATTGTGCTATGAAGATAAACTACTCTGTCTAAAATAAAGTCTTTTGATAAGATGAGCTATCCTGCCAGAAAACAGAGTCTTGTTTCCTCTCCACAGAAATATGTTTTTGAAGAAAAACAATAAGAAATCCCTACAAGCTGATTTTCTGACTGCAAAAACAGATGTGTATTCCTCATCAAGGTGGTACTCTCGAGCAGAAGAGGCAACATTCCATTTACTAGCATTTCTAATTTTAATGCTTCCTAGCATTTAAAAAAAAAATTTTTAAGGCTGCACTTTGCACCACTCACTTCTTCACACATTCTCAGAGTCCAGTTTGTTTTCAGAAAAGATTATTCTTACCTTTACCATTTTGCCATGCAGTGTACCATGACAAACTGAGAAAAGAAGTGATGAAAACTAATACAGTGGCCACAGTTCCATTTCGGAGCCTCATCTCATTTCAACATCCCACTTGTTTATATTATACTCGTGACTTGTATTTATCCGTTGTACTTGTTGTACTGAAGTCAGTTTATTCCACCACTAGCATCACTGGTTCAACAGCGATTTCAAAAGTTCTGTAAAACCACTCCAGCTGTTACATCACTTCAAACTTTTATGCGACTCACTTATTAGCCTTCATAAAGTAAATTTCTTTTTGCTTCTACTCCTGTTTGCAAAAGAAACAAAATTGATCAGTCAGAGGCACAAAAATATTTTCATAAGCAGTCTCACCTCTATATTAAAATACATAAATAAAAATACTGTTTGTACCATGATGCTTTTACTAGAAATGATAGTCAAGTATGGCACAAGCAGATTAATTCTCCTTTCCAATTCCCCACTTTTGGGATATCCTCTTCAAACCTGAATACTACTGGACATACTTATCCATCCTTTTCATTTAAAAGTTTTGTTTTAGAAAAGATGCAATTAGCACAGGGTTTTTGGTACATTACAAATATCCACAATGTTAGTATTAATTACAGTAGCATCAAATATCCCAAGGCGAACAAAGGCTCATTTTTCAAGGCGTTGCCCAGACACGTACTAGAATCATAGACGACTAACTCTTCAAGAACAAACCAATCATCCAGGGCCTCAATCCTGCAATTCACTGCACATACTTAACAGTGGTGCACTTGCAAAGAGCACCACTGAAATCAATACGACTTTTGCAGGCGCAGTAGTTCACCTGTGAACGGTGAAGTAAGAGATCAGAGTTCTACATTAGCATTTTCAGAGCTACAGCATTTTAATTAACTGCTCCTGAGCCAACAGAGGGTGCATAGCAACCCAAAACAGTGTTAATCGGGTGCAAAGACAACGACATGCCAGATTCACTTCTACACAAATCTGTACATGCAGGACAGTGGGTGGTCTAGCACAGGGGTGGAAAAAATTGGCTCAGAGCTAGGTGCCAGCAATTTTACTCTTCTTCACCAGAGGGTGCTCCTCCATTACATTTCTTGCAGTGGAGCTAGGTGACAGGCTACTAAAATTGGTCATTATGGGAACCAGAAACATAGATTTGTCGAGGCCTGGTCTAGCAGTCTCCAACTTTGTTTTCACCACCACTTTAGCTGTGGCTTAGGTTATGCCAAAGCTTCAGAGTCCTTGAACCCACACCCCTGGCAGCAATTCCCAAGGAATCACCTGAGAATGCTACACTCTAGTCATGCCACTCACTTGTCTCCCCACCATTAACTACTCTTCACACCAGGATATAGTGCAAGGGCTAGCTATGCTGGCATTGACCCAGCCAAGCACCAGATTACACGATTACAAAAGGGTACAAACACAGAGCCTAAGCACCTGATACTGTTTCTTTAAGGTACCCATTTCTCTATATCAAACTCCATCAAACATAAGCTTGTTAACCTGCTGTAGTGTTTCTTCAGGTTTAAATTTTCCAAATCAGAGTTGATTATTTCTCATTCTAATAGATCACTTAATAGCAAAAGGGAAAAATCTTCTCATTATGCCAGCACCTAAAGACCTCAATCAACTGGAGCCCCATTGCATTAACATCTCTAAACACACATAGTAACATAAAGGCCCTTAACTAGAGAGCTTACAACTGAGACAAGATGGACCAAGAGTGTGTCGAAAGGATAACAGCTCTAGTAGCACACGGTTACGCAGACTAGCACCAAACACAGCTCCCAGGTTACAAGTCTTTTCTTTCTAATATAAAGAAATATTAATATTAGATACATTGCTGACCTTTTTCACCATGAGTATAATAGTTATAGTGACTTTTGAGGAATTTAAGAAAGGAGTTGGACAGTTGTTTTAAGTATTAGTTTGAAGAGGGTATGGATAAAGGCTGACATAAAGAGCACATCTGGGGCAATGCAACAAGATATAAGAGTAGATAAACAGGAAGGGGTAGAGTTGTCAAGGGCATAATAAGGTAAACAAAAAGACTGGATTTGATGTGAACAAAGAGAGAGAACTAGCAGATTCAGGAAGAGGGCTGACATGGTTTGAATTGCAGGTCAGGAAAAATTATTTTAGCATCCTCATTTTCAATATTCTGAGGCAGATGAGCCGGACATGAGGAAGGCCAGCAGTCAGGTCAGAGGATGAAGATCTGAATGAAATATAAAGCAGCATGAACAGAGAGAAAAAGTTGGCACTTGAAAGCATTAAAGGAAAAAAGCTGTGAGACTTTTATATACCCTCCATGTGTAGGATTAGAAAGAGGGAGGAATCTACCATGACAGGATGAGAAGCCTAACTGACTAGAGGTCAACAATGTTAACAGTACTGACAGTAACAGCTTCGGGTTGATTTTAGAAAGCTAACAGGACATTCATCTAATTCCAGTCAGGACTGGGATCCCACTGTTCTATACAAATATTCAGGAAGACACAGACATCACCCAAAGAGGTTTTTGAGAGACAACATAGGATATAGGAACATCTCAAACAACAGATGGAGAAAAGGGATGGAAGACAGTACGGACAGATAACAGTAAGATCATGCAGTCTCAGAGACTACATATAAGCAAAGCTAGATGGCTCCAAATCAAGCAAGCAGCACTGCGATATTAATTAGCTGATTCTATTCTTTGCTCCCCCACCCCCTCCTTTACTCCGCCCAAACCCAGCTAACATTGCATTGAGTTATTAAACTGCAGAGACTGCAAACACACAGGCCTTATCAACACCAGAAATGTCGCAGCATCTTAACTATATTTTAAATTCATCTAATTAACCCAGTGCACATCCTAATGTATATGCCAGGGGTTGCCAAATGGTTGCTTGTAAGCCACATGCAGCTCTTTTACAGTTAAAGTGAAGCCTGCAGAGCCCCTTATACCCCCCCACTACCACCACCTACTGGACTGGGGTGGGGGAACTCAGAGCTTCTCCCCTGCAGCAAGCCACTGGAACTAGATGATTCTGCCCAGCAAGAACTGGGGGCCCTCAACGAAGTCAGTAAGTCTGGCCACCCACTTAAACCACTTAACCTTCAGACATGGATTTAGTTTAACAGTAGTAATTTAAGCCAACTAAGCTGATTTAAATGAGGACTAAACCAGTTTAAGTACTTCTATATTACAGGGTTTGCAGCAGTTTACTGAAATGTACTTAATTAAACTAGTGAAACTTCTTCAGGATAATGATGGCACAGGCTTCTGCAGTATTGCCTGATATGACTAAAGGCCTGGCTTTGCAAGGTAGTTAAAGTAAATGTAGCTGAGGGCCCTCAACACTTCTCAGAATATGATTTACATCTTGCCGAATGAGGCTCAATTGGGCTAATGCTGTAGACTACCCGACCCTTCTGGTCAATACATATGAGGTAGCTTGAAATGACTGCCAAAATCTCATGTGCATTAATGCCCCAGTCCTGCAAAGGCATGTGTCTGTTACACACACTGAGAAGTTCAATTATGCACATATATAAATCTCTGCAGGATCAGGGCCTAAAAAACTTGTGGTAACCTTAAAACACGCACTGGAGCACTGATGCCTAGAAAACAGATTCACAATGGCAAAGTTTAATGTAAGTTTAAAAAGCTGTTCTGCATTATATAGAAAGAGAAACCTTATAAAGAGGAAACTGTAAAGGGCATTCGGATATTACTGCCTTTCTTAAACCTCTCCTTCCATTAAAGCTTCTTTCTGTCTCTAAGCTTTGGAGAACCAACACTGGCACAGGACTAGAAACCAAAACCAAATGCATTCTAAACTTAGCTGACACCAGTAGTCTCCCCAGGACCTGAAATTACAGCAGGTGTAGGGGGAGTATTGGAGATGCTCACTAAATTAGCATAACACTTATACTAAATGCCAGCTGGGGGGGGGGAGATGTTGGGAAATTCAGGGAGGGTATTAGGGAAATCCCTGCCTGACACCAGCTAGCTCTGTCCCCCCCCCCCCAACCTCAGTAAAAACAGAGGATGCTAGCACCTACTTCACAGGATGGCCGGGGGGGGGGGGGGGATTAGAGGAAAAATTTGCTAGTCTGTCCTGTACATCACCTCCAGTAACATCCACACTTCAGTCCCTGAGCAGGAGCAGGGTGCCTGAGAGGATCAATACCGTCAGCATCAGAACAACTTCAGCAAAATAAAACCCCAGGGCGTCAAGACCATCCCACCCTGCCGTGCCCTTGGATTTTCTCCCCCGAAAGCTCATGCGAAAAATAAATCTGTTAGTCTTTAAGTGCCAAACAACTCTTTTTTTTTTTTTTTTTTTTTGCTGACCTGGACTAACACAGTTATCCCTTTGGAAATGGGCAGGGATTTCCCTAACACCCCCTCTAAACCCCCCTAATTTCCCAACACTTCCCCCTGTCAGCTGTCAGCTAGTAAGCGTTCCACCAAATTAGCGAGCACCCAACACCCCCCTGAATTTCCCCGCACCCCCCAGTGGTCAGTAGTAACAGTGTTACACCAAGGTAGTGAGCACCCCCCAGTTTCCAGCCCTGAGGAGAAGACTGCAGGCTGGGCAAGAGCAAAGGGGTGCCTTCCCCCCAGCACAGCGGACGGCGGGACTCTTCCCCTCCCGGCTGGTGAAGTTTCCCTGCCCGGCGGCCACCCCCCTTCTCCGCTGACATCCCCGCCGGGGACCGCGCGACCAGCCGCGCCAACCTGCCGATCGCCCCCGCCTGGGCGGAGCTTCCGAGCCGCGGCCCCCGCTCCGGGCAAGGGGCGCCCGCCGGCGCGGCGCATCCCCGCCGCGTGGGGGGATCCCGGCTTCTCGGGCGGCCGCCGCCGCCGGCTCGGCCCAGGGCAGCGGCCCGGCGCCCCCCGCGCGGAGCAGTGGGCGCGTCCCGGCCGCCGCGCGCTCACCTGGGTCCCGGCGCTCGCGCCTCCTGGCCGGCAGCACAAGCTGGGGCGGCTCCCGCCCGGCCACGAGCCGCTCCGCCCGCGCGCCGCCTCCGCCCCCCTCCTAGAGCAACGGCCCGGCCATCCTTCCGTTGGCAGCGCCGAGAGCCCGCCCCGTGCTGCCAGCTCCGCTGCCCCATTGGCCAAAAGGGAGCGCCGCGGCCGGCCAACCGCCGACTTGCCGAGAGGCGCCTCTCATTGGCTCAGCGTTCTGTCAATCTCGCTTGGGGACCGTTATAACGGAATCTAACGCACGTTCTGAGGCGTGCAGGGCGGGGCCTGCGGTTGGTGGGGGGGGGGGAAGTGTCTCAAAGTGAGATCACCCCAAGGGTCATATGAGGGCTGCACCACTGAACCTGGTCATAGGATGATATTGCAAATATCAGCAGCAATGGTGTCATTGCAGGCTGCAGGAAATAGCTTTAGGGCAGGGGTCTCAAACGTGTGGCCAGGTGGCTGCATGCAGCCCCTCGTGCTGTTTCCTGCAGCCAGCAATGACACTATTATTACTGATATTTTCAATATTGTTGTAGGAAGAGGTTTCAGTGGTGCGGCCCTCGGGCTAATGTACAAGTCCTTGTGTGGCCCTCGTGGTGACCTGAATTTGAGACCCCGGCTTTAGGGGCTGCATGTGGCCCACGGGCCGTGTGTTTGAGACCACTGGCTTAGCGGATACCTCTTGGTTATTGGTCTGTGCTTTAGTCACATCTCCTCTAGTGAGGTATAGTGGCCCGCACCTCTTCCCCAGCTACCAAACAAAAAAGCAGGACGCTTGAGGGGAGGAATAGGTGCCCTATAATACAAAGGCAAAGGACTGTTCTTATAAAGCAAGGCTGTCTTTTCAGCCTAGGACAATCTGGCTGTATGGGGGTAGAAGGAGAGTCTCCATCCCTTTTAACAGCCTTGGTGTTTTTCTGGTCTTTGCTAGGTTATGCCTGGCTCAGGCTTATTCCGGGTGGTGGTTAAGTAGACACCTGGAGATGGCTGGAAGCAGGTCTTACAAGCTAAACCAAGGATTGCCTACTTCTCTAATTGGATGCCTCTTACAGGCTAAACCAAGGACTGTCTGCTTCTCCAATTGGGCACAACAGGTGCCACAGTGCTTTTTAAAAAAATAAGAGGTTACCTTTTTTAATGAACATGTGACAGAGGGCTAGGAGCAAAACAGCAGTTTTTCAGCTGCAGATACAATGGCCCTCCACAGAACTGTAACTAGAACTTTTCATGCCTGGGGCAAGCAGCCCAAGACACACACGCCTGGGCCCCAATGTGGCCTGGGGCCTGATCCGCCACCAGAGGCAACAGGGAGGATACGGATACGGATCCATCTCCAGCTGCTGTCAGAAGTGACAGCAAGCTAGGCCAGTGGCAGCAGGGGCTTCCTGAACCAGATGTGTGATAGCCGCTGCCAGAAGGCAAGTGGCAAGCTCCAGCAGCACCGGAAGTCCCAGGCGCTGAAACTTAAAAGGCACAGTAGGGGATGGATCCATCCCCCCCTGCTGCGGGAAACCAGATTCACCCCTTGCACCCTCTAAAATTGGGCATCTGGGACTCTGCCCCACTCACCCTGGCCTAGTTATGGCCTTGGCCCTCCACTCTTGAGCTAAAGGCAAACTCTATTACTTCACACTAGTATGTAGACCCTAGTCAAGCATAGGTGACTGCTAATGGTCCTGTGGAGACCTCCCCCCATACCCTAGCTCTTTTATCTTCAGAGAACCACTTCCACACCTCCCTTGTATGCAAGAGCATTAGACTGGAACCATACTTAACTCTTTCCTTGTAGAATCAACATCTGGTAACAATGTGGGATGTTTCAGACAAACCCTGCAAACCTGTTACACAAAAAACTGAAATGTAGATACAGCTTGTAAGTAATGAAAGTTAGCTAAGCAGGGTTGCCAGAGATCTCTGTTCCTCCACAATAATAAAATGCCATGTTTTATATCAAGCTTAATAAGGTCAATGCTAACTTAGTCAGTAGGCACAATTGTCATGTTTTTTATCCTACAACTTCGTAATTAGATATCATCCTGCCCTCATCTCATTGTGTCTAGCCCAAAAGATATCCAGCATGCTTTGCAAGCTTCCATCAAAATCAAACAGCATCATCAAAATTAGCAGGGGTAGCAACCCTTCAGAACCATGCCTGCTTTTTTATTCGACTTAGTTAACAATATCCAATTCTTTTTTCCTCTCCCAGTGGCACATGGTAGCTCTTTTGTGTAATAGACTCTTGTCCTCTAGCCAGCTTAGGCCAGATGGTCAGTGCTAGAAACTTTAGCAGATTTAGGAATGTCAGTTAAGGGTGTATTTTTCTAACATTTCTATATTGGCAAAAGGGATAGTGTAGATGCAGATATACTTGCATAAAAGTAATTATTTTCCGGTGTTGCTTATTTCACTCAGGAAACAAGTATACACTATATTAAAAACCATTTTAAGTGGCAGTTGTGTCAAAAGGACCATATTCCACCTACTCCTTTCTCTTCATTCAGTAATGCTAATTCTACATAAGAAGGGTTTGTAGGTATAGCTATCTCAGTACAGTATAGCTATATTTTGACATTATCTCTTCAACTATTAACTTTTACTATCAATAGAGCTCTCTGCGACATCTAACTTTTTCCTTGGGGTTAGCTACCTGACAAGAACAGCAAAACAGAGAACAGAAAAAAATATCAGAGTAAGGACAGCAACCATCAGCCTGCCCCAATCCAACAGTAAGCAACTAGACATGTTTTGTCATTTGAAACATAGAAAATAGCATAGTTTAGGAGAATTGTGTAGCTGGATCTGCAGTAAAAGAAATGGGCTCTTTTATAGAAACTTCATAACATTACTTGTTTCTGGTGAGAGCGGTAGCACACCTTGAAAACTGAACAATATCTCACGCCTGTAAATCCTCAGCAAACCTTCTCTTATCTTTTAATTAGTCCTATAGTCGCATGTACTCTACAGCTACTGAGATTTAGGAGCAGAATTCATAGGTCTATACAAATTTCAATTTGAAAGTGCAATTGAAATAGATTAACTCTTCCAATAAAACAAACAGGTTCATCTTTACAAGCAGTGCTTGAAGAGAATTCACTAAACAATGAACGAGAAGTTCACATCCTTAGTGATGAAAGAAGATCAAGGGCAGTCACTCTCTCCTACACCAATGTTAAAGAGATAAAGGCAATCAATGGTCTATAATCTCAGCATGATAAAGATCTCACATTCCAAGTTGTCTCTCAAGGCATTTATCAAAAGTAAATGTTAAACTAAAGTCAAAATTTTACAAGAACTATGATGATTTTACTGTACATCAGTGAATATTTCTGTTATACCAAATGACTGGTTTATAGTCATATTATCTAATGGAGTCATAATGGTTGTCACTGTTCATCAAGTTTGGAGCTCCCTTTGCCTGGCACCTGTAGTTTCTCTTAATTCTTTCAGCTGTTCAAAGCCTAGTATGTGCTGCTTTCATACTGCGAGCTAGCCCTTTGGTTTCCCTAGAGAGGGAATGAAAGAAGTGGAAAAAGGATGGTAAAATGAGTAAGAATTAGACCTGAGGCAAAAACAGGGGCTAAAGTAAGGGGGAACACCCTAGAACAGTATGCTGGGTGCTCCCATTTTTAGGGGGGCAGCATTCCAGGCCCCCCTAAAAACGGAGAAACACACAGGAACACAGCGTTCTGGCGAGTTCCCCAGGGCCGACTCAGGGAAGGGGCTGCAGGCTGGAGGAAGCCCGGCCACTCCTCCCCTCCTTTCCCAGAGCCTGCACTCATCCCACCCGTTCCTGCAGGGCCCGGCCTGGCCCCTCGGCAGCGTGGGTAAGGGGGCCCTGGGTGTTGGGGCCAGTCCAGCTCTGGCAGGGATAGGGCGTGGGGGTGTGTGAAGAAGGGGTTGGGATGGTGGGCTAGGGAGGTGTGGAAGGGGTTCACGGGCTGAAGGGGGTGGAAGTGGGGCAGTGGGGACAAGGGAACCGAAGGGGGTTAGGAAAGTATGGAGGGGGTTGGGGGGGCTGAAGGGGGTGGAGCAGGAGCGCCTTTGGCCTGGAAAAAGACCCAGGGTTCGGGCACCGGGGTGCAGGGCTCGTGCACTTTAAGCACGCTGCCACTTCAGCCACCACCACAGCAGACCCAGGGCTCTGACGCCAGAACTCGGGGCTTGAGCCCCATAAGCCCAGTGCCAGCAATTTCCCTGGGGTGGAGTGAAGACCGGGGAGCTGGGGGTGGCGGGTTAGGAGGGCTGGAGTGGGGACATGGGGGTAGGGAGCTTAAGGAATGGGGATTGAGGAAGACATGGGGTGTGATGGGGGGCAGGCATTTTGGGGACAGTAGCTGGGGTGGGAGAGCAATAGCTGGGATGGGGAGCAGGCATTTGTGGGGCAGTAGCTGGGGTTGGGAGCAGGCATTTGGGGGGCAGTAGCTGGGGTGTGTGAAGGGGGCCTGGACCTGCATGAAGGTGGCTCAGAAATTTAGGAGGGTTCCAGGCACCTCCAAATTATACTGTAACCCCTGGACAAAAAGAGGGTCTAGCTTAGCGTGTGGTTTGGTGGTGTGGCAGAAATGAAACTTAACTGGAGTTATGCTTTGCTTGGGCTACCATTTTTCATGTATCTGACTCAGACTCTAAGGTCAGAAGGGACCAATGTGATCTAATTTAATCACCGCCTGCACAATGCAGGCCACAAAAACCTCACGCACCCACTCCTGTAACAAACCCCTAACGCATGACTGAGTTATTAAAGTCCTTAATTCATGATTTAAAAACTTAAAGTACAGATAATTCATCAGCAAGTGAGCCATGCCCCATCCTACGGAGAAAGACAACTGCATCTAACTGGCTAACAGGAGAGAACAAACTTGTGGTTCAGCCAGTCATAAACCAGCTGAGAACTGGACTCTATTCCTTGTTCTGTCACTGCTGACCTGATTGTGTAACCTTGAGGAAGTAACTTCACCTCTCGCTCTGCTTCTCTTCCTTCCCACCGAAACTTTTATTTGTTTAAACTGTAAACTTTACAGGGCAAGAATGGTCTTTCTATACATGTTTGTACTGTTCCCAGCACCCTGAAATCCCTAGCTTCATTGAGGTGTTAATACACCAACATATACTCCTAATAAAAGTACAGAATGTTTGCTGTGAGTTATTGGTGTATTTTCAGAGCATAAAAATGCACCTCTCGTTGCAGCTGTATGGACTTAAAACCAAAACAAACACATGTTTTGATGTATAAGCAGTTTCATGAGAGGAAGTTATTGGTTTTTCAGTACTATAAACAGCTTTTAGATTTTAATCTGCTAGGAGCTGCTACCATGCCTTTATACATGGCATGTGCAGTGCCACTCATATTGTCAGTATTTAACAAATAAATAGCTCCATACAAAATTCCACTGCGAGTGACATGTTGAAAAGTCACAAAATGCACCACCTTTATTTATCCCGCCCCCTTGGGTGTATGCATTACAATATAGTCTCTTGCTACATGATTTCATGGAAAAGGATAATATGTTCATCTTTTCACTACTATTACATAAATCTGTAAATCCTATTTATTTGGTGTTGCTATTGCCTAGGGAATCTTAGGTCCAAAACCCAAAATAGAAACAGACGGACCTGCTGAAGGTGAAATCATGGATGGGTTCAAGCAAAGAATAACTCATATGATAAAGACTTTGTATGTCTGGTTCAGTCAGTCCACTAATATAACAGTAAATGCAAACATTTACTCAGAAATGTAGCATACAAACTAAAAACAATGCTTAGCCATAACTTTACCTTACTTTAAAAAGTAATTTTTGCTAATAGGAAAATAGGTGTCTTTCAACAAGTTTCTACATGTGGATGTTAGCCAACTTCATATTACGATTTGGCATGTCTCTGATTCATAGTTCATCCAGTCTCCAACACCTCTGAGAACACAGGAAGTGCAGTTTTGAGAGTATTTTTCAAAACTAGGCTTGTCCAGTATGAAACTTAGTGAGTGAAGGGGAAAAAAAGCCCATACCACATACTGGGTGTGATTCTCTTTCTCTGACATTGGTGTTAATGGCTATGTCTACACACGGTTTTGTTATTTCGAAACAAGTTATTTCGATATAACTTATTTCGATATAACCTGTTATATCGAAATAACTTGTTCCGAAATAACAAAATGGTGTCTTCAAAATAAGGGAGTGAAATAGCAGGTCCACAGTGTGGACCTGCTATTTCACTTGGGGAGGGGACTGCAGGCACCCACAGGGTGCAGTGCAAAGGCGCACTGCACCCCGTGGGTGCCTGCAGAGGGCTGCAGGCACCGCGCC
>ML681989.1:9813791-9860465 GCA_007922195.1 Podocnemis expansa | reverse complement strand
GTTGTTTCAAAATAACACGGCCACCACAACCGTTGTTTTGAAACAACTTGTTTCGAAACAACGGTTGTTTCGAAACGGCATGTCCCGTTGGCGTTGTTTCGAAACAACCGTTTCGAAACAACGCTCTTTCGAAAGGCAACGAGGTTTAGCTTCTTTCGAAAGGACCACGGCCATTTCGAAAGAAGCGGTTTGCTTCTTTCGAAATGGCCGTGCGTCGTGTGGCCATGCCATTCCTTATTTCGAAATAACCTCTGTTGTTTCGAAATAAGGACTGTGTGTGGACATACCCAATGAGTAGTCATTCCATTGAAGTCAATGGAATTACACAAATCAAAGACAGAATTGGAGTAGACACACTATATGCATACAGCTTTTTGAAGTTATAATAAAAAATATTTGACAACTTCTCCCAACAAAACAAAATATGATTCATAGCAGTGCTGGAAAAGCATCCAAAACAAAGAGAAAATAATGTTCTTTCATTAGAAAGAACTAGTATTTTGAAAAGGCTTCTTTCAAAGTTTTCTATCTTGTCACAGTACTTTCCCCTAGATGATGACTTGCACTTAAATTATAATGTATTTTGTACAGATGGTGCTAGAAGGATTTTAGGCAGCATGAGAGTTTTTTAGGCCCACCCACTCCAGAGTGTATTAAATGCCTCCAACGCAGTGTTAAGGTTGCCCACTGGTGCCGCATGCACTTCCAGAAGTGAAATGTGGCTGAACTTACACCTGTGAAAACCAGAAATTAAGAAATAAGTCAACAAATTAATTTCTGAAAACCAAGAAATACAGAGGCAAGTCATGTATCACCTGATAGCTCCTTGGCAATAAGCACACCTGCCACAGAATGCATTGGCTGTATTTTAGTCCCATCACAGCTCCAGTGTCATCTCTTATCTCTGCTTGCTTAGACCAGACAAGTTCTCTCCCCTCAAGCCTTCTCCCCAAAGAGGCAGGTATCATGATGGGACCCACATGCTGAGGAACTGGACAAAGGTTGAGGAAACAGTGCAGGGTCTAGCATAGAGAGTCAGTGGGTATGTTTTTATGAAGGGGGGACAGATATGGGAGGCATGGATGTGGAGAATGCTGGACACAGAGCTGAAGCCCCCCCCCCCCATGATACCTCACAGCAAAGCTTTCCTCGACACTTTTCCCTACATTTTTCCAGCATCCTCATATTCCCTTTCAGTGCTCAGGCCTCCCTAGACTCCTCCAACACTGCTTTTACATTTTCTCCATCATGGACATTGTTCTGATAATATTGACAGTGCTCCAATCACATGTCCCCCACCACTTTGAGCCCCAGCTCTACTCTCTTCCTTGCCCCTCCATTTTGCTCATAAGCTTGGAGAAGTCATGGGGACAGTGCTAGAGTTATCTGGGGTCATCAGTCCCATGTCTGACAGTCCCTGTATCCACAATTATTTCTGCCCTCTGGGCCCCAGATCAATCGCCCCACATCACTTCTGCTCCTCCGTCAGCTCCCGGGTTCTTCACTCCTCCCCTCCCAAAGTCTCCCAAGCCTGAGGAAGGCGGTAGCACTATTCTCTCCTTCCATTTGTTAGGGAGAAGAGAGGAGCCGCCAGAGCTGTAACTACTGTTCACAGTGCCTGGGGCATGTTCTGATCCGAATGCACCCCTTACAATGATCTGTGCCTAAGGCGAGTGGCACAGAATGTGTCCTTTAATGGAGCAACTCAATGGAGCCACTCCAGCACGCCTGGGGCAAAGCCCTGCTCACCCTGCCTAGCTATGGCCCTGGGAGCCACTCTGCTGCTCACAAGTGGGGAGGGGAGCTGGTGGGTTCTCTTCTCCCCCAGTTTGAATGCTGTGGGGTTGATGCTGAAAAGATGGGGGAGTGGACTAAATAATAAACTTGTCCTTATCAGATGTCTGACTAGGGCAGGTCATAACAAAGCAACTTTGGGGTGGAAAGCAGAGAGCTGGTGTGAACTGGCTGGGTTTGTGAGTGGCTGGAAAGCAACCAGGTAAATTATGTAACTATTGTGTGTGTGGCTTCACCTCCTGTCACAGTGAGTGATAACAGGCTCCAGAGGGGCTTGTTCTTTATCATCACCAAAGCATTGTCGGGAGCCTGCCATAGCTGGATTGTTCTGGGGTGGCAGGGCACAGCAGTGCTACAGCTTCTAGGCTGCAGCCCTTGGATACATGTCACATCACCACTGTATCCTGTAAAAAGCCTGCTTAATATTAAAGCCGCTGGTGACAGTAAAACCCAAATCCTCAAAAGGTATTTAGGCACCTAAGTATCACTGAACTCAACAAGAGATTTAGGCAGCTAAATAACTTAAAGGATCTGGGCTTAAATACTGTGTGACCATGGAGATGAATGCTCCTTCCCCCCAAACCCTCTTCAGCTACACAGGTTATTAGAGTGAATGGCATCAGGGCCAGGAATAAAACAGAAAATCAAGGTCATAACTGTTGCTGGCAGCCAGAGCACACTAAGCAATTAATAAACTACTTTTGAGGTTGATAGAGTGCCAGAGATCACAAGCTGGATAACGTCAAAAGTTGAATTGCTGGCATCTGCATGTCATGTATCATGTTCTGTGTTTCTATTATTTCTACCTTGAGAGAAACAAATTCAGAACAAGTTATAACATTTGACAGGTTTTTTAAAATGATGTAATAACACTTCTACAGCAGTATACAGAAGTGTACAGTGTATTAAACAAGTTAATCAAACATCAACCATTTATGTAACCATGTATAAGCGTAACTGCATATTAATGCTACTAAAGGCCAGAGTGTGCCCATAAAGTCAGCACTGAGCAGGAGACTGCAGAGTCATGCTACTTCAGGTTCAAGTTCCTGTGGTGGTCGGTGAACTTCTGTTTGAGAAGCTGTAGTGTGCAGGAACTGCCACAGCTGGGCACAGCCCTGCATCTTCCCCATTCTTTTTGGCAAGGTTAGTGCTTCTAGGAATATCCCGGTGTGCAAGAACAGCTTGTGTAGGTGGACTATGATGTGGTCAGTTCTCAAACAGGCGGTGCAAAAGAAGATTGTGGGGGGAGGCTCTTCTTTCTACCCCTATATTAGGCTTAAGGTTCGCTATCTATAACATGACTCCTACCATTTCTCCTTTGCCTGTATTTATGAGGCTAAAACTAATATCTGCTGCTAATTACAAGGAATTAGTTTATGCGGGTCTGTATGCACAGAGGTGTCATCCAAACACTGTTTCCTCTAAACAGAACACTGGGATTGTTGGCATTTGCCTAGTGTTTAATTATTTAGTCAGAACATAAACTGTGTCTCTTTTTTAAAAAGCATTTTTATAAAGACATCTCAATAATTAAACACCGCTACAGTCACTTGCAGCAGAGACGTCTTTCAAAATATATCAGTCAAAGCAAACAAGTAAGTTACTACATCTAATTCCACTCATCAAAATATACCATTCTGTGGGAAGTCCCCATATGAGGAGGGGCAAGGGGCACCAGTACAAACTACTGCATGTGAGTAAGGAAAAAACCAGCCCAAAATATAGTCAGTTAGGTACTGTATTTCGCAGTTTCAAATAGACAGAAATAAGAGACTTAATTTACGCATTAATCTGAATATCTGTTATTTAGACCAAATCAGTATCATCCAATCTGGCTGAGATAAATTCATCTATGCTTATCAAGGCTAAATTCAGGTCAATAGAAGGCCTATATGAGCCTATTACATATTCTGGCAATAGCAGATGTAGTCTCACCCAAAACTAAGACCCCAACGCCTTAACGGACAGAGACAAAGAATGAAGAAAACATGGACAGAAGTGAGGGTCATAAGGCTAACAAAAAGTTAAAAACAATGAACTCTGAACAACCATCACTGCTCCTCAAAACCAAGTTTAGGAAGCTAACTGAAGCTACCTAGAGGAACTATGCTCACAATGAGGTGTTAGAAATATGCCACACAGTCCCCACAACCCAAACTGTTGAGCTTTGTCCTCCTAGTTTCGTAAATGGCCTCCCTGGCCAATGGCTGATGGAGATTGATGAAGAGTTTTTGCAACTTAGGGGGACCATGAACAGAGTGTGCAGAATGTGAAAAAACATGCTCAGCAGGAGGTTCTGGATGAGTCAGAAGAGGGAGCCGCAGCTAGACACATTCTATGTAGATACTCTATGGTTTCACACTTTCTGCTATCCGTGATCTCCGGTTAACTTAAATTCTGTAGCTCACAATAATCAAACAGCCTAAAGGAAAATGTGGCGTTAAAAGAAATCTCGAAAAACAGGACAGCTGGAGACACTGTTTACTATCAAGAGTGCTTTAAATTAGTTGCACCAGGCAGGTAGTTCCCTGGTTCCCCTCTTTTCTGACCGAACGTGTCCAGTAGCTGTATCGGTCTTCAAAGCATCTGAGAAAGTGGGATTTTCTCTCGTGAAAGCTCATGCGATAAATAAATTTGTTAGTCTTTAAAGCTATGTCTATGCCTAAAATATTAGTTCAGACTTGGTTATTCCGAATTAAGTAGTTCACAGTTAGTTTGAATTAAACATGGTTTTTTTAGTTCAAACTAGCTTTTTAGTTCAAACTAGCCACCCTTTTTTAGTTCAAATTAAAAAAGTGTGGTTAGAACCCTGTCTACACTAGCCTTTGGCTAGTTTGAACTAAAAAACCTTTTAGTTTGAACTAATCAAAGGTTGGTTCAAACTAGTTAGTGCAGTCGGTTAGCTAGACATGCTAGTTCAAACTAAATAAGTTCGAACTAGCAGTTAGTTTGGATGAAACATGGTTTATTTTAGTTCAAACTAACTTTTTAGTTCACACTTGCCCTTCTTTTTAGCTTAGTCAGAAGTTTCTCCCATGAAAGCTCATGCGATAAACAGATTTGTTAGTCTTTAAGGCTATGTCCACACATACATCATTATTTCAAAATAAAGTCCTTATTTCAAAATAAGTTAATTCGAATTAAGAAAATGTTAATTCGAATTAAGGGAAAGCCTGCTATCGAAACAGCTGTTCTTTCAAAATGGTTATTTCAAAATAAGGTCGTTTGGACATGTTGTTTCAAAACAGTTGTTTCAAAACAATAGTGTTGTTTCAAAACAACATATCCAAACGGAGTTATTTCGAAATAACCTTTTCAAAATAACAGCCATTTCGAAATGAATGGGGTTTAAGCTGTTTCGAAATGACGGTTCTTATTTTGAAATGACAGAGCCTGTCATTTCAAAATAAGAAAATGTCATGTGGACATTCAGTTTTTTATTTCGAAACAACCAGTGTTGTTTTGAAATAAAAGACTCGTGTGGACATACCCTAAAAGTGCCAAAGGACTCCTTGGTGGTGTTTTGTTTTAATAAACTCAGTAATAGTGTATTCACAAGTATACTGTTACTCTTGTGTGTTTTGGTAGGACTGGGCTGAAGTTTAGCCTACCAGTGTTACTCTACGACACAAAATGCAACAAGTGAGTAATTGCTCAAAAGAAGTGCCAGCCTGACATGTTCAGGGCCCTAATTTTTTTACTCCTGTTTCTGTGCAAGCAACATGCCCATAGAAATTCCACTTCTGCATAGAGAATGTAGAATACAACCAGCTAGTTAGTAAGGATCTCAGGGTTATTTGGACTGAGAAAGGGTATTTTTTCTGGGCTGTAGTTGGCTGAAATGCTTTTGTTATAATTGTGGATACTTTCTATCGTGCCTATCAAGACACATTCTGGATGGTTCATTGACAATGGTTCGTTTGGATACTTTGGCCAAAGTTTTTGAGGTGCTTCTTGATAGGCATCTCAAAGAAGACCAACCATATATTTGGGTGGAAACAAATGAGATGGGATGTGGCATTAGTCCAGGAAACACATCTGCCAGAACTGGGGTTGTGATGACCTTGAGTCCCCATTCATTTACTTCTAAGAGATGAACAAATGTAGGTTTACTTGATGATTCTGCAACCCTTATGCAAGTTGAGCATTTATTCAGGCAAATAGTCAAATGATGTAAATAGGACCAATCACATGAGTAAACAATGTTGTATATTTCAGTATAGTCAGGTATCAATCACCCAAGACAACATACTCCTCAATTGTTAGCAGGGTCTTCCAAAATTCCCTTTCTCACATCCTTTCTCAAACTCAGATGTGTCAACCCAAGGAACTTTCACAAAAGTCACAAGTGTTGTCTCGGTTTCCTTCCAGAGCTGAGCACTTTTGCTTCCAAACGCCCACCACTACGGACAGCAAGTGGCAATACCCAAATCCAATAGCCTGCCCAGTCAATGGACTAGAATTTCATTTTCTACTAGGCAGCCACCAAACATTTATTTTTCGATCCTTCTCATGGCAAGTATTGGTGCCTATATTGTCCCTCACTGCCTTTTCCTCATTAGGATATTTCTCCAGTAGATTTTGTTTTCAAAGGCAAATTGGCAGAGTTAATTACAGATTAATTAAAAACTTCTGGAAATCAACAGAACCATTAGTAGTCCCAGACTTCAATGGGTATACCAGGCAGTATTCTGAATTCGTAGGCCCTCGGTTACCTTATTTAGACAGCTGCTGCCAGTCCAGGGCACCACCTCCAGGCGTTAGATGGCCCTGCAGGAGCTTTCCTGCTTAACTTTTCCTCTGAGCAGGGCTGTAACTACAGTGGGGCAAATGGGGCAAGGCCCCAAGTGCAAATTTAAGAGGGCGCCACACCAGACCCTTTCTGACCCAGATGATGAATGTGCCTTAAAGGCACATTCCTCTCAGAGCCGGGGAAGGTGCTCCCCATCTGGCTCTGGCCACGGGGTAAAGGACTTCCCACCCATCTCTAGCCACAGCAGGGAAAGGGACTCCCCACCCAGCTCTGGCCATGGCAGAGCAAGGGACCCCCACCAAGCTCTGGCTGTGGCAGGGCAAGGGACTCTCCACCCAGCTATAGCCGTGGTGGGGGAAGGGAACCCCCAGCCCCACCGGCTCTGGCCACCAGGTGTGGGGGACAGATGGGCCCCTGGATCGGGGCCCAGGTGGGCAGGGGCACCTTTGGGGCTGCTTGCCCTGAGTGCCCAAATGTGTAGTTACGGGTCTGCCTCTGAGCTCTGAGAAAACCTCACATGCTTCCAAAGTCTTTTAAAATATCCCTCCTTTTGTGAATGTAATTTACTGAACATCTTTCAGCTCCTGAGTGAGCCTTTTTTGATGCGCCATCCACACATGAGGTTCAGAGTTTAACAGCCTGTCTTCTAGCAGCAGTGATTAAAATCCTGGCCTCTCTGCCCTTCAAACTTTTCCCCTTAAATTCAGGAGCTGCAACTTGCACAGCCCTGAGCCCTCCTTCCAGGGGCTCGTCCCAGCTGAGGTCTTTGTCCTAAACAGCTCCTCTAGCAGCTCTCTCTGACTGGACTTGGACCATTGTGTTGATGTCCCTGCCCAGTCATCTAATGAGCCTCTTGATCCACCCCAATAACTCCAAACATCTGTCTGCACTGGCTAGGACAGAGGGAATCTTCTTCTCCCATACACTCTTTGAAGATCCTAGTCTCAGACCTTTCAAGAAACAAGGATATGCCACATACTTTCCCCTGTCACAGACAGTGGCCGCTTCCTGGCACCATCTATTTATCTCCCAATTACTGCTTCAATTATTTTTCAGCCTTCATCTGCCTGGACACAAAGAATATGCTAAATGGCCTCTCACTTTATTCCTTCGGGCCTGAAAGAGTTGTATCTCAGTACATCACAACACAGATGTATTATAGGAATCTGAATAGAACAGAATGTCTTTCATGAGAATTGTGAACATACAGCATGATTAAAATGGCATTTGCAAAGAACCCACCATAAATAAATTGAAAATGAATAACAGGCTTAAAAATTTGAACAATAAATGCTCATTTTTCTGATACTAAAACAGAATAAATGTCAACAATGAATGACAGAGAAAGCGAAGGTGAAAGAGAGAATGATTTCAGAACCTAGTTTGCTTCAACAAACTTTTCCACCGACCTTACTGAATTCACTCATATTTCTTGGATATATTTTGGATCCTGGTGAAAGGAAATTGTTTAACATTTTCCAGGATAACTTCCATTTAAGTTGCATTAGAGCAGGTAGGGAAGGTTCTGGGAGTAAAGCCAATGTACATAAAGAACTGCAATATTTAGGTAAAAAGCAGACACTGAAAGATACTGCAAAGCAAGAGGATATGACAAGGATTACAGGTATCCACATCATCGAGGTACCTCTGCATTAAGGAGTCCCAGGAGATGGAGAATTATTTATTATAAGAATTAATGAAAATCTTCTAATAGTATTTGCAAGTTTTTGATGTCCGTCAATCAAATGTCACAGAGTAGAACCTCACCAGTTCACACTAATTACTGGGACACGATGGAATGCTGGAAATATGCAAGTGAGGGTGAAATTCATCCATGTGAAGAGAGCCTGCACAAAGTCTATGTTTTATTAGACCTACATAAATCATAAGGACTTCAATTGAACATAGTCTTATCGTGGCCCTCTAAACAGAGGTGTATTTCACCTTCAAATTTTACAAAAGATGCTGCACTATTAAATCTTCTTAAAGGTGCTCATTTTTTCAAAATACAAACCTGTGAAGTTCTCATAGAACTGTAAACTTAGAGTCCTGTAATTAAACCCTTGTCTCCCACAGTAGAGTGCTCATCATGAATATGAGACAAACATGTTGGCAATTTTATTATACCCTTCAAAACTAACAGGCTATTAATGGTATCACAAAATAACAAGCTGTTTGCTAAACCACAGCTGAACATTTTTACTGATGAGATTTTAGAAACCTATTTGTCTCTAAAAATTGGAAGAGATTCAGTAAACATCTTCTCTGTTAAACACAAGACTGCATAACACCATTTTGAAGTAAAGTCCAGAGAGATGTTTTAGCCTTAAAAATGTATTTATTACATTTTGCTATAAAGCATTAAAAATAGTTTAGTTGTGATTTATTTTTACTTAAAATTACTGAGATAAAAGTTAAGAGGTAGCTATATTACAATAAGCAAAATAGTAAACACTGTTTAAGTCACAAAAGCCACAGTTTCTGCATTTAGAAACACAACACACAATTTTATTTACACAGTATGCAGTACTTTAGCATTAGGAATGATAGTCATCTCCAGACCTGGAAGCTGATCATTAAACAGTGAACAGAAGAGTTAGTTATAAACAATATATACTACTGTCCATCACTTTAGGGAGAGGGGGGAAAAAAAGAAGCTCTTAATGACTTTTGCTCTTTACCTCCATATTTAAAAAAAAACCCTAAAACTATAACTTTATGTGAAAAGGCTGTGAACTAACTTTGTTTTTTTCCCAATATTATTTCAGAAGATTTGCTACTGGATACTGCATAGTGCTTATGGAAATTGCTCGAGCAAAATGGATCATGTTAAGTCAGTCGTATTGCTTCTGGGCTAGAAAAGTACAATGACATCTACAGTAAAATTGATCAGAGCATTCTTTCTACACAGTGAACCATACAATCCATAAATCAGTTTGCCTGAATAAATTTGCATTACATTTTGAGATTGCCAAGTACAATTAATTTGGCTGCAAGAAGATATGCAGGATCTGAAATAGTTTTTGCACTCTCTCTCATGTTGCTATTGGCAGACAATAGTGACTGTTTAGAAACTGGTTATGGCATAGTCACATGAATTTATGATCTAAAATGAAGAAAGATAACAAGCAAGGATTACTGCAGCACTGAAAAGACTAAAAAATTTATTTATCACTTGAGTCCTTGTGGGAGGAAATCCCACTTTGTCAGATGTCTGACGAGGTGGGATTTTCTCCCATGAAAGCTCATGTGATGAATAAATTTGTTAGTCTTTAAGTGCCACAGGACTCCTTGCTTGTTTTGCCGAACTAGACTAAAATGGCTACCCCTTTGGAAAAAGAGACCAAGATAACACTGATGCGGCTGTAACATATTTAAGCAAAACCAGTCCCTTCATTACTTAACTATATTCCATTCTTATGTTCTAATCCTTCAAGGTTCTGAGCTTGTACCAGATAGCAGTGACCACCGGTGAAATCTGAGCTTGTTACCATGTAAGTCACTGGAAGTTTAGACTGGATTTCAATGAATCCACAAGCAGGCCCAGAGGAGCCAACTTTCACAGGTCCTGGCACTTGTTCACAAACTGTCAGCATTTTTTAAAAAAAGGCAAATTAGTCAGAGTGCAAAACATGAATGTGCTATCCTGGCCACATCGAGGTCAATGGCAAAATTCATACTGAGTTCAGTGAGGCTAGGATTTCATCCAGAAGGTAAAGCTCAGCCTGAGTTAGACACACTCAGAACAAGGGTAGTGTTTGGACTGCACTGTGTGGGAAAGTGTAACACAGCTGCTTTTGCTCATTTCTCACAACTATATCTAGAGATCTACTCTTTTAGTGTTTGTGAGACCCAGAATATTGTGTCAGAAAGGCTAGATCATGCTACTAATCACCTCTTTCATTTTTAAACATTTGGCTGTCAACTACAAAATTTCATTACAGATATATGGTATTGCTCATATTGTTGCACTGCTCACTCCTCAGAAATTCAGGTGATATCAGACACATCTTAAATAATATACGAGAGAGAGAGGAAACTTCAAAGAAACAACATAAAATTATCTCTAGTTCAAGTTCATTTCCAGAAAACATTCTAGACGAGTGAGGCTCAACACAGGCAATAATCAAAGACCAATGCAGCTTTTTTTTTAAATTAAATTTCCTCTACAGTTTTCCTTTAATGTGGAATATTTTCTTTCAAGAATGATGCAGACTGCAATGTAATGCCTTAAATAAAATTTATATTGTAATTTCATGAGTTATTTCTTAATTTTGGGGGGGAGGTATTTTTAAGATTTTTGTTAACAGTGCCTGAAAACTGCACCTGTTTATATTGGACAGTCTCTTAGAATGCATTTAAGAAATAACTGTAGAAAAAATGTGACTTTATATTCTGTGATTTGAAAAAATAATAAGTGAGTGTCAATTGTGATTAAAAACCATATTATAAATGCTCAGGCACAAGGAGCAGAGCAAAGGTTGCTCATGCAACTTTGGGAGATTTTGGCTCTGAATCCGCATTTTTTGTTTGAATACTTTTTCACTTTTAACATGAACAACATAGATGGGAACAACTTTCATGTTTTTAACTTACCTTCAAATCCACAGGAGTCAGCCGTTTAGACTGAATAAGTGAACTGCTACTTCTACTCTTGATTTCTGAACATTTACAAAAACTGTTCTCTGGAATTTTGTGATTCTAGTGAGATCAGTGGGTGTGCCAGAATAACAACTGCAGAACTAGGCACTTTAACAGTAGATTCATATTTACATTTTAAAAAAACTGACAAATATTTTCATTCTGTGATACAAATATGACATTTACCTTTTAAACAGAAGCTGTACTCTGCTTTTATTCTTTAAATGAGTTGTACTATACGCCTCCTAAAATCCCTAAAGAGCAACTAACACTCCATTGAAAACCTTCAAAAACATGCCCTTTTACCCATATATTCTGTTTGTTTCCTTCATTTTCTAGTATTAAGAAGATCTGCATGAAAACAGCTAATTTATCTCAAGTGTTAATATACTCCAATGTCTTATTCTTTAAGTAAATTCATTTATGAATTCTTCATTAAAGGATCACTAAAACATGCATTGCCTTCTGCTCCCCATACCTTTATGGGGCATCAGATGTCAAAACCTCAAACTCAGGCATTAGAAAACAAGGAAATTCTAAGTTAAAGTTTCCTGACATAAGCCGGAAAAAACAAATCAGAAATTCATAAATAAAAGGAAGTGAACATCAAGGTACTGTTAAACATACACACCACAACCACCCAGTCTTAATCTCACGTTTTTATGGGAGCAGAGAGGGTTTCCCTTACCAGCAGGTGTAGGACATAAATTTTAGGACATTTTCTAATGGATTCTTGTTAGTTTCTTTGTGCTTATACAGCAGGAAATGAGGAACTACAATGAATTCAGTGTGATCTCTATCAACCAGCAGCAACTACTCCCCCACGTTGCTACACTGCCAGCACTGAAGGACCCATGAAAATGCATAAAGAGGCTTTCTGATTTGGAGCTGCAGTGGGCACAATGAAAACAGCAGTACAGCATGCTACCCTATGGTGCTATCCCCACTCCCTACTGCCATTCAAATGACAGCAGTGTCACCGCTGTAAGGTTAGGTTGTGTTTGAAGGAGCATCTTAACTGTGCATTTCCTGATTTTGTAACATTTGAGTTTGTGCTCCAGACCCATACTTTGGTTCATTAATCTTTATCTGAATTGATAATATTCATCTCTTATAACATAAGCATATCCATAGCCATGTTTGATTCCACAAACAAATATGATGAATTCACATAAAGAAAGAAAACAAGCAGCTGGGTGAATTCTGTAGAAGACCATTCATGGATGCGTACATGGGATTCCAGTTCAATCCAAACACAGTTGTTTCCACTATTTTTTGCCCATTTGTGCAGCCAGTTTTGTTCATGCAAATATTTCAGGAGGAATTTTATTCATTTTCATACACAAACAAGTTTATTTATGAAAAAAGTTAGCAAGCCTCAATATGTGAAGCTTACCATGTGACTCAGCTAACCATACCAATGTGACTCAGCTAACGAATCACACAGCTCAAACAGCAAATTCTGAATATGTGATAGAATACTCTAAAAATAAGTCATGAATATCTCATTGGCCTAAACATCTTTAAAACCGCTCAGATAATTCCAGTTAAACACATTTATATAATCATAATCTGTTAGTGGACAATACACAAACAGAAAATGAGAAATTTAAGAAATAATGTTCATGAAAAAAGTTCAACAACTTTTAACAATGACCCTGGTTTTATGTAAATTTAATTAGCAGAGGTGGGGGTGAAATACATAACGCACATAGGCAGAATGCTTATCTAAGCTGATGTAAGAATATTTCTTAAAATAGCTTATTCTTAAATAATTTCTAGTACCACTCTGATTGCTATAGGTTTAGGGTAAACTTTTTGACTGCACTTATTGCACTCCTTTTCCAAAGCTTCCCAACAAAAACCCTTCTGTTGTACCATAGATTCATCATTGTGATTTACTCATCCATAGACATTCAATAATGTAGACTAGTAAATTTATCCAAAACAGCAAATACTATTGGTCTGAGGTATAGTGTCCTATTTTATAATTTGCGGCATATCACTCCAAGCTTGGGATTTCTTTTTGGCAAGTTCCATCCATGATGGCTGATCTGGAGCAGAATGATTGATTTTCTTGAGATGGTTTGTTTCCTCTTTCTCAATGAGCACTGAAGATTGAGCTATTGTGTGGAGGGAAAAAACAACATCATGTCAGGCTGACATTGCGCTGTAGACCTTATCTGTTTCTTTAAAAAGTTTATTGGCCTACAAAATAAAACCTTTGAACTTCATGTGGAAACTTATTCTACAGGAAGGAATTAAGCTACCAAGGAATAAGTAGCAAGGAATTAAAATTCTACTATAGATCAAATGTAACATCTGCATGCACTTTCCTTTCTCTGAAGAAGGCAATGTATTTAAATCCCAATCCAATGAAGTGTCCAGAGCCCTCAAATCACACTGATTTCAATGAGAGTTGAGATTGCTACAATTGGGCCACTACAAGCACATTCCTTAAAATAAAACTGCAGAAACCAGTGTTAAAGAAACTATTGCAAGTCTTGCCCTCACTGAAGCCAGCGGCAAGTAAAAGAGAGACAGTCACTGTGGCTCTCATCATACAAACATGTAAGCACATGGATAGCTTTGCTCATCTGACCAGTCATCCATGTGCTACAGAGTTTGTAGGACTGGAGCCTACATCACTATTTCACACATCTGCTTTAATACCAGAGACATGATGCGACAGCGAGTTGGCTCGTGGGACTAGCTCTTTCACTTCAGACTTCATCTTGTCCCGCTGGTCTTCAGAAGTTATAGGTGCTAAATGTGAAGATCTGCTCTTGATGGCATCTATTTGTTGCTTCATTGACTTCTAATTATATTGGGGGGAAAAAGCAGATGGAATTATTTTAAATAATTTAATGAGAAAGAACATCAGTATGAATTTAAAAGAACATGAGCAACACAGCATTGAATAAGATACTCCTGCATAACAACGGAAAGATCTTGTCACACATTTGTTCTATTTATTTCACTCAAGCTAGCACCACTACATAAAGCTCTAATATTTTGAGATTTATTCCAAGACTCTAATTTTGAAATTTAAAAATGTCTCTGTACTTTATCTTATTTACAACAGTGATTGTAGCAGGTTGTTATTTTCACTGCAAATTTATTCTGAGCTGTGGGCACTTCTCTTGTCACATAAATAGAGAGGAGCCAACCCTGGCAGAAAATCAATTGGGATGCATGGGTGTGTGTGTTATATTTTCACAGTATGTTTCTTTTTTTTTCCTCTCCAACTCTGTGAGGACTCAGTGGTGGTGGAGTGGGCTAGGACTGAGATTAGATCTTCTTTGAGGCATCACTTCCTTCAGATCCTCATGGGTCTTCTTAAGGAAGGCAATGCTGACCAAGTCAGCATAGTCCCCAGTAGCTTCCCCTAAGCTATGTCTACACTGCCAAATTAGTCCAGACTCAGGAAGCTTAGTCCAGACTAATTTGGCCCATGGCCACACTAGGTTTTGGCTAGTCCAAACTAAAAAAATTTCTTAGTTCAGACTATGCAAAGCTTAGTCCGAACTAGTTAGTACCCCTGGTTAGTTCGGACTAGCCAGCTAAGTTCAAACTTTAGTTCAAACTAAGCACGGGCAATAAGTCAAATAATGGCTAGTTCAAACTTTAAAAGTTCAAATTAAACCATTAGTTCAAATTAGCCGCACAGTCTAGTTCAAACTAAAAAGTTAGTTTGAAGTAGAACGCATGGCTAGTTTGAACTAAAAAGCTGCAGTTAGTCCGAACTAGCCCGAGGTTAGTTTGGACTAACCTCGGACATTTTTAGCACAGACTAGCAAGTCAAAACTAAAAAAGGAGCTGTAGACACAGCCCTAATGTTCTATGAAACTTCTCTGTCGTGGAACTCCATGGTAGTATGTTTCTGGAAGAAGTCCTATTGCCATGACAGAGATAATGGGAACAGTGCAGTGGCACTGGTCCTCATGTGCTGTGGTCAGCAGTCTCTTGGGATACCCTCAGATTAGATGGGTCACATCCCTTAGCTGTTATATGTGAACCAAACCGTGTGGCAAAATCTGCAGGATATAATACAACTTGAAATCGATATTATTGGCCCTTACTAGGGAAGTTCTCACAGAGGGGATGATTTGATCCCCTATGTTTTAAGAGTCATGAACATGTACAAACTTTATTACAGTTTATAATCCCATCTGGACACACCATTAGGGAACCTTTCTTGTTAAACTGTCATTATTTATCATTTGTTATCCTTCCAAGAGGCCTCTTCTAAAACTTTAAAACATAATACTCTAATCTCGATTTTTGTCAGGAGAGCTTCAGATAAGGAATTATTTAGCATAAGTTTTCTAGGAAGCAATGTTAGCTAATATCCAGTGTCATCATCATATATAAGTCTGATTTATCATGGTACAAAGAGCCAAAATCTAGATCTTGGTATTGCCACTGACTGTCAAAAAGAAAAATTATTTTAGTCTTATTTAATTTCTCCAGACACTGAAAATTGTTGATGAGGAGGTTTTGAAACCCAGCTGCTCAATCAAGCTTATATCACTGAATAGATCTGTGGTTATTATGGAATGTGTGTGTGTGGGAGGGGGGGTTAAATACATATGAAGAGAACAGACACCCTCAGCATGGATTGCACAGTTTAGCACATCAGTCAATTTACTTCACTGTACATATACATAAAAATAGGCCTGATCCTGCCAGCTTTTATTTGGATTAGATATTTCATACTCAGGAAGCAATGCCATGATCACTCATGTGCAAAATTATTCGTATGAGTAGTCATGCGACTATGAATGTCTGCAAGTATTTGAAAGATCAGAGCCTTCTTAATTGTGAATAGTAATTAGATTTTTACAGAATTATTTAATAGCAACTGATCCAAACCAAGGACGTTAACAGTAATTTTACATAAAAGCACTGAACGAGTGTGCCTGTAAGCACCTCCATTCTTTCCTTCTCTTTATTTTGTTTTTCTGCATCTGATTTAACATCTTGAGCCACAAGTTCCTCTTCTTTATTAAGTTCCTGCTCCTGTTGCGTGCCCCTCTGCTTCTGTCTTGCTATCATAATCCAGGCTGGCTTTGACTGGCTGTCAGTTCCTCGTGGTGAGTCTGCTGTAATCACTGGGGAAGGCACAGTCTTCTCTGTTGACAGATTTATTTGGAGACAAGGTTATTTGAAAGAAAAGCTTAATTCATTTTAGTTCCAGTTTCTTGTTTCACTAATTTGTTATTACTAGAAATGTGATTAAAGAACATTTTATTTATTCACTTTGTTAAATTATAATTTTACTTGTAAGTGATGCTTCTGTGGCTTTGTTCATGTGGTGTCATCACATCACTCCTGTTATATGAGTGAAATATAGAAACACCTGTTAAATTACATCAGCATTGCACTTGTCCACGGCAAACTGTCAACAGTTAAATACTCTTGATCTTGCCCTCTCTCTCCTCAATACCAGGGTAATGCTTCCATAGCACAAAAAGGGGAGAAATGTTAAAATAAAAAGCCACCAAAATGACTATACCAGGCCATTTTCACTGCTGGAGTAAGCAGATGAGAGGAAATTCCATTGACTTATATAGCTGCATCCACTTAACATCAGTGGTGAATTTGGTCCGTCAAACAACGGCTCTCACTCCTAAGTAAATAATAAACCTAAGAGTGCTGAAAAGGTATAAGAAAAGTAACAATCCCACTAAAATACTAACTACCTGTGGACCTGTTCCTGCACCCAGGAAGTCAATGGAAGTCATGATACTCATGTAGATAGAAGGCAGGATCAAGGCTTAAAGCATCAGCCATTTGTATGGCACTAGCAACTGAAAAGTCTGTCAGGGAGTGTCATTTGAGATTGGTATACGAAATAAACAACTTTTAAAGACAAAATTCTAAATTCTTCAGACTCTGATACTAAAGTCTGGGATTTTTGGGAGCTGTCAGTGAGTCCTGTAGAACTTGTCTTACTAGAAAATTAGATTGTGTTAAATCACAGCCCTGGAAACATATTAACTAGTGCGATGTTCACCATAATGTTGCAGTCAGTGTAGACAGGGACTTTTGTGTTTTATAGGCTATGTCCACATGTACATCATTATTTCAAAATAAAGTCCTTATTTCAAAATAAGTTGATTCGAATTAAGAAAATGTTAATTCGAATTAAGGGAAAAGCTCAAAGCGAAATAGCATGTCCAAACACAGGACTTGCTATTTCGCTTTAGGAGAGGGGCACCATGGGAAGTGTGGCAACATGGCCCCCTCCCTAGGCCATGCCCCCACTCAATATAGGCTAAAAGGAAGGCACCCTGGGAAGGAGAAGGGCAAAAGTGTTATTCCAAAATAACACGTCCAAATGGTATTATTTTGAAATAACTGTTTTGAAATAACAGCCGTTTCAATTTAAAGAAGGTTTAAGCTATTTCAAAATGATGGCTCTTATTTCAAAATGATGGAGCCTGTCATTTTGAAATAAGAATATGGCATGTGGACCTAGTCTCTTTTATTTTGAAATAACCAGTCTTATTTTGAAATAAGAGAGATGTGTGGACATACTCATATAGTTTTTCCTGGACATGAATAAATTCTGCTGGAACCACAGGGTTAACCATGATCATATGAAAGGATGATTACTATGATTTTTCTCCGTCTTTACTGCCTGCAAAATCATGTTTAACACTGCCTTAATTAACACAACTCCTCAAGGTCATGTTTTAATGCAGCCCAGTTTTCAATTAAGACAAACTTGACACAGAGAGAAAATATGTGGGGAAAAAAACAAACAATGAAGTGTAAGAACAGCTATCCAGCTGGTGTCATGACTGTGGCTTGGTCTACACTAAAATGTCAGGCTGACTCAGCTATGTCGCTCAGGAGTGTGAAAAATCCACCTTGCTGAGCAATTTAGTTAAACTGACTTAACCTGTAGGGCAGGCAGTGCTAGGTCCATGGATGAATTCTTCAACTCAGAAGATATGAGTCATTGGCTATTATCTTTGAAAAATCACGGAAGACTGGAGAGATCCAGAGGACTCAAAAAGAGAAAGTATAGTGCCTATCTATAAACAGGGAAATAAGGACAAGCGAGGCAATTATAGACGAGTCAGCTTAACCTCTGTACCAGGAAAAATAATGGAGCAAGTAATTATGGAATCAATTATCAAACATCTAGAAGAGAATAAGGTTATAAGTGATAGTCAGCATGGATTTGTCAAGAACAAACTGCGTAAAACCAACCTCACAGCTTTCTATGATGGGTTAACAAGCCTTGTGCATAGAGCAGAAGTGCTAGAAATGGTGTATCTAGACTTTAGTAAGGCTTTTGATACAGTCTCACACCACCTTTTCATTAACAAACTAGGGAAGTACAATCTAGGTGGAGCTACTATCAGATGAGTGCAAAGTTCATTGATAACCACTCCCAAAGAGTAGTTATCGACAGTTCACAGTCAGGCTGGATGAGCATAATGAGCGGGGTACCGCAGGGATAGGTTTTGGATTTAGTTCTGTTCAATATTTTCATCAATGATTTAGATGATGGCATAGAGAGTACACTTACAAAGTTTGCTGATGACACCAAGCTGGGAGGGGTAGCACATACTTTGGAGGATAGGATCACAATTCAAAATGATTTGGACAAACTGGTGAAAAGGTCTGAGATAAACGGAATGAAATTCAATAAAGACAAATGCAAAGTACTTGTGTATTTAATATACCTTTCTCTACCTTGTCTATTTTGATTGTAAACTCTACATGTCAGGGAGTGTCTGCTTCTTTGTTTTGCTATGGTACACAAGACAATGGGGCCCATTCTTGGCTGGCTCTTAGGCACTACCATATGAAACATAATTAATAACAATTAACACCTAGGACTGCCCAAATCTGTGGCATTTACCAGCACATTGAGGGGTAACCCTCAATCTCCCACCCTCTAAGAAATAAATTGAGGGCACCTTTGAAGTAATGCACAAGGTGGCAAGTTTAATCCTAAATCACTCAGTCATATCACCTTTCACCCAAACTAAAGTCTTTGCCTGCATGTTCAACATCTTCTGGCTGATGTCCATGCATGAACTTACCCTCAATATAGACCTCTTAATCTTTCTACCTTAGCCCTCTCTCTTCCCCTATTTCAGTAATTATGGAAATTGCTACCATCCTTCCCAGTTTTCCTATCTGTAGAAAGGAGATAAAGATATCCACCTTTAGATTACACTTTGAGATCTATATTAACACTAAGTACTATTCTTTTTGCTTTTTTACTTCGCGACGCAAACAAACAACATTTAAGAAATTTAAAAATAATTATTAAAAACTTTGTCAATAAAGTGTACTGGTTGGGGGTACCTTTTCAGTCATTCAGAATATTTTCAAACTTATGAGTGCATTTTTTATTTGCCTCTTTAAAACTAATTTGACAAAAAAACTATGGGATTTCCTTCTTCCCACTGAACGAAGACTACATGCATATTGGGAATAAGTACTATAAATGGAGAAGTACCAGCAGCTTCCTGTATATTAAGGTGTGAATCCCTTAAGTCTGCTCAGTGCTTTACAACAGCACATTTACAAAGGGACATATCTGCTGAAACTGCAGGTGCTCTGCTTTCAACCTTTTCTCAAACAGAATTTCTCTTCTTTTTTAAAGGCCATAGGCCTGATTTGGGAATGGAAATTTTGCCTGCCTGAAGGATCAGAACTTATCTTTATACTTGTGTGAAGGTTATTCTTTAGTACCTTTATCTCTAGATATTTGAACAATAAGATTAAACCTGTAGAACTAGACTTTAGGCACAAAAGGAACTTTGTTGATGCATTTACTAGGTGAGCATGGGTGTTTTTGCACATGCTTAAGAGGCAGAAAAATAAAATGATTAAATGATCATTGGTTACTGTTATTATCCATATGCAATTATATATTACTTATATATTTGACAATTATTTTCTCAAGCACTTAAAGTAACTGAAGCTATCAGGCTCACTTTTTCAGAGGTTGCCTAAGATATTACTCCAGCTTTTTGTTCACAAATACTTTGACACAAAAGTTACAGTTGTATTTTATAACATGAAGATATCTAAGTTCCTGAAAACAAGGTGCTTACTTATCTATGGGCTGTAAAACATGTCCACAGTTACTCATCTCCACTATAACATGCAGGTGCAAAGTCAGCCTGAATTTGAGGCCTTATAAAAAGTCATGACTTTAACTTGCAAACAAAGCCATGTCATGTATTTCAAGCATATTTGTAAAAGCAAATATTTTCAGAACTAATGCATGTGATTTTGTAGGGGGGGAAGCACAGGTACAGAACTATGTCATTGTTTTAGAACATACTGTTTATGGATGCATATTTCATTCCACTTTATTTAATCTGTGTTCATTCACAAATAAGCAAGTTATTTTAAGAAAAGCTTTAAAATGTAGATGAGGTTTAGGATATTTCAACCTACATATTTTCCTTTGTTTTTTAACATACCATATGTTTCTCCCAATATACACACCCTGTGCTTTCATGTCACATTAAGCATCTCTGAAAGGTTTTGTTAAGCAGCACTGACATCTTTTTCCCCTTCTAAATTCTGTGCAACATGAGCTATGAATTTTGATTGGATCCATAACAGACTGCCAAGAGAGTTTATTACAGAAAAAAACTAATACCTTTGCATCAAAAAGTCTATTGCTTTCTTTGAAAACAGCCCTACCAAAAAAACCCAAAACCCAAAAACCAAAAATCCAACTCGAGACAATTAGGAAGACAACCTCTTTTGAAGAGAAAAGAGCCAGGTTCTAAGTTTCCTACATATATTGCTTTAATACAATTCTGGTTAGATTAAAAAAAAAGTGTCATTTTTATGCAGACAGGCAGAGAGAAGTAATATTTTTTTAATTTCAAAGCCTCAATTTTCTGGCCAGTACAGTCCAACATCATTTACCATGCTTTTGCTTTCCTTCCTTAAGTTCCTTTCCAGAACATCGCTCTTACTACAATTTCTCAAAACAAAAGGCCATTTTATTTTTATAACTTTTTGGTGGATCCAAAAGACACACACACTGTGTTCTCCTACAGTGATGGGTTGTTTTTAAGGTTTGTGCAGTTATTTATCCTAAGAGACAAAACATATGGTTATATTGTAATGTCCATCCTGATGGATCCCCATTCACTTTGAAAATGATGGTCTTGATCTTGCAAACGCTGAAGCACGGCCATAACTTTCCTCATACAAGGTTAGGTTTTAAAGACCTGTTCACTTACTACTCTCACAAGTAAAGCTAATCGCATACTTAAGTGTTTATGCAACCTAGTGGCCTACGGCCTCACACCAACAAGGCCTGTTTGTGCGGAACTCCATTAACTGGAATTCTTTGTGTAGTGTGCTTGTGGTATTGGGTATCCTATAGATACAAAGAGAAAAACAAGGTCACTGAAATGAAGCTAGTTCAGGGTTTGAGGGTGGCAATCAGCTGAGACACTGAACACTTTGCAGGGCCAAACAGGGAATGTATACTACAGCTGAATAGCACATTAAAAACAAACAAACAAACAACCTCATTCATCAGCAAGTGCTCTGAAAACTGACCTTAAATATCACTTGGATGTTTTACACACTGTTTAATCTTATTTCTGGAAAGTATATGATTTCCTTTTATATTATCATTATGAGCCTGATTGTGAAACATTCCCCTTGACTTAAGTAGAAGGTGTGTGTAATTGCTGCTTTCCCATAAGAATATTTGAATGGCCATATCTTTTCCTAATAATTTCCAACATTCTGTTAGCTAAATAAATAGGCTCTGTCCTTTTTGATTTATTATAATGTTTTAAATATTTTAGCTATGTGGAGGGTGTTTATTGTTATTGCTACCTGGATAAGTCAATTCACCTCCACAGAAATAGAATCATAAAAGCCAAGCAACCAGACCAGTCATTCAGACCCAATGCACATCAAAGGTCACCAATACTACACAGCATCTGCAAACCAAAATTAAATCAAAATACTACAGCCCACAAGAGCTGGCTATGGCCACACGTAGATGCTAATTTTGAAATAAGTTAATTTGAAATAAGTTAATTTGAAATAAAATCATTAATTCTAATTAACTTAAATCAAAATAAGCAAAACCTCAAATCGAAATAGCAAGTCCGGACCCAGGATTTGCTATTTCGAACCAGGAGAGTGGCACCATGGGAAGTATGGCAACATGGTCCCCTCCTTGGGCCATGCCCCCACCCAATATATAGAAAAAGGAAGGCAACCCGGGAAGAAGAAGAGCAAAAGTGTTAATTCGAAATAATGATTATTTTGAAATAATGCGTCCAAACGGTGGTATTTCGAAACAACCATTTCAAAATAGCAGCTATTTCTGTTTCAGCCTAGGTTTTACTATTTCAAAATAAGATTCATTATTTTGAAATGACAGGGCTCGTCATTTCAAAATAACAAAAAGTTGTTCAGTCATGACAACTTTTAAATAGAAACGACCGTTGTTTCGATTTAAAAGCTATGTGCGGACCTAGCCTCTATTATGTGCTAGAGGTAGAGAATAGAAGGGATCTAGGTGCACCAGTGCCTGAAGACCCCACATCAGTAAAAAAAAATAACTGAGAAGTAGACCCATATAATCCTAGCAAGTGACTTCTACCCATATGCGGCAAAGCAAGGTGAAATACCCCCCCAGTCACTGCCATGTGGATCTGAGAGAAAATTTCTACCCAGTCCCACATACAGCAATCAGTTAGATGTTGAGCATTTGAGCAAGAACCAGTTAAGCCAAGCATCCCGGAGATCATTACTTAATGCAAAGAAAAGAAACCCCACAACAAACACAAATAACCTTTGGATTTGGCCTCCTTTAAGATGAGCACATAAACGAAAAGTTTATTTAAATGTGATTCACTTCATGTAAGATACCTAAAAAATAAACTACTCCTTTCAAGTGTGACTCGTGGGTGAACAGAAAAGGTCGTATTAAGATGTTAAAATAGCTGGAGATCCTAAAAAAGTCAGAGTCTAACAGAAATTAAGTCTTGATTTAAAAATGACAAGCCGATATATTTTAAACCCAAATATTTCAAAATCTCTTTGCCCTGGGCTGCCAAAATCAACTCAGGATTCTATGACCCTCTGGAACAATTGATGTCATCGCAGTAGGGAGCTGGATTCTCAACTCCGAGTTGATTCTGGCAGAAGAAAAGGGAATCTTGAACGCAGGGCTTGAAAGGTAAGTGAAGACAGGTGAAGACAGCTGATGGATTTTCAACTGCATACTTTCAAAATAAATTGGTAATTTTTAAGTCAATATTTGTAGCATGTTACATCTTGACACAGGCATTTAGGCACTAGGGGTATGTCCACACACACTCCTTATTTCGAAACAACAGAGGTTGTTTCGAAATAAGGAGTGCCATGGCCACACGACGCACGGCCATTTCAAAAGAAGCAAACCGCTTCTTTTGAAATGGCCGTGGTCTTTGCGAAACAACTTAAACCTCGTTACATTTCGAAACGGCGTTGTCCCGAAACGGTTGTTTTGAAATAACGCCAATGGGACATGCCGTTTCGAAACAACGGTTGTTTCGAAACGAGTTGTTTCGAAACAACCGTTGTGGTGGCCGTGTTATTTCGAAACAACGGTTGTTTCGAAATAACCGGCTGACCTTCCTCCCAGGGTGCACAGCACCCTGGGGGAACTTCCTGCCAGGGCGTGCCTGTTAGGCTGCGTGGCAGGGAGGGAGCTAGCAGGCAGCCATGGCCCAGCAGCCAGGTCCCTCAGCCACAGGACGCCGGAGGGCGCCTGTCTGGACGCAGGAGGATGTGACCTGCCTCCTGGGCATCTGGCGGCAGCCAGACATACTGGAAAGGTTCCAGGCCAGCCACCGGAACCATGACATATACCATGACATCACGGATGCAATGTCCCAAGCAGGGCACCTCCGAACAATCGAGCAGGTGCGGAGCAAAATAAAGACACTCTGCCAGGAGTATGCCCGCACCCGGGATGCCCGGGCACTGGAGGGGCCTGGCAGCCAGGCCACGTGCCCATTTTACGAGGCCCTGGATGAATTCCTGGGCACACAGCCCAGCGGTGCCGCTGCTGCATCTGTCGACACCTCTGGGGGGCATCAGAGCTCCTCATCAGGCCTGGAGGCAGCCGCCTCTGACGTCTCCGTTGGGGGACCACCAGCTGCGCCACCATCAGCGGCGGAGGCCAGCCCCATGACCCCGGAGCTGTTCAGAGCCATGGAGGCGGGCAGCAGCACAGAGGAGCAGGGGCCCACCACCGCCCCAGGCTCTGAGTCAGACCCCGGGACAGCTCGGCGGACCTCTGGAGCCCCCGTGGGTAAGTACACCCCCCCCACGCGGGGGCACACAGGGCTGGGCCTGTCCAGCAGGTCCCGGGATGGGTGGAGGCCAGAGCCAGGCACCAGGGCGGGTAGGGTCCAGGGTTCGTGGGCACAGAGGGGCCCCCTGGCCACGGGGCCCACAGACACAGGTGTCACCAGGGACAAAGGCCCTTGTGTGCCGGAGGGTGGTGACGAGGGACTGGCTGGGAAAGATGCAGCAGCATCTTGCGTGGGGTGGAGAGCAGGCAGGGCACACCAATGGCAAGTGGCCTCGGGAGACCTCCAAGTGCAAGGCGTGGCTGGGTCCAGTTCACCCTTGTGGGCACCACGAGCATGTGTGCCTCCAGGGTACAGTTCCCAGATGTCTGGCAAAAGGAGACCATGGTCTCCTTTCCTCTGCTCTGTTCTACTTGTTATCCTCTCATTATCTGTCTGGCAGGCAGGTCAAAATACTGGGGTTTGTCAGGCTTTTTCCCAGAGGGGCTGAAGGATCCTGGACTGCCAGAGAATACCGATATATATGGGGAACTGTCCCAGGGCGCCTTAAACCCTGATGACTACCTCGGCCAGACAACCTTCTTGCCCAGGGTCCTCCAATGTCCTCTGTCAGGTACCATCCCGGCCTCCTTCTGAGGCTTTGGGGGCCAGGAGCCCTACCCCAGGGCAATGTCCCACGGGATCTTGGGACCCTGACAGTCAGGGCAGAGGTATGTGCTGCAGACAGGTGCACACAGATGGGATCAGCAGGCGGCAGGGGCTAACTGTGTTTTTTGCGTCCCTGCAGCACATCGCAGAGCCCCTCCCCGAGGGCCGGCACCCATGCCTGGACCCCACCGCCGAAGCCCCAGGACACCGCGGCGACAGCGGAGGGCCCCCAGGACCCGCAGTGAGCACCTGGAGAGCCTGGAGGAGGTCGGGCGTGACATGCATGCCGCCACCCAGGCCTGGAGACAGGAGCAGGCGCAGCGGCAGGCAGCTGGGCTCCGTGCCCTGGAGCGCCTCGCAGGCGCTGAGGACAGGGCGGCGAGGGCACTGGAGGTCCTGGCAATGGAGCTGCCAGCTGCTATTCTGCAGCAGGCTGCAGCCATCCGCCAGCTTGCAGAGGGCCTGGCTCCCCGACGTCACCGGGAGACAGCACCGCCCCAGCAAGGACAGCGGGTGGAGGACAGCCGTGGGTGCAGGCGGGGCATGCCACCCCCCCCCCGGACCCTCCCACAGGCGTTGCCTAACCCTCCCCGCCCCAGGACCTCTTCACCCCTGTCCCCTCCCAAGTTCATGTTCCCTCCCCCGGACCCCCCCAGATTGCCCCATCCCGTATCGCCCCCATCCCTTCCCTTATTGTGAATAAACCCCTGGAACGTTAGTCATGCTTGTCTGTGTTTTTATTGGGGGGGATTGGCAGTGTGGGTGGATGGGTGTGGGCTGGCTGTGGGTGGACGGGGGAGATGGTGGTTTGGTGCAGGGCAGGCCTGGGCCTGAGTCTTCCTCCATGGTGAAGGCGAGCCGGAGGGCATCCCGGATGGCAAGGGCTCGCGCAAATGGCTCCTCCTGAGTTGGCCGGGATCTCGGTTGTTCGTAGTCCCTAGCAAATGCTTGGACCTCAGCCTCCCATGCAAGTGGGATGGGTTCCCCCTGCTGCTTATAAAAGTTGTGGAGCACTGCACATGCTGCGATGGCTTGCGGCAGGCTCCGCTCAGCGAGGTGGAGGCGAGTGAGCAGGCACCTCCACCGGGCCTTGAGGCGTCCGAATGCCCGCTCGATCACCTGTTGACAGCAGGCCAGGCGGCGATTGAACAGCTGCCGGCTGGGGTCGAGTGGCCCGGCGTATGGTCGCATTAGCCAGGGCCGCAGGGGGTAGGCCGCGTCCGCCACTATAAGAACGGGCACCTCTACGCCCCCAAGGTGGATGGTGTAAGGGGGGAAGTGGGTGCCCGCCTCCATGCCCCGATACAGGGCGGAGTTGCGGAGGACCCTGGAGTCATGGGCCCTCCCTGGCCATCCCACGTAGCAGTCCTGGAACCGGCCCTGGTGGTCCACAAGGGCCTGCATAATGACCGAACGGTATCCCTTTCGGTTGCGGTACACCGCAGCCCTGTGCTCCGGGGCGCGCACAGGGATATGTGCGGTGTCCAAGATGCTAGCACAGTTTGGAAAGCCAAGGGTTGCCATCCCAGGCATGGTGTCCTGCAGGTCCCCACGTCTCACCAGGCGCCGTAGGAGGATGTGATTGATGGCCCTGGTGACCTCGAGGAGGATGGTGCCAGTGGTGGATCTCCCGACGCCAAACAGGCGCGCCACTGCCCTGTGCGACTCCGGGGTGGCCAGCTTCCACAGGGCGATGGCCACTTGTTTGTCCACTGCGACAGCAGGCCTCATGGAGGTGTCCCTGTGGCGCAGGTGCGGGGCGAGTTCGCCCACCAGGCGGGTGAAGCTGGCCCTGCTCATGCGAAAGTTCTGGCGCCAGAGGTCGTCGCCCCAGGTGCGCAGAACGACCCTCTCCCACCAGTCGGCACTGGTCTCACACGCCCACATGCGGCAGGGCACGGGGAGGGGCAGGGGCAGTAGCTGAGCCCTGCGGCTGAGCTGGATGTACTCCTCAGCCACAGGCCGGTCCTCCTCGGGGTCTACAAACAGAGTCTCCCAGAGGTGCTGGAGCCCCTCAATGCGCGCTGAGGGGCCGGGTGCTGCACGGCGCTGTCTAGGCAGCCGAGCACTGTCCATGGCTTGCAGTGTGCTGCTAGCGTGAGTGGACAGGGAAGTGAGGTCAGGGCCGGCTTTTATGTGATTGGCTAGCAACATGGCCGCCAACGTGGCCCAGGGAGGCGGCCATGTTGCCACACCTCCCATGCTGCACTGCCCCTGGATCGAAATAGCAAGTCCACACTGTGGAAACGCTATTTCGATTCCCGTTTTTTGCTTATTTCGAGGACACCGTTTTGTTATTTCAAAACAAGTTATTTCGAAATAACATGTTACATCGAACCAAGTTATTTCGAAATAACTTGTTTCAAAATAACAAAACGGCGTGTGAACATAGCTTAGGAATGCAAAGCCAAAGTGAAGGGGGCAGGGGGATGTATTCTGCTGGTGAATGACACAGTGGCTCCCAACCCTGCTCTGTTGTCTAGCATGCATGAGAAAAATATAGCCCTTTCTTTTCCTTTGCCCACCTCATTTTGGGTGCATAGTGGCTCCTCAGGTACACCAAGGGACCTCAATTATTTTTACTCCTCAGATAGGGAGCATAATGAACAGCAGAAGTCTGTTTCTGCCATCCTCCCTTGTGCATTCACATGGAGCCTATTTACAGTTTTTACTCTTGTAACACACTGATTAATGTGTGTTACTTCTCCCATTCTGTGTCTGATCCACAGATAATGTGAATCTGTTACAGGCCATAGATCTGTAGAACCTAGCTTGTTACCTCAGGCTATAAAGACTCATATTTTTAGCCCTGCACATCTCCAGGGCCAGTCAAGACAGCAGTTATCACACTATTTTTAAAAATTTCCTGTTCAACTTTCAGGCATGCAGACGTGGAGCCACTGCCAACTATCTCTGCAGCCTGTCTATTGGCCTTGAGTGATGGTTGTGGTTGGATGTGTAGCTGGCATGCCATCAACCGTAACAAACAGTTTAATATCAGTTCTCCAGGTAAATGGAAAAATCTAGAGATTGAATTGAATAGAATGGACCAAGATACCGTTGCAAACACAGGACATGGCAATCTTACTCTCTCCAAACCACTATACATGAAATGTGAACTGCACCCTATCATGGCGACAGAGCAATTTGTTCCTCCATTCAGCATAATTAGACCAGTACTCTTTTCCAGACCAGCACATCTCATCAGCACCCAAAGCTTTTTGATACCTCTAATGAACTTAAAGGATAGGAGTGGCCTGTTGCCAGGAGGTGTTTTGGAAAATGCAGTGTCAAGTGGGATAGAGCAGAGCTGACATCCCTGCCTAGTGGGGGACAGATTTTGTAAATCAAGCCACACATGCTCTTGTAGATGTTCTGGGGTGGATTTGATAGTTGTCCACAGCTATTTAGGCTATCTTTGCTAGTGGCTAAACGGAAAGATGAATTTGTATGTACTCTAGAGTTAGTGGAGTAGAAGGCAGGTCCTTTTTGCAATATAATGTAACTGATTATTCCATCACATTGTTACCAGTACGGGTTATCACACTGCTCCACCAATTAATTTGTTTTCATTGGTTGACTGAGCCCTGGCCCTTATGACATGCCTTCTAGGCTCTGAACAGCATCGTGGTTGATGCAGTACCGCACGACCCCAGAGGTTCACCAGGGCACTGGGGCAGCATATCTGCTGCTATACCCCTTTAGTGGGGCTGCATAAGATCACTTCCAGACCCAGATAGCCCTGAGTATTTAGCGAGCATGGGTACTACCTATTTACATTACTGAAGAGACACATCCACAAGCAAATGTTTCCAACCCAGTGTCACATGATCATCAATACCAGGATAAACAGTGCCATGATCAGATTTCAAAGCAGGAAGGTCCACAATGAGACACTGGCCCTCAGGTCGATATATAAACTAAAAATGTCCCCATTTAGGTCACACTACAATGGCAGAATTCATTTCAATTCAATTTATTCCCTTCCCATAGCTATTCACTGAATACTTAGAAAATACCAAACAGCTTTTTTTTTTAAATATGCTCAGAAAGTTTCATACAGCTACGCAATGGTTCAGGGTTCTTGTATAAATATTTCATATCTTATACAAAATATATTTGTAACCCTAGGCCAGCTATTCCAGTATTGTTTACAGTGAGGAAGCAATTATCAAGCTTTTCAAAAGAGTTTATTGGTGAGCATAAATAAATAATGTGCTGATAATGCCAGACAATTAGTAAACCTCCTTCAGTATCCCTGTTACAAAGGATGAGTCTTTCAGAGGCCATGTGTCATCCATATTCTGAAAGACTTGTTTGTACCTGCACAAAGTTACTTACTTTTGTAATTACCACACAGCACATCCTATAACAGCTCTTTCCCTGTTACAGGGACATGGTCAGCTTGAATATTTTTGGTCCAGCTGATTTTTCAAAGGGTGCTTTGACAGATGCTTTTAAACTATCTTCAGATTTGTTTAAAGTCAACTAAAAATATTTAATCAGGGTTTTTCTGCTTTTTCTGCTGATGTCCATAAAGCGCATTTCAGCAAGAAAGAGTAGACAGGTGTGAGAGAAGCAGTGATAAATGTGTCTGTCTTCACTCACACACATGCCAGCCATCCTCCTAAGCAGCAATGAGGTAAAGTCTCCCAATTTCAGGCTTCCGTCAGGAACTGCAGAACAAGCTCCAGGAAGCCCAGAGCCTTTCCACCTTCACTTCCTCACCCCAACCAGGTTCCCATTGCTTCCAGGGGCTAGGGAGCGAAAAGGGGGTAGATACCTCCTTAGCTCTCATCACAACCCAGCTCCATGAAGGAGTCTGGTGAGGGAAGATGCGACCTACCATGGCTATCATCCTGGCTGCTCCTGCTTCCTGGCTCAGTCTATAATTAAAGAGCAGCCAGTGAAGTTTTCTGCAAGTTTTCCCATCAGATGATTTATCATTTTACTGTGACAGCAATTAAAGATTACAAAGTTTTCACTAGCAAAATTCACTGTGGGTTTCAGATCAAATGCGGCATGTTAAATTTAACCAGATTATATGTGGCTGCTCCTTATTCATTTTAAATCAAGCAGAAATCAGCTCTTTAGTAGATTTGTACATCATCTGATCTGGACACATATTCCTAAACTTAGGTGATTTCAGTCTCAGATCACCCTCTTTATTGGGTCAAACAACACCACAGGACCCAAACAGCACTGAATTAGGGATATATACTTGGACCTGCCTCTGCACTTTGATAAATGTGGTCATGAAAACTTCTCGTTACTTTTTTGGAGTCAATATAAATGGAAGGCAGGCTTAGGAGCTGTGCCTAACAGCTGCTGATGTAAGGCAGGTTTACAAGCTGTGCCTAACAGCTGCTGAAGTGGAGCAACTAATCTGCATGGGTATGTCCACACGTCTCTTTTATTTCGAAATAACACTGGTTATTTCAAAATAAAAAAGATTAGGTCCACACGACATTTTCTTATTTCGAAATGACAGGCTCTGTCATTTCGAAATAAGAACTGTCATTTCAAAACAGCTTAAACCCCATTCATTTCAAAACGGCTGTTATTTCGAAATGGTTATTTCAAAATAATGCCGTTTGGACACGTTTCAAAACAACATCATTGTTTTGAAACAACTGTTTCGAAACATGTCCAAACGGCCTTATTTCAAAATAACCATTTCAAAATAACAGCTGTTTCAAAAGCAGGCTCTCTCTTAATTCAAATTAACATTTTCTTAATTCGAATTAACTTATTTTGAAATAAGGACTTTAACTCATTTTGAAATAACTTATTTCGAAATAATGATGTATGTGTGGACATAACCCATGGATCCTGTAGGGTCCTGTATTAGCATGGTATGTGCATACTGAGTGCAAAGCATAGTGGGTAATGGTATTTGGGGTCAATCTGCTCACAAATCTGTCAATATCTATAATTCTACTGAAGGGAAATAAAAAATACTGTCTTTTTGTAAATTTCTACTCTCCGTTTGTTTCAAATCTGTCTGGATTAGTTAAAGGGTAAAAACTACCCTTAGTTAAAAAGAGGCTTGAAAGAAAGGTGACTGCATATTTCATCCTGAAAAAGACAAAAAAGGGGTGAGGTTTTACATTAGCTCCTTTTGGAGCAAAATGCCGGAGGTATTCCTATCTCATGTCAGCCTCCTTGTCAAAGGATAGCTCTGGCTAGGGCTCATTGGAGACCCTTTGTTATGTTAAGGGCAGTAGGTATTTGCATGCTGCTGGATGTTTAAGACCTGCTGTGAAGAAGAAAGGCAGACTCTCTGAGCTGAGAAGAAACTTCCCCCTCTAAGCTGAAATTTCTGAAGAGGAACAGCAGCGGGAGAGAGCAGGCGGAGCCAGTGGACAGTGGGTGGAGCTGGCAGATGGTGAGAGAGGCCAGCAGCGAGCTGGGCGGAGCAAGTGACTGGAGGACAGAGCAGCAAACAGTGGGTGGAGCCAAGGAACAGTTCTGTAAGATGGAGTGAGTGACCAGTAGATGGCGTCAGCAGACAGCTGGTGTGAAAGACACTCCCTACATACGCTAGGGTTGGTTGGGAGCTTAGTTAATGCTGATTCCACAGATCAGTGCCGGTTTTGCCATTAAGTCCTGTATGTTCTCTTATGTGGTGTGGGTTGTTGGGAACTTTGCTCTGTACTAACTAGCTAGATCAGCACTATTTCTGTTATTTGGCCTTTTACACTCTGTTTTGCTACTATTAAAAGTTCTGTTTACTACACTCAGTCTCGTGCATTCGAGTGGGGAACCCTTACCCCTTTGGGGTGCCCAGGAAACAGTACAGGATTCCCAGAAATCTGGGTGGGGGCTCAAGCCAGTTGATGGTGTTGCATCATTGGGAAACCCCTAGATATAGAACCCAGCCCTTGTTCTGCAAGCCTGCCCTGGCAGAAGTGTTACATAAAAAATGTTGGTAAACTGTAAAATGCAGAAATTCAAATACATAACCATCCTGTTAGACTTCTTATTAGAATTCCATTAACTCACTGGAGAAATCTCAATGAGAAACCAGATTATGAAAGACACTGTGTCTAAAAGGGTATTCATGGTCATATATTTTTATCTTGCCCTGGTATAAGTGATGATTTTGAAAAATTCTCACGTTACATACTGTCCTGTCCCTCTGGACCTTGTTTTGTGAAATCATAGCTTGGGTATTCCAGCATCCTGGACATTACAAAAAGCTTAAATATTTCTTATTAAGGCTCCATTCCTGCCATTGCCTCTGTGTGGCTGACCTCTGGACTTGTACAGAGCAAGTCTCAGGATCAGAGTCTAATGGCCAGATCTTCAAAGTTATTTCACTGGAGTTAGGTGCTTCAATATATTTGAGGATCTGGGCATGTCATTATCAGTGAGCACTGGGAAAGCTAGCCTTTGGAACTGGAAAAAGAAATACTTCACCATGTGATTTTTTTATTAGCACATCAGGGACGCTGCTCCAGCTTGAATTTACAGACTAGCATCCTTGGTATCCATAAAGTCAGAGAGAGATAATCAGCTCAAATGATTTTGAATATTAAGTTGATGACATCATTTTCCCTGAGAAGTAGATTAGGTTTCACTTCTTCTCATTTTCTGCTGCAACATTTCATTTCTAGTAAACTGCATCTGTACATATATAGTACTTTTGCTTTGATAAACAAGTTACTAAACCGTGCAAAGGAATAAATGTTAAGGTTACTCCTAGATGTTATCTTCATTGTTTCGATGAGAAGTATAACTTCCCAGACCATTAAAACAAAACAAAACCCTCTCTGAATTTAAAGGAGTTTAGACAAGTATATGAAGAATCAGAAATCTTACCAAGCACTTGAGGAGGACATGATTTTTTCTCCAAGTCTTCATTTCTGGATTCAGGAGACTGAGTGACTTTTCCCTGCTTTTCCATGTTTATGTTACTGTTTGCAGTAGTTACATTTTGCAAAACAGGCTTCCTAGGCAATGGTGGTTTTGTGCTAAGCTGTTCAGAAGACTTTGCTTTAGATTTTAGGTTGTCATTGACCAAGCCATTAATATTTACATCAGCTGTTTTTTTGATCTGTGTCTTTTCACCTTTCAGAAGTGACTCCAATCCCTCTTTTTCTAAATTAATCTCCGCACTGTATCTTTTAATCCCTTTTGATTCTGGTGAAGAGCTGTCACTGTACTTCAAGGACAGTGAGGTGGATCTAAGTTTTACTTTAAAAGGACTTGTATCTTCCCAGCCTGTCTGGCACTGGGATACTGAAACAGAGCCACTTTGCACTGGAACTGCACCAACAGCCTGAGAAACACAGCCAGCCACCATTTTGTCTGCTGCTTTGCTTGTGACCTCAGTGTCAGAATCTGCCAATGATGCTTGCTTTTTAATACACGTTTGCTCCTCCAGCAGATCTAAACCCACCTGCAAATCCTCTTTCAACTTATCATTTTTTGAGGACAGCTTAGTTTTTGACAGGAGCAGCTTGGTGTTTAATGGGCTTTCACATTCTGAGTTTTCTTGCAGGTGGAGGCTGCTGGCTCTTGGCCTCTCCTGTGCTGATGACACTGAAAATTTTCTCAAGGTGCTGAGTGCATTGGCAGCTTTCTCAATTTTTTTCCCCCAAACTGCCTCCTGCTGTACCAATGACTGACTGTTTTCCTTGTCAGATGCAGCTAGTTTTTGCATGGACTTAGTTTGCTCCAGAGACCAAGATGCAGATGACCCCATCTGCAATGGCTGTTGGATGTCACAAGAAATACAGGATGAGTCTGTGAGATGAGAAGACCCTTTGGATAATTGCTTGCTGGAACCTGCCAATTCAGCAGATTCCCTCGTTGTTTCCTTATTACAAGGATTTTCAATGGGTATCTTCCCATCCTTCTGCACATTTTTTTCTGATTGGCTCAAATAACAAAAACTACCAGTTCTGGTTGAAATAGGCTCTTCAGACAGTATGTTATTCACTGATGACTCATTAAGAAACTGTTTATTTTCTTGATTTAAAGTATTAACTGACACATCCCACGTGTTGCCAGTGGCCACACTCAGTCTTCCTGATGGCTCTTTTCCCCTTTGTTTATCTCTCTCTGGAGGGGGATAAAGGGTGATTATGTTTTCTTTAGGCTCTAAAGGAGAAGGATAATCTGACTCAGAATGTGTTAATTCCAGCACGGTCTGGCAACGCTCAAGATTATTCTCATGTAGAGAGTGCTCCTGTACAATGGCAGACTCAGAAGTGAACTGCAGTGCAGAAGGCCTCTCATCTCTGTGTCTTGAGTCATGGGGAAAGTCTTCTGGTCTCTGCCAAGAGACCATGTCATTTGTCACAGGTGTGATGTCCATTAGCTTCTGATGGCTGGGGGTGAAGACTTCATGTATCTGCTCTATCAGCATCTCCGTTCCATCATGCTCCTCTTCTTCTGGGGTGCAGCTCAAGTCATTCAGTGATTCTGATTGGGTACGCTACAAAGAGGAAATCATTATTAAGATTTTATCATTTCTTTTAATAACTTTACACATTTTTATCTATTTCTTATATGGTCACACATTTTTATCTAGTTATTATTTAGTTTGTGGGCAGAGCCCACAGTTTGGCAACTGCTTTCCAAACACGGAGGAAGACCCAATCCCTGTCTTGAACATATAGCTAATTAGTTTTATTTTGAAGTACTAGATGCTGATTTAATCATATTATGCTTGGCAAGCTCAGTGAGTGATTGCGCGCACGTGCGTGTGTAATTTACTACACCTTATCAATCAATCGAAGTAGGATGTCGTTTCTTACCCCCACATAATTAACCCTTCTAATGCCCTTTGTATATCTAGCCAATATCTAGCAAAGCAGGAGCTGTTGGACTCTGGGGACAAGATTTTGAGCCTGGATTCACCAGCACAATCTGGCTACAGTGTCAGATGTGCCCATGATAAACAGTATCACTTGCACTAGAAAATCTGTTCCTTTATATTGTGATGCTCCATCATGCTGTTAACCAATCAAACAACCCCTTCTTTGAAAGACCTGACCTTCAAGTGGCAGATCTGTACAAACAGAATAGCAGAACAACATAAAATTAAATAAGATCATAAGGGCAGATCCTCAATTAGTATAAATTGTTATAGCTCCACTGATTTCAACAGATCTATGACTAAGTACAGTAGATAGTCTTCTTATCTTTAGCTAAATTGTGACAAATCTTACAATCTTTTATAGCTTGTGGTTGAATTTGTTTTCTTTCAAGAGTTAAAAATATTTCATGAAAGCTTATAAAGAATCTATTTATGTAAGAGTTCCTTTTGATAATGTTTCAGGTAAGCTTTTGTAAATATGTTCTTAGGACTGGCTGAATATAAAGAATTATTTCAAAGCATGTTATTAACCCATGGAATATGCATTTTCACATCGTGTCTTTATTAGCTTACTGAACCATTGAAGTCTATTGTGTAAATACATATTTTAGATGTTGGTACTAATTTGAGGAATACAAAGCTTGCATTCTAATTTGATTTATGTCTCATCCCACTCCCAGTTCTGCAAACAACAAAAATGCCAGCTAATCAGTATAAAAGTTAGTCTAAGCCAAATAAAGGTCCAGGACTTAAATACTGGGACGCTGGTCAGGATAAAAGTATGTAGGCAAAGTTGTATGAGGCAATACTGCTAATGGTAAGATCTATTAAACAGTGCAAGAGCTGCAAGGGAAATGAGGGAGGCTCCATCACCCTTGTCATTGAAGATAGGACTGGACAAAGCAACGGTGAATACACTTTGCCAACACTGGAAGAAAGGAACGGATTAAATGGTCTTTACCACTGGTACTTTTCATGCTTTTTCAATGCAACTTGCACTGTCAATATTCATGGCTCAAGATGTTTTTTGAAAAAATAACAAATCCTTTTGAAACTGTAGTTGGAGGAAAATGATATGCATGTCTTTTAATAAGACTAACTTTTTTAGAGGGGTTAAAATTATCCGGGCACTCTAATGAAAATATTGTATTTATCTTTAAAAAGCCCCAAGATTTGAGAAACAGAGTCAGAAAAAGACGTTCTAAAATGGCAGGCTTTTTAAAAATGTCTTTACTCAGTAAAATTTCACTGAGATATGGGTTTTGGTTTTTGGGTTTTTTTGTGAGGGCATATTTTTTACTCAGTCTTCCACCTATGCTGGCGAAGACACACAAAGGAAAGTGACTGAATTGTTGTGCAAGTGAGATTAGAATGCATGATGTCATCATGAACCAGATTTTGGCTCCAACTGATAGACCATATGATTTCTTATTTATATGCCGTTCTAAAGTTAAACATGGTCCAGTTGACTTGGGGATTGTTTTTTAAAGCCCAATGATATTCTAAGGGTCAGCTTTTACTGACCAAATTTTAGTCCAGAAAAATACGTTACAATCACATTATATGCTTGGTTTTTAAAATAAGTAACAAATGCTAGGAGAGCCTCGACTTTTTTGTCATCACTGTTAAACACTGAAATAGCACCTCATGGTAAGTTTAAAAAGAAATGTAGCCATAAATCCCTACATCAAGAGAATTAACAAGTAATCCCTTCTCACAGTGTGCAGCTTGTTCACTGCTCTTTAGGCGCTTTATTCCAGATACACACATAATGCTCATTAAACATTAATGATTTGAAAGCAATGAAATATTCACTCACAGCCCTGATACTACTTAATAAACGCTTGTAAAGGTTGAAATAAGAATGTCAAATCAAGTAAGAATGTTTATTTTAAAGTCAGTACTGAGTTCTTCGTTTATTTTTAGAATTACCGAAGGAAGTCTTCTCATTTTACTAGATCTCTGTTTCCGTGGTTTTACTAAAAGCTTGTGTTTAGCAGCAGAATTATCCAAGCAAGTGGAGAATTCAGGAGGAGTGTCAAAATCAGCTGCAGGCGAGATATTGCTGTCAGATGTTCGGGGGGATATAGTTTTAGCACTTGCATGCCTAGGGAATAGCCGATCTTCTGTAAAACAGGGCCCAGAAGAGGAACCTAATGTCACCTAAAAAAAGCCAAAGAGAACATCAAACAAAGAAACAAAGGAATTTTACAGAGAAAAAGCATGTTTACTGAGGTTTTAGATTTTTTATTTTCATTTCAATTGCACTGCTGTTATTAGCTTTGCATGTGACATACTGTGATCATAATTTTGCATTTTGAGAGCTAGAATGTTGCAGGACCCAGTCTATTGGAAAAGAATGTGTCACCGTTAAATAGCAGACTTAAAGCAAAAGAAAACAGTGTCAACACATTTGAGAAAAGAAATTATGAAGAACTTAAAATGCCAATTATCCTGGGTCAGCTCCCTTTCTGACTTAGATCTCCAAACCTACACAACTAGAACCCTTCTGCCTTCTAACTCCAATCATACAGGACCAAGTCCCCTTGCAACCCTTCATCACCCTCTGTAAGAAAACAATGTCAAGGGTTAGTGTCCCCAATATTTAACCTACTATATATTTTTTCAGTTTATTTCTATTTTGAAAATCTGTGAGTCTTTTACCCCAAACAGAACGTTTCTTCCTCTCCCTCTTACCTCCCTCCCCTCACCAAATAAAATATCATGGCCTGCTAGCAGCCTGGATCTTCCAACCAGTGAAACAATCTATCCAGAAATAATACTCAGATATCATTAGGATATTGTAATTTCCTTCATAGGAGTTCAACTTTCTAGTCTTCCGCAAATGTAATGTGCGAGTCCCAAAGTTTATGCGTAATTCTCAATTTCTACTCAGGTGTGAAATTAAGATCATTTAAAAAAAATTAATCTTTAACAATGACTTTTCTCATTCAATAATTAAATTCTTCAAAATAAGAAAGAAAAGGGTATTGTCTGAATATGAGTCACAATTTTAAAATGATCTCTTCTCATTATTTGCAGTAATCCTGTGGCAGTTTGAAACTACATCCATGCTCACTTTGGTATAACTTATGTTGCGGAGAGATGTGGATAAGCTGTCCCCTCTAGTAGTGTAAATTACATAGACGTAAGTGCTGGTGTGGACAGTGTAGAGTTTCTCCTGCCTACATAGCTACCACTGCTTTTTGGTGGTGGAGCCATGATGGCAACAGGCAAGCTCTCTCCTGTTGGCATAGAGGCTATTTCTACACCTAAAATCTTAGCTTGGACTTGATTAGTCTGAATTAAGTAGTTTGAAATTAGTTCAAACTAAACCACATTTTTTTAGTTTGAACTAAGTTTTAGTTCAAACTAGCCATACTTTTTTTAGTTCAAACTATCTTTTTAGTTTGAACTAAAAAAGCGCAGCTAGTTTGAACTAAAAGTTAGTTTGAGCTAAAAAACACAGTTTAGTTTGAACCAACCACTAGTTTGAACTTATTTAGTCCGAACTAGTACGTCTACATTGTGTTAATTCAAACTAGCCAAAGCAGCTAGTTTGAACTAAAAAAAAAAAAAAAAAGGCAAGGAGACTTGTGGGACTTAAAGACTAACAGATTTATTTATCGAATGAGCTTTTGTGGGAGAAAATCCCACTTCATCAGATGCTTCGAAGAGGGGGAACTTACAGAATGGGATGAAAATAAATGCAGGGGAGTGTAAGACGTGGGATCAGGTCATACTGCAACAGCAAATCAGAGCATTTGTAAGGATTCAAACTCCAGGAAACACCACACAGAGGGAGGGTGAAGTCAAATTACCTGTTATAATATGAAAAGAATACTATAAGGAATTACAACACTTACTCAAGTAACTACCTAAGGCAACACAGGAACAAATAAAGACAGACACACCACCAGAACCCCAACCAGGAATATTCTATCTACTACCTAAAATCCATAGAAAAGGAAATCCTGGATGCCCCATCATCTCAGGCATTGGCACTCTTACAGCAGGCTTATCTCACTTAGTGGACTACCTCCTCAGACCCTATGTTATCAACATCCCTAGCTATATTCAAGATACCACAAATTTCCTGAGGAAAATCCAATCCATCAGTGAGCTTCCTGAGAACACTATCCTGGCCACTATGGATGTAGAAGCTCTTTACACCAATATCCCACACAAGGATGGATTACAAGCTATTCGAAGAACCATCTCAGATGACGCCACTGCACAGCTTGTGACTGAACTTTGTGCCTTTGTGCTCACCCACAACCATTTCAGATTTGAGGATAATTTATACCTTCAAGTCAGTAGCACTGCTATGGGTACTCACATGGCCCCGCAATATGCCAACATTTTTATGGGTGACTTAGAACAACGTTTCGTCAAGTCTCATCCCAAAGCACCTCTCCTCTACTTACGCTACACTGATGACATCTTCATCCTAAACACACCACACAATCCATTGTCTACAGCCAAGCCCTAAGGTACAACCACATTTGCTCTGATCCCTCAGACAGAGACAAACATCTTCAGGATCTCTATCAAGCTTTCTTAAAACTATGGTACCCACCTGGAGAAGTAAAAAAAACAGATTGACAGAGCCAGACGGGTACCCTGCAGTCAACTACTACAGGAAAGGCCCAAAAAAGAAAACAATAGAAAGCCACTGGTCACCACATACAACCCTCAAGGCAGACCTCTACAACAGATCATTAAGGACCTACAGCCTATTTTAAAAGATGACCCCTCACTCTCTCTAGCCTTGGGGGACAGACCTCTCTTTGCCTACAGACAGCTGCCCAACCTTAAACAGATACTCACCAGCAACTACAGACCTAACAACAGAAACATTAAAGCAGGCACATATCCCTGCAACAAAACGTGTTGCCAACTTTGTCCACATATCTGCACGAAAGACACCATCACAGGACCTAATCAAGCCAGCTACTCCATCGAAGGATCATTCACCTGCTCATCTACTAATGCGATTTATGCCATCATGTGCCAGAAATGCCCCCACACCTTATACATTGGACAAACAGGACAGTCCCTATGCAGAAGAATAAATGGGCACAAAACTGACATCAGAAATCACAACACAAAAAAAACAGTTGCTGAGCACTTCCATCTTCCTAATCACTCCATTGATGATTTGTTAACAATGGTCCTCAAGAAAATCAATGGGACGTCAAGACTTCAAAGAGAAACAGCCGAAATCCAACTAACATGCAAATTAGATTGTGTGAAAGCAGGACTTAATCGTGACTATGGATTCTTTTCACATTATAACAGGTAATTTGACTTTACCCTCCATGTGCCGTTTCTTACAGTCTGAATCCTTACAAATGCTCTGATTTGCTGTTCAAGTATGACCTGATCCCATGTCTTACACTCCCCTGCATTTATTTTCATCCCATTCTGTAAGTTCCCCCTCTTCAAAGTGTCTGATGAAGTGGGATTTTCTCCCACGAAAGCTCATGCAATAAATAAATCTGTTAGTCTTTAAGTGCCACAAGACTCCTTGCTTTTTTCGCTTTACTAGACTAACACAGCTGCCCCTTCAGAACTTTGAACTAAGCAGTTAGTTTGGACTAAGCAACCAAACCAACTAGTTCAAACTAAGCTTTGGCTAGTTCGAACTAAAAGATTTTTTAGTTCGAACTAGCCAAAGGCTAGTGTAGACAGGGTTCAAATTCGTCTGGACTAATATGCTAGTGTAGACATAGCCAGAGTGTCTGTGCTAGCAGGACTAGAGTAGTACAGCTGCAGCACTCTAGCAATTCTAGTGTAGAATAACCCTCAAATATATTCCTTTATTGCAGTTTTCCCCTTCATTGTGCTGTGCACTGGTACTCAGGTGAAGTGGGCTGCTGACAGATAGATGTATTTCCTCTCATGTAAGAGTAGTGACATATTTCTTTTGCTCATGGAGAAAAATCGACATTTGCATTGTGTGCAAAAGACTGCTTTATGCACTGCAGTCAATCAGGTATTCTTTGGTATATAAAGGGATTGTTCCTACTCTTATTGAAATCAATGGAAAGACTCCCACAGACTTTAGTGAAAGCTGGATCTCCAATCATTCTATATTAAAAAAGAAAAAAAGGAAACAACTGTGCCAGCTATGGAACATTTTAACTAATTTGGGCTGAAGGTTTCTCTATGATATCTGCAATTTACTATTTAAACATGAATAATGTATAACAGTGAGACATGGATACATTATACATTAATACCTAACAATGAATACATTGACATTTCAGCTCCTTGATAAAGGCATGGTTCCTGCGCTCTTGAAGAACTAACATTAATGCCGACTGCCCTCCCTCTCCATCCTTTGTCCTTGGTCACTTGAAGATCATACCTTGGGTAATGCCAATACTGGTTCTCAGATTAGAAAATTAAAGAACATGGTTTCTGTCACTTCACTTAAAATCCACCATTCAAATCGTGTTTCAATAAGCAAGTGCTAGCATGTACAATTTGCTGCAGAGATCTCAGGACACAGATTATGGCTGGCCTTGTGCAAGTGTATTGGGGTATAAGGCTGACAGAGCTGTTTCCAAGCAGCCTACTCTGGTAGCTGGCAACTATCAGTCAGATGGCTGCAGTGGGGAGAACAAGGCGTGGGGTTGTTTGGGGAAGCCAGATGAGAGGGGGAATATCTGGTGGAGGTAAGGCCTTGGATACCATCTTCCCTTTTCAAACATATATAACTATGCTGTTGTGGATGGACAGAGAGGGACTCTGGCTACATCTTTTTCAAGTTGTATCAGATCCTGCTGCCCAGTGTGTGCCCTCCCAGGGCCCAGGAGAATAGTCTTGCAAAACCAACTGCCTCCTGGTGCTGTCACTGGGGTGATGTGTCTATTCCTCTTTCCTAGTGAAGCGCCATCTTCTAGAAGCTATAGCTGAATCCATATCCGGAATGTGTCATGAATTGGCCAAAACAACTTTACAAGTATTTAGACCTGCTCTAGGGGAAAAATGTGTCATTTTTCTTTTTTTCCCCTAAAATGGGTTAAAACTTCACTTTGCTCAGTAACAAGCAACATTTCAAATAATTACATATGAAAAACATACATACTGCTGGCCTCTTTTGTGTCATCTCAATGGCTATATCTGCACCTAAAACCTTGGTTCAGACTTGGTTAGTCCATACTGAGTAGTTCAAAAGATAGTTCAAACTAAGCATGTTTTTTTAGTTTGAACTTAAAAACCGCAGTTAGTTTGAACTAGCATGTCTACATTGTGCTAGTTTGAACTAAATATGCAAATAAGCAGTTAGTTTGAACTAACTAGCTGAACTAACTAGTTCAAACTAAGCTTTGCTTCATTTGAATTAAAAAAATTTTTTAGTTCAAACTAGGCAAAGCCAAGTGTAGACAGGGTTCAAATTAGTTTGAATTAAGGCTGCTTAATTCAAACTAATTTGCTAGTGTAGGCATAGCCAATGGGATCTAAAAATATATTTTGCATGATTATCACATAATTGTCTATGTAAAACTGACCAGCTCCTTTATTTCTCCATTGCAATTCCTTCCCTCCCCCTGTACCATCTAAAAAATGTTCCTGACACACGCGCACACCCATACTGCATCCACCATGATGAAGCTGAGTATGACTAAATGGGAGCCTGACAAAACCACTTTTTAATCACCCAGAATCATTAACTGCTGAGTGAAGAAAGGCATCTATTCACTTCTTCTCAAGGACTGCAGATATTGCCTAAGCAGAACTCCCACCTCATGCTGGCTCAAGTGGTGAGATACTGAGTAAAGACTGAAACCAGGTCACTCTCACCAGGCAAAGTGTTACTCCATCAATCTAAGAGGGCAGGGTGGTTTTGTAGGTAAAGCAAGGGACTGGGACTCAGAGTTCTTGGGTTTTACGGATGACTGTGTGATACATTTCCTTTGTGTGGGAACCTCACATAGCCCTCTTTGCTGCCATTTCCTCACCTTCAAAATGAGGATAACGAGAGCATCCCAACAGGCTACATTTATCCATTAGTTTAGAGGCTAAACTCATTCAATTTGTAAAGTGTTTTGAGATTTTTGAGATGGAAGATACACTGGAAGGGATCTTTAATTATTACTGTTATTATTAGTTTTAACTCTATACAATGCAATGTTCACTCTGATGATTTATTTAGACTTTAACACTATACAGTGAATACAATTTAAAGAGGCAGAGCACCGAGCACCTTCATTTCAGATTCTCTCAGGGTACCAAACAGCTCATGCATCTTACCACTATAAATTAGATTGAACTAAAAGGTGGTAATCTAGTCATATTAACAAATTATGCATTAATGTAATTACTGTAGGATTCTTATTACTGTTATTCCTCAGTACTAAAGCATGGGGAACTTTTTTCAACAAATAGGCTTCACAATGTACACAATCTTTAACCATAAAGAGGGGAAAGCCACTGTCTAAAATTTTTGCCCAGGAGTCACCCAAAAAACCTGATCATGAACCAAATCCATAGGTTTGGACAGTCAGGCATTTTGTTAAACTTGCCACAGAATTCCTGGGGATCATCACCACAAATTCTTTGGTATTACAGAACTCTGTTAATAAAGAATTGCCACTTTTTATGTTAACAAGACACACATTTTTAAAAGCCACCAAACAGGTATAACGCATACAAAAGGTTGTTTTTGCAGCACATGTAACAAAGTAACATATTTATGCCTTGTATTTCCTTAAAAGACTAATATACATTTTGCTTGTCCCTTAATACATTTGGTAGAAGTTACCTGTTCTTCTTCTTCACTGCCTGTTCCAGCTAAACTCAAAGAGCTAAGATGCTTGTGAGAATCAGAGAACTGTGGGATGGAATGAGGAAGAGGTTCAGTTAAAGATGACAAATGAGATGGTTTACTAACAGAAAACATCTACACACAGTACACACACAAATACTAATGATCTAAATTACAGCCCAGTACCTCTATAAGTTCTAAGAATTAGTGAGGACCTTGCAGTCATAAAACATAATAGATGCAGGAAAAGAATGAAGGCTTCATTAAATACTGGACATCAAAATTACTGTTTAAAAATAATTGTACATTCTTAAACGTTCCTTCTTCCCATGTTGTAGGACACCATGTTAAGCGGGAGAGAGCTGTCCTTTTATTGACAGATTCAAGAGAGACTTCAGATTTTTTTCAGCCATTTTTTCTTTCTTGGCTGTTTTGTAATCCCTGAAAACACTCACTCACTCTGGATTGCTACAGAGGTTGGCTAAAATAACCCAAATACCCATAACTGGCACATATAACCACAATCTAAAATGAAGAGGAACACAAAAATTTCTCCAGGAGCTACTACAGCTGACAAACTATCTCCCATACATTTTACGCCTAGATGTTCATAGAAGGCTCCCCTGTCTTTAGAAGTCTCACCATTGGTATTATCTCCAAAATGATATATGCTTGGCTGTGTAGACGCAGCACTTCTTTTCCTAGTACTGTGTCCTGGCTTTATTAGGCCTGTCATTTAAATTGGGATGGACAGAACTTAAGCAGTTGGTTATGAAAATGCAGTATTTTGTGAAGGGCTAGGCTTTCTGAATTGTTCAACCAGTTCTGATGAAGGGAAAGCAGTCTCGATGAGGAACACTAAAGTCATTTATTACTGGCCTTTCACACACACACAGATTAAATAGGAAAGTCTGGTCATTAAGTGCTGATTTTTTTTCTTAATATCACAATCTACTCACCCTTGTTGCTGTGCTGGAACTTAGCAAAGACGTTTCTGGAGGACTCCTGGGTAACCCATCATCTTCAGAACTAGTCCCAGCATCATCTATCCGCTTTGTATGAATTCCAAATGGAGGAGGTGGACCCAGTTTCATGCTGTGTTGGAGTTTCAACTGCAATATGATTGGAAACTATTTCTTTAAATTGTTTTCTCCTTCAGTAGTGAACTTGTTCACTACTAAAGAAGCATATTACTGAGCCCCTTTCATTTCAGGTTCTCTTGGGGTACCAAAAAGCTCAAGTAACTTACCACTATCATTTAGATTGAATAAGGCTATGTCTACACTTAGAAGGTTGATTCGAATTAACTGAATTTGAACTAATAATGATTAGTTCTAATTAAGTTAATTCACATTAACATGGCCACACCAGCAACTCTAATTCAAACTAGCTTGTCCTTGCACAGGACTTGCTAGTTCGTATCAGGTAGGGGGTGCTATTGCATAGGAAAAATCAAGCTGCGGTTAGTACGAACTAACAGTTAGTTCAAATTAACACAGCTACATTGGGTTAATTCGAACTAATGGAGTTTGAGTTATCATAGAATCATAGGGTTGGAAGGGACCTCATAGGTCATCTAGTCCAACCCCCTGCCAGAGGCAGGACCACTCCCACTAAACCATCCCAGTCATGGTTTTGTCCAGCCGGGCCTTCAACACCTCCAAAGATGGAGATTCCACCACCTCCCTTGGCAACTCATTCCAAGGCTTCACCACTCTCCTAGTAAAAAAAGTTTTTTCTAATATCCAGCCTCGACCTCCCTAACCGCAACTTGAGACCATTGCTCCTAGTTCTGTCCTCTGTTATTACCAAGAACAGTTGAGCTCCATCTTCCTTAGAGCAACCCTTCAAGTAGCTGAAGGTTGCTATCAAATCCCCCCTCAATCTTCTCTTCTGCAGACTAAATAAGCCTGATGTTTTCAGTCTTTCCTCATAGGGCTTGTGCTCCAGCCCTTTAATCATTTTGGTTGCCCTCCTCTGAACTCTCTCTAGCATATCCCTGTCCTTTTTGTAGTGGGGAGCCCAAAACTGAACACAGACTTCTAGATGTGGCCTTACCAGTGCAGAATAGAGGGGAATGATCACATCCCTCGATCTGCTGGTAATACTACTTTTGATGCAGCCCAGTATGCCATTGGCCTTTTTGGCAGCAAGAGCACACTGCTGACTCATATCTAGCTTCCCATCCACCATGACCCCCAGGTCCTTTTCTACACTGCTGCTACTTAGCTGAATGTTTCCCAGCCTGTAGCAGTGCATGGGGTTTTTTCGTCCCACGTGCAGGATTTTACAGTTAACCATCACTTTGAACTTAAGGGAAGTTTTATAACTTCAGACTAGGCTTTCCTTAGTTCGAACTAATGAAAGCTAGTGTGGACATGCACTAATTTAGTTTGAATTAAGCTTCCTTAATTCAAACTAAATTGTAAGTGTAGACATACCCTAAGAATTGGTAATGTTGTCAGATTAACAAATTATACATTAATGCAATTATTGTTATTTAGTAGAAACCAAATGTTCAGTTATAGACAATTCTTAAAAAAAAATTGGAAGAGACACAATTTCTAATATATTAAAAGAATGTCATATATTACCTGTAAAGCTCTAATCCGATCAGAAACATTTTCCTGAGAAAATACTCGTACTGGCCGAGGAGGCTCTTGCACAGGCTCAGGAATGAAAATGCTGTCATGTGACAAAGCTCTGCTTCCCATAATACCTTTATGGGTCCTAGGGTAATAGAATAAGTAAATGAATATATATGTATAAAATTCCTCTCTCATCCCTATGGGTGGTATGTGTCATCCTCAACCTCGGGTCCTCTACCAGAGGCCTGGGAGTTTGAGGGTTCTGCACAGTATCTTAGCTGTTCCGAGCACTGCACTCTTCTGGACAGAGAGCT
>ML681989.1:9783740-9808791 GCA_007922195.1 Podocnemis expansa | reverse complement strand
ACATCAGAGCTCTCTGTCCAGAAGAGTGCAGTGCTAGGAACAGCTAAGATACTGCGCAGAACCCTCAAACTCCCAGGCCTCTGGTAGAGGACCCGAGGTTGAGGATGACACATACCACCCATAGGGGTGAGAGGGGAATTATAGATATATAGATAGATATAGATATAGATATATAAAATCACTCTTTTTAGTTAATCTAAGAATTAAGTATTCAGTAAAAGTATCTTTGAAATGGAAATATCACATAAATGTTGCAAATCATGTGATATGCCTGAAATTCTAAATTGCTGATTGAATATAGTAGTCACAACATACAGATAAACCTGCATAATACCTTTAAAAAACCCAACAACTTGAAAGCCGTGACATCTCCCTGATGCTGATACAGACTCCTAAAATCCTGACAGTAAAGGCCTGAAGAATTTAATAATTGTATTTTTTATATTTTTTTCCCCAGAATACTACAAAATTTTACAGAAAATTATATCCCTACCATAGAATTATACAGGATTCTTAAAAAAAAATTCTGGAAAGGCTATTGGCCTTTATTAAATTCTAAGTTTTTTTTTATAATAACCTTGACAGAACCCTAGTAGTTTCTTTTCCATTAAAATGACAAGGTTTTCCTACAGTTAATTTTTACACATCTGTGTGCATTACTTATTTGGTTCTATACTTCTGAGTCCAGATAATGTTCTCCATGTTCAGATCACACCTCTACCAGGCTGTACTAATGTTTTCAGTGATCTGTTTCTTTCGGGGAAAAGCCTGGGTATGGAAGTTAGGAAAGAAAAGAGGTGAATTCTGGCAGCGGACTTGGTGAGGATGGCTGCCACACTGATTATACAGAACCTCTGCTTCTAGACTCCTGAGGATCCCCTGGTATTTGCTTGGTTAGGGTTGGTATTTTGTGTGAACTTGGTGGGGCAATTTCTACTGTGTTCGGGAAGAATCTGCACTTTGGACATTATGGCTCTGGTCCTGCAAAGGGATCTATGTGAGTGAACACTTTTATTCATACGGAGTCCCACTGATTTCACAAGGACATTGTGTGAATAGACTCATTCATGCAGATCCAGTTGCAATACCTGAACCTATGATTGCAATACTGTCAGTCTCTGTGGAACTTGTGGACTACATGATCATGGACATTACTTGTGGTCTTGCACAGGAGATGTGAAAATCCTTCTCTCTTAATGTAGTGACCCTAACATTTGTGTTTTACTTCTGATATGAGGGCAGAAGCAAGTAACTGCCTCTTGAAATGTTGCACATGGTGATTCAAATGTTTCATTTCTTCTTGAGAACTGTGGGGCACTGCCATGGGTCCCTCAGCTAGTTGCTAAAGGCTCTGTCCTGGTAATTATCATTGCATGGCAGGATAGTAGCACTGGCTGGCTGATAACCTTCCCAGTAAAATCTAAAATACTGGTGATTGTGTCCCTGCCACTGTGTAACTGATGATCACATTATTATTTATTTCTATTATCATAGCACATAGAGATGTGAAATGTATGCTCATAGATTGGCTTCTTTCCCCCTCTCTCGTTAAATAAAGCAAATGAAAGAATATGGCAAATCATAATGGGAATTTCTGGGACTCTCACAGCTATTTGTTTCTTTATGGCATTGGAATCTTGGAGAGATTCGATTAAAAAAATGCTACTACCAGTAAATAAGAGATGGGAACAAAATTGTGTAGCCTGGGAACAGAGATACTGCCAGAGGGAAATAAGGGAACACAAACACAGTTGAACAGTGAAAATATATTTAATAAAACAATAGGTGGAAGGAGAACAATTTGTATGCCTGCTGCAGAAGGAAGGAAAGCTTGCTGCTTGTGCCCAATCCATTAGTGGTATTACAAGAACAGTTCATCTAAGTGAAAATGTGATCTCTGTAATGCAGCCAAGGTCAGAGAGAGTTCTATAGCAATTTGCTAAGTAAGTGCCAGTCAAGGGCGGCACAGTTGCTTTATGCACCTGTATTTTACAAGACAAACAACAGCAAAAGAAGCAATGTTGTTGTGTCTCAGTTTTTTAATTGTTCCATCTTCTGTCCAGATGGATAAACTTTCTAGATCAGTACTGGATATCTACCAAATTCTCTAACCCATTATGAAAGATATCATTTTCCTTTCTTTCAGAATATTTTATTGCCTTTGTTTATATGCCAACCCCCTGCCCCCAGCATTTACTTAAAAAACAGCTAACATACAGCATGTGAATAGGGTCAGAATACTCTATACACATTCCAACATGATACGGTCGAGCGTCAGAGCATGGAGGTGAGGTCTGACTACTGTTCTCAAACGATTTTTGTTGACCAAGAATGCAGTAGGACTGCGGGACCTACTGCTGCCAGTTTAGATGCTCAAGTATAACACCAAGATGTTCTCAATACAGACCAAAGCTGGCTAATCTTACTACCCATACTACGGAATCCAAGGTTTTTAAAAAACAAAACAAAACGATTATTTGGTTGTGTGGCGCTGCCTAGTGGCAATACTGTCTAATGTCACTTTAAATGGACAATACATTCTGGAGAGTTAGATCTGCAACTCCTATACATACCTACAATAATAGCATCTCTTTTCTTCTAATTTGTAATCTCTGGAATAACCAGAATCTCATTCACAAGGAGTCACCATCCATTCAAACAAGAACTTTCTTTTAGAGTAGCCAGCCCTCCTCGGTGCTTTGCAATGAATATGGACCTTTTCCATCTTTCTGAATATTAAATAATTTTTTAAAAGTTTTACACCATATGCCTCATACATTTTACATATTACTGATTAAAAATAAAGGGTAAATTTTTCAAAAGTTCCTAAGTGGTTTAGGAGCCCATGTCCCATTTCCCCCCCCCCACAGACTTTGGGTTATATTTTCACCAATATTCACATTCCTGAAGATGCAGACATAATTCTTAGAGAGATATTTTAGAAGTGCCTAAGCACATTAGGCTCCTAGCTCCCACTAGTTCCAATAAGATATAGATGCCTACCCTACTTAGATACTTCTGAAAATTCCACTAGGTGCCTACTCTACCTTGAAGTACCCAAGTACCTTTGAAAATCTGACTCATAGAAGCTGCCATTGACTTTTAATGTCTATGCTAGAGGGCTCAGTTAAGCCATCTTAATAAGGTCTACTTTAAGTTGGTTTAAAGTAGACCTTGTTAAACCAGCTTAGCAAGTCCACACTCAAAATGCCAGGAGACTGCCCACATCCACACTGGAAGCTGCTAGGTCACCCTAGGAGTGGTGAATTGTGGGTTGCTGGCCCATACTGCACTACAACAGAAGTGTCCCTCTCTCCCAGCCACTCCTTTACTATAGGAAGTAAGTGACCACACCACCATCCACACTGTGTGTGACAACATGGAGTCCAAGGAGGTCAGAGACCCCAACATGCCCCAGCAATGTGCCAGCACAGCACTCTACATCCTCCCTGCACTGACCAGACTCCTCCGGCTCTGGACCAGGCAGTGCGGTGACAGGCTACAGCAGGCTGACCCCTCACCCTCCCTGGCAGCTGGCCAAGACAGGGTGCCCTCCATGCACCTGCACATCTGGGCATGGGAAACCAGCAGTGATTGGTGGCACTGGCTCGGCCTCACCACCTGGGACGATTACCACTGGTTGAGGAACCTGCAGATGAGGAAGAGCACCTGCCTCCAGCTACTGTCACCACCCCCACCTGCCCATTCCTGCCCCCGCACTCCCTCCCATCCATCTCCCCCCATCCCCAACACAATAAAAGGATGAACAAGATATAAGATAAGTGTAATGTGTCTTTTATTTACAAGGGGGAAGGGCAGAGCTGAGAAGGTGGAAGCTGTGGGAGTTCGGGGGAACTAAGGGGGGTTGGGAGGAGTGACAGCTGTTGGGTGAATGAGGGGAGTGGGGGTGGGCGGGAGGGGGCCTAGCGGCCTCGGGTTGGCAGGTCCCAGGCCTGCAGCTGGCCACCCCAAGCCCGTGGAGAGGGCTGCTGCTGGGGTCCCAGGCAGGGGGATCCTTGGCCCAACCAAAGCTTGGAGATCTGCCTTAGCATGCTCCATGAGCTGGAGGTGGTCCTCAAGGATCTCCTCCCTATAGCGATGCCCCCTCCTGCTCCTTGTCAGGGCTGGGCACGACCAGAGAGTGACTGGTGTCATGGGTGCAGGGACTGCAGGACAGAAGCAAAGAACAGGGGTTCCCCCCATTAAGTAGTGCGGAGTGCAGGCTGACAGCACCTGCTGTCCCATGCCCATCGCCCTGCTTCCCGTCCTTTGGGACAGGGACGCCTTAGGATATGCCACCATGCTCTGCTGCATGGGGCATGTGCAGTGCCCAGGATGGTGAGTCCCAGCCAGCCCTGCCCCAGGGTCTCTCCAGAGGTCATGTGCCAATGGTGTTGCATGCATGCTGTCTGGCCTTGGCTTTCACACCATGTCTTGCCAGATCCCCACCCCACTCGGCTCTGGGTCCCCCTGCTGCATGGCCCTTTGCTCCTGTGGGCAGTGCCTCTGCCCTCCTCTCCCCAGTTCCTGTCCCAACTGCCTGCTGCACCACACTTGCAGGGATGGAGTACTCACCACCATGTACACCAGGAGCCCAGCATGATATCTCTTCATCTGGGGTGGACCTCCTCCTGGGTCCTTGGGATGAGCTCTGGGCTCGCACTGTTTGGGATCGGTGCGGTGCCCTGTGCCAGGGTGCTGATGTTCCCCCAGCTCAGCATCATGTCCTTGCCCTCCAAGCCCTCCTTCTGGTCATCATCCTGGGAGGGGAGCTTGGCAGCGTCAATGGTGCTGGCTGGCTGGCCACCATCAGCCTACTCCTGGCCCAGGAAGGCATGCAGCTGGATGTAATGGTGGCAGGTGGTGTCGGCTGCCCCCGAGCACTGCACGGCCTCCCAGGTCCTGTGGTAGGCCTGGTGGAGGTCTCTGACCTTTACCCATATCTGCTGGGTGGTGTGGGTGTGGCCCTTCTCTGTCAGGGCCTCCGAGATGGACCTATACATGTCCTGGTTCCTCTGGCTGCCCTGGAGCTGGGAGTGTCTGGCCTCCTCCCCCCACACAGCTAGGAGATCTAAGATCTCCTAGTGGGTCCAGGATGGACCTCCTGGCCTGCCAAATTCTGCCCTCAGCCATACATTGAAAACAGCCAGAGTCCTGGCTAGCTATAGCTGTGGGGCAGGGCAGGCAGGACTTTATGCTTCCTTGCAATTGGCCAGGGCAGGCACTGCCTGCTTGCCAGGAAGGTTTCCAGGTGGCCAGGAGGCCAATTAAGTCAATTTAAGCTTAACACCAGGCTACATTGGCTTAAGTTGATTTAATAAAAGTTGACTTAAAAATTAAGTCAACTTTACAAGTTAGAGTTATTAAGTCACCATAAGCAAACATTTAAGTTTACTTAATAAATTCCAAATGTAGCCTGGGCTTTGCTTATGGCAACTGAAGGGGCTTTAAGTCAATGCACCTAGCATAGACATAGCCAATGAGACTGAGGCACCTTCAGTCCTGTTCCATTTTTGGAAACAGGATGTAGGAATGCTAAAACACTTAAGCACTTCTGAAAACATAAAATGTATTTCCCCTCAGATAATGATTTTGAAAAGATTAGTAACTGTTGCACCTAAATCACATTTATTTGCGAATTCCCTGTTTTAATTAGTATTTTCTTAAAGAAACTGAGGTGCCAGAGAATGTCGCTTTCTGAGTAAAAACTGTAGGTGAGCCCTTGGATATTTAATTCATACATATCATTCTGTCTTTTGAAAAAGAAATTCCCATTTGTTTGTGAATATCAGTTTAAAGACTTACTCAAGTTCTTCTTCAGAATCACAGTCAATGTGCATGGACTCTGGAGCTGTGACATCACTAGCTGACTGGCATGATTTCAGAGGGCTGCTCCCTGAAGATGGTAAGGTCTCTTTCCTTTTCCTTTTACCAAAGAGTTTTTTGAAAGATTTGAACTTTGACTTTTTCTTTCCTAAATAAAGAAATGTAAATGATATTCTATATGATAGTTTCAAAATTTTAAGGAAAAAAGTTAGAATGCTCTATGAAATTCCATCAGACTTTTCATAAGAGGTTTTTCTTGGGAAAAATGATCTGGGCCACTGTGTTTTCTTGTACTAACAGTTCTCTCAAGAGCTAAATCGATTTCAAACTGGGGGACTATGATGCAATGCCCGTGGCCAGGATTGGCAACCAGGGCTCAGTGAGCCACCTGTGGCTCTCTGAGTGGCTCCTTCTGGCTCCCTGGCAATGTCCTCCAGGGAGCCAGGTAAGCTCCAGGGATGCCCAGCTGCAAGTGGGCTCCCAGCTGGCCCCAGCTTCAAAGCCAAAGAAAGGGGCTCCTGGCCGGCACAGGGGGTGCCCCCGACGCTCCTAATACATCCACAGGAGCCTGAGCCAGCCCAGTGGCCACGCCAAGGCCCCTAGCACAGGCAGGGGGTGTGTGGGCTGCACATGGTTCCTCCGTTCCTCCCTCCCTCCCTGCACTGGCGGGGCAGAGCAGAGAGTGCCCACCTACCTCCAGACCAGCCATCCCTCCCAAGAGCAGCCAGGGGAGAGCTGCACCTTGCAGAGGCAGGGCCCTGGAATGGCCCCTCTGCAGAGTTCAGGCTGCTTCAACCCGGTGACCCAAGGCCTGATAAGAGGCTGCCTCACCCCCAGGCCCTGGACTCGGGCCGTTCAGGCCTGGGGTGGCTAGGTCAAAGTGGCGTGAACTCTGCAGAGGGGCCACTCCAGGGTCCTGCCTCTGCAACGCACAGCTCCCCCCACCGTCGCTCTTGGGAAGGACAGCCAGGTTGGAGGTATGCGAGGACTCTCTGCTCCACCCCACCAGCAGAGTGACGGATGGAAGGAGTATGTGCCACCCACACAACCCCCCACCAGTGCTAGGGGGCCACAGGCCAGTTTGGGCTCATGCAGCTGGGGGTGGGGTGGGGATGGCTCTTCCCCTCTCTTTGGTTGCCTATCACTGGCCTATGGCCTGTTAGAAATAACCTACAATATAGGAAAACCTTTTTTAACACTGACAAATTTCAGAGGGGTAGTCATGTTAGTTTGTTTCAGCAAAACAAACAAAGAGTCCTGTGTCACTTTTAAAAACTAACAAATTTATTTATTGCATGAACTTTTGTGGACAAAATGCCACTTTTTCAGATGCTTGAAAATGGAAAATTTATGGTACGAGAGGGAAAAATAAATCCAGTGAAGTGTCAGTAACAGGAACAGGTCAAACTATTTCAGCAAATCAAACAAGTTGTTTAGATTCAAACTGTATGCAAGAGCATATAGGAATGTTGGGAGCTTGAGAGAGGTGAAAAATCACCTTTTGCGATGAGAATGCCAGCCCATGTCGGTATTGAAACCGAAGGTAATGGCTTTAAATTTGCATATGAAAACTAACTCTTTAGTTTCTCTTTGAAGCTTGGATTTAGAATTAATTTATAGAAGGCCCTGTCTACACTAGAAGTTTTGTTGACAAAAGTCAGCTTTTCTCCACAAAACAATTCGAGTGTACACGCTGGCACACACCCCCCCTTTGCTGACAAAACTGCCCTGTTTTGTCAAAAAAATTAAAGCCACCTAAATGAGTAGCATATGACTTTTGCTTAGGGTAGGGTGGAGCTGTCATACACGTCAATTTCACTGCTTTAATGGAGCAGTGAAATTTATCAGCAAAGAGGAGTTCCCTGGGGCTCACCTTATCTGCCAGCAAAACTTCACTGGCAGAGGTCTCTACTGTAGAGATGGCCTAAGTACTGCAACAGAGATGTCTTGCAGGGAGTAAGCAAGGAGACTGAAGTGTTCTTCTATTGGTTTTTGAATGTTGCCATTTCTGATGTTATTTTGTGTCCCTTTATTCTTTTGCACAGAGACAGTCCGTCTTGTCCAATGTATAAGGTAGAAGGGCATTGCTGGCACGTGATGGCCTAAATCACATTGGTGGATAAGCAAGTGAATGAACCCTTGATGGAGTAGCTGGTTTAATTAGGTCCTCTGATTGTATCATTTGTGCAGATATGTGAGCAGAGTTAGCAATGGGGTTTGTTGCAGGGATATGCATCTGCCTTAGTGTTTCTGTTGTTTGGTCTGTAGTTACTGGTGAGGATAGGTTTGAAGTTGGGGGGCTGTCTGTTGTGGTGTTTTGGACTACCTAGGGTCATTGGGGTTGCCATACTGATAAATGGGAGAGTCGTTTAGGTGCTAAGAAAACCTGTCTGTCTGCTCTCTCTCTCTCTCTCAGTTCTCTTTCAATAAAAACTGCTTATACAGGTCTGAATATGCTGTCCTCCTTACTGGATTATAATCTCCCATAAAACTCTACATCTGGCGACAGAGGATGGGATATGTGATAGAGTGGCTATCCTCAACAATCCTGGCAACTCTGGAAAACCAGAATACAATGTAAGAAGCAAAACTTTATTTTACTGCTTGCATGGGGGTTGGGTTGTAGCTGTGAAAGCTGATCTGTTTGCCTAAGGGCTAGCTGGCTATTCTGAAAGCTGATCTGCCCGTTCTTAAGCACAAGGAAGAGATAAGGCTGGCTGGCTGGCTATTCTGAAAGCTGATCTGTCTGCTGTTAAGAGAAGAGACAAACAATAACCACAAGAGGGCATCATGGCTTTACTCACTACAACCTTTGAAGCATATGATCATTCGGCAGCTTCCTGGCAGACATACACAGCCCGATTTCAAAATTTTGTAATAGCAAATGACAGAACTGATGAGAAGAAGGTACCAGTTTTTCTAACGGTCATTGGAGTTAAGACTTATAATTTGCTATGTGATTTGCTTTATCCGGAGAAGCCAGAGCAGAAACCTTACGGGGACCTAGTGGAAGTTCTGGGAGCACATTTTTCCCCAAAGCCACTAGTAACTGCCGAGAGGTATAGGTTCTACCAAAGGAACCAAGAGGAAGGTGAATCAGTTGTACAATTTGTAGCAGCTCTGTGGAAGCTGGCAGCACACTGTGACTTCAAGAACATGTTAGAGGAAATGCTGTGTGACAAGCTGGTGTGTGGCCTGCACAGTGAATCAACACAAAAACGCCTATTGACTGAAGCTCAACTCACCTTGCAGAAGGCTGTCGAAATTGCAGTCTCCATGGAACGCGTCACCCAAGACATGCAACAGATCGGGGTCAGTGTTCGTAAAGTATCCCTACAACCTGCCCCCAGGGCACCGGGGAGACAAGAATGTTACCAGTGTGGGAAGCAGGACCACCTCGCATCTGAGTGCCGGTTTAAGGAACTACTGTGTTGACAATGTGGTAAGAGAGGGCACATTGAACGTGCCTGCAAACAAAGGAAGGGTGAGCCAAACAGAAGGGGCAGACCTGAGAAAAATGGGCCATTGGTCTGGCAGACTAATAGGGAAATTCTGCATGCAGTAGAGCAGAATACAAGTGATCATAGTGACACCCAATTGGAAGATGAAGATTCCCTCCATGTTTTGTCTATAACAGCTGGCCCACGTAAATTCTGGGTAACACCTGTGTTGGAAGGCAAACCTACACGCATGGAACTGGACACTGGCGCAGCAGTTTCACTAGTTTCTAACATTGTGTATGAGAAGGACTTTAGACATCTGCCACTTAAGCCGACAGTAGTCGTTTTGAAGACATATACTGGAGAGACTGTTCCCCTGTTGGGTACTATTGATGTGAAAGTAGAACTCAATGGACAGACCATAAAGCTACCACTGTTTGTGGTAAAGGGGAATTACCCAGCCCTAATGGGAAGATCTTGGATCAGGAAAATCCAACTCGAATGGTCACAAGTGCATCAATTGACCAAAGAAGAAATGAATCTAGCAGCGGTACTAACGAAACATGCTGCTGTTTTCGGTGAAGACTTAGGCAGTATGAAGGGAATCACTGTGAAATTAAATATAAAGCCTGATTGCTAACCAAAATGTTTGAAGGCCAGGATGGTGCCATTTGCCATCAGACCCAAGGTGGAAGAAAACTTGGAGCAGTTAGTCAAAGAGGGAGTCTTGGTGCCAGTTACTCACAGCCAGTGGGCAAAACCCATTGTCCCAATAGTGAAGAAGGATGGCTCCATTCAGATTTGTGGAGATTTCAAGGTCACTGTCAACCCAGTGTTATGTGCAGAACAATATCCTCTTTCCTGCATTGAGGACATCTTTGCAGGTTTGGCTGGAGGACAAAAATTTAGCAAGATTGATTTGAGTCAAGCGTACTTACAGATCCATGTTGAAGAAGAATCTCAAGAATTGTTGACAATTGTAACACATAACGGGTTGTACAGATACTGTCGTTTACCTTTTGGCATTACTTCAGCCCCAGCTTTGTTCCAAAGGGCAATGGATCAGATTTTGAGTGGGTTTATCAGGAGTACAGTGCTATCTGGATGACATCCTGGTCACAGGCAAAAATGAGGAGGAACACCTTACGAACTTGGAAGCTACTCTGCAAAGACTGGAAGAGTATGGTCTACGCGTTCACAGAGACAAATGTAAGTTTTTCCAGCCCTCAGTTGAATATTTAGGACATATAATTGATGCTGATGGTCTCCATAAGTCTCCAGCCAAGGTTAAGGCTATTGTGGATGCTCCGCTACCTCAGAATGTAAGCCAACTTCGCTCTTTTTTAGGCTTATTAAACTATTATGGCAAGTTTATTCCACAATTAGCGACGCTCCTGAAACCCCTACATCAGCTTCTGGGGCCGAAAAAGGCCTGGAACTGGACTGAAGCCTGTGATGTTGCATTTAATGAAGCTAAACACTCACTGGTAAACTCTAAGGTTCTGACACATTTTGACCCATCCTTGCCCCTACAGTTGGCTTGTGATGCCTCCCTTTATGGAGTTGGGGCTGTATTGTCACATATTATGCCTTCTGGTGAAGAGAGGCCGATTGTTTTTGCTTCACGCTCCTTGACCAAGGCAGAAACTAATTATGCTCAAATTGAATGCAAAGCACTGGGCATTGTTTTTGGCATTCGGAAATTTCACCAGTGCCTGTGGGGAAAGAAGTTCACACTTCTCACTGACCATCGACCCCTGACATCAATTTTGGGGCCACACACAGGCATCCCACATTTGGCTGCTAGTCGGATGCAACGATGGGCATTGATACTTTCTGGATACACATATGAAATGAAGTACAGGCAATCCTCTTTGCATTGCAATGCTGATGGCCTTTCAAGGCTACCCTTACCAGCACACCATCAGGATCTGAGCCAGGAAGGAGTCTTTTATTTTGAACAGGTGGAAAACACACCCATCATGGCTTCTGAAATGAAGAAAGCAACACGGGCTGACCCAGTACTCTCACGAGTTATGGATTTCGTGATGTATGGAATGTTCTTACCTGACTCTCAGGTCCCTCCTGACCTCCGCCCCTATATGTCTAGGAGGACAGAGTTATCGACCCAATCTGGGTGTTTGTTGTGGGGTATGCGTGTCATTATCCCACCTTCATTAAGACCACGTTTGTTGGAACAGCTCCATTCAAGTCACTGCGGCATAGTGCGCATGAAAGAAATTGCACGGAGCTATTTCTGGTGGCCGGGCTTAGACAAGGCCATTGAAGAAACGGCTAGAGCTTGTACCTCATGCCAGAGCATCGGGAATGCACCTCAGTTGGCACCTCTTCACCCATGTGATTGGCCCGAAAGGCCATGGCAACGTATCCATGCTGATTTTACTGGCCCACTTGAAGGATGTATGTTTTTAATTGCTGTGGATGCCCATTCAAAATGGCCAGAAGTCTCGGTAATGCAGTCCACTACTACGGAAGCCACTATTCAGACCCTGCGTGGCTTTTTTAGTCATTACAGTCTTCCAGAACAGCTGGTGAGTGACAATGGACCACAATTCGTTTCTCAGGATTTTGAAACCTTTATGAAGGCCAATGGAATATATCACATCAGGTCAGCACCGTAACATCCTTCCACCAACGGACTTGCTGAAAGGTTTGTACAGACTATGAAGCAAGCTCTAAAATCTGCAAAGGGATGTTCACCTCTTCATAAGCGTCTGGACAACTTCTTGTTGTCCTACAGAAACACTCCACAGGCTACAACTAAGGCATCTCCAGCTATTCTTATGATGGGATGGCAGTTGCGCTCTTGCTTTGATTTGTTGAAACCACGAGACACATGGCAAGTGATTCAACGCCAACAGCAGGACCAGGTCAGCAGACATTCACCAAGAATAAAGGGCCGCACCTTCAGTATTGGACAGCCAGTTCTTGCACGAAACTATGCTTCAGGAGCTAAATGGGTCCCAGCAACGGTCACTGCCCAGACAGGAGCTGTTTCATACTCTGTCCAGACAGCGAGTGGCCTAGTTTGGCGACAGCATGTAGATCAGCTGTTTCTCCATCATATCCACCCAGAAGATGCATCTCCAGCAGACATATCTGACTTCACCCTTACTGATGATACAACATCAGAGCATGAAACTACTATTTCTGTCTCTTCTGCTCCAGCCACCCCTTCAACGCCTTCAGCCTCCCTGGACCAACCGGACACAACATCCTCTCCGGTTCCAGCTACTTCCCCAGTACCTGTGATCCCACCACCACCAACACCACCTTGTGGGGTGGGCACACCAGAAGTTCGCTGTAATCCACCTCGTGACAGAAGGCCTCCTAATCGGCTGGATCTTTAGCTAGTGGTGACCCCCTCTTCATGGGGCAGAATAATTCCCCAGGGGTTCGCTGGAGATGGGGCAGTCTACCCTCATCTCCTAGTTTAGTTCTTATTCTTTCAGGGGGGGAGGGCTTTATTCTGGGGGGGGAGGTGTTCATTAGAGGGGGAGGAATATGTGGTGTTCTGGACTACCTAGGGTCTTTGGGGTTGCCACAGTGATAAATGGGAGAGTTGTTTAGGTGCTAGGAAAATCTGTCTGTCTCCTCTCTCTCTCTCTCAGTTCTCTTTCAATAAAGACTGCTTATACAGCTCTGAATATGCTGTCCTCCTTATTGGATTATAATTTCCCTTAAAACTCTACATCTGTAAGTGAGGAAAGGTCTGTCTCCCAAGGCTTGAGAGAGTGAGGTGTCATCTTCTAGGATAGGCTGTAGACCCTTGATAATGTGCTGCAAAGGTTTGACTTGGGAGCTGTAGGTGATGGCCTGTGGCATTCTGTTGTTTTCCTTGTTGGGTTTGTCCTGTAGTAGTTGACTTCTGGGTACCTATCTGGCTCTGTTGATTTCTTTCCTCACTTCCCTACGTGAGTACTGTAGTTTTAAGAATGCTTAATAGAGATCATGAAGGTGTCTGTCTCTATGAGGGATTGAAGTAAATATGATTATATTTTAGGGATTGACTGTAGACAATGGACTGTGTGGTGTGTCCTGGATGAAAGCTCGTGGGATGTAAGTAACTATAGCTGTTAACAGATTTCCTGTATAGGGTGATGTTTATGTACCCATTACTTATATGTACTGTAATGTCCAGAAAGTGGATCTCCCTTCTTATATGATGTTCCACACAGTTTTAATCTAAACAACCTGTTTAATTTGCTGAAATAATCTGACCTGTACCTGTCACTCACGGTTCCCTGGATTTGTTCCCCTCCCATACTGTAAGTTTTCCATTTTCAAGCATTTAACAAAGTGGGATTTTTCCGACAAAAGCTCATGTGATGAATAAATTTATTAGTCTTTAAAAGTACCATAAGATTCTGTGTTTATCTAATGCTGTTTCTATCTCCCTGTTCAGAAAATGTAGATTGTAATCACACCATGAACTAAAAACACTGTTGTTAACTGACCAGGATGCAAAGATGAAATTACAGTTTTGAAACTCACTGTCTTTTTGTGTACCAAAGTGAATAGTTAAGGATAGTTTTGTTTCCAAGGGACAAAACTAATTTAAATGCAGAAACATTTAGGTGGAAGATGCAGTGTCAGGAGGCTAATGCTTTCAATAATATCAAATCCAGACTATTTTAAATGGTAATTATGTAACTCAATGGTTCTCAGAATATTAAAATAGGAATCAAGCAATAATCTTGAAATGTCATGCCGTGCTGCTTAGAGGGGATGGAGGTTAAATAGGGATAATTTCAGCCTTCGCATTATAAAAATTAGCTTTTTACCAAGAGACATCCAACAACAAAAACCCAAACACTTGTAGAAGTGTCTTGCAGGGATATCATGCAAACTAATATAGGAAGGTCACACATTTTGAATAGCAGAGACTATCACAAAGTCCCAAGGAGAGACTGCCAAAAATCAGACCTGCTGCAGCACCCCTGAAAGAAAAGAATTATTTTAACTTACAGTGGGTCTGAATTTCGTTCTAAGCAAAGTGTCTTAAGTTAAACTTAATTCTTAACTGAAAATGTCCCAAAATTATAGTTCTGAGAGGGAAGGAGTGAGAGAGCAAGAGAGTGGGCACAGGTTCCTTAAACAGAATAGAGAAGCCCAAATTGTTGTGAAAGAGAAGAATTCTTAACAGTAAATGAATACTTTTCATATATACAAGGAAAGAAGGCACTTTACCTGAATTGTCCTCACCACATCCTTCAGCCTCTCGCAGTTTAGCATCCATTATTCTTGTGGAACTCATTTGACATTCACTAATATATATATTAAAAAAGGGATATCATTTATTAGTTTAAAAGAAAAGTTAGTTTACAGTAATCAAATGACCCTTTTAAACTGACACATTGAAATGTATACACCAGAATGATAAAAATAACAATTAGGGCAAAACCAAAAAAAAAAAAAAAAAAGAGGGAGTTCTGTGGCACTTTTTTGTGACAACTGCTCTGCAGTTTTTCATCTTTAGGGCAAAGTGTTTTAACTAATAATGGAATGACTTCTACAGTATAGTGCAACTGAATAAGTCAACCCTCTATCCCACTTCCATTTAATTCTATGAGAATTGTGTCACTAACTTCAGTTCACAGAAAATTAAGTTCACTGAGGTCTTAAACTTCTTCCAATGGATATGAACTACGGTACCTCTTCAGAGAGAGTTTGCTCATAGCCTATGGTCCTATTCACAATTGTCTCACTATCCTCCCTATGTATTAGGGATCACTTAACCTCTCTGTCATAACTACTGTCTCTGTTTACATGGAAAAATAAAACTAGGAAAGTAGTTTTAGTTTATTTGAATTAAATTTAAACTAAAGGAATATGACTCAGTGTTGTTTTATTTCTCTTTTTTGACAAATTCACAAAACAGTGACAGGCTTTTTAAAATTTTTTACTCACCTGGACAACACAGAAAAACAAGCCAAAAATAAAATAATAAACATCTTATCATGATTCATTACAGGCTTAAAGACGTTCTCTTAAAAATAAAAGTAACATTCCTAAATAGTAGTTCTGGATATTAAAAAAAAATCTAATTATAAAATATTTCTAAAGAAATACTTGTCTCAGGGTTGGGGACAAAACATAAATATTTGTAACTGAAAATACATTTTCAATCCAGCAGTCTATCTGTGCTCCTTTTTCTTCATCATCTGGAGGTCGGCTTTGTTTGTTAGAACCATCCTGTCACGGTTTTATGGTATAAAATATAGTGGATACACCTGACTGTGTGTGTGATTCAAATACCATGATGGATATTCACACACCATGAGGATGGGTGTCTCTATCAGAACCTATGGAGAAAAATTAATGCATTGTGGCTATCGCAGGCCACTAAAATAAGAGCAAGATTCAGTGGCAGGCCTATAAATCCAAGGACTTAGAGAAATGTAAGATTGATTGCTCCATCCTGAAACATGGTGCATTACCTAAAATATCAATGAACTTTTGAGCCAGACCATGACAAATCACTGTATTACCCTACACAACGACATCATCAAAACCACCTCTGTCACAAAATAATAGGATTGCTTCTCCAGCCATATTCAGCATCTACATTTTTTACATCGACAAGGCCAGCAACATTAATTGAAAATGAATCCTTCTGGAAGCGATCAATTTTTTAAAGTGGTCTTTGTTTAACATAACTAACGTAATCAATAAAAGCAAACGCTGAGGAGATAGTGAGCTCAGCACATGCAAATGAGGGGAGGGAGGGCCACAGGTTGTCAGCAAACACAGTAATTTGCCTGATTAAGGAATGCAGCGAAGCAGCAAGACCATGGGTCTTTTCCAGAGACACTCTCTGCCCCTTCACATGGGGGAGGAGCAGTGGGAAGGAAAGAGAGACAGAAATCTGAGGAAAAAGAATGGCCACTACTGATCCCATGCGACCAGAACCTCCCTAGGCAGTGGCTTATAGAAGTCCCCAAATCTCTGCAGGGAATCAGCAGCAGTGACAGAAGAGACAGGAGAAATCAGCCAGAAACATCCTTCCTGATGTCCAATCCCAATCCCATACCATGTTTACTCCCAGCCAAGTGCATGAGTGGCCTATCCATTCCCAGAGCAGCATATGCAAGGCCCAGCTCCCCTAGGAAGCAGAGAACAGAAGCTGTGGTACCAGAGCAGCAGGATGCAAGAAATCTCTGTAAGGAAGCGTGTCCCTCTCTAGAAAGCACGATAAAGCATCACTGACCTCTGAGCCTTTTCCATTTTAGCTGGTGTCAAGCATATTGGACACTAAGGCTTCCTCCCAAAATGTAGTGTAGGAAAAGGAGCAGTACAGGGTGCCACCTTCAATACCTGAGGAGCCTTGCTGACATCACAAGCTGTTGAGTTTGGAAGTTTGTGATAAATTTATGTTTATGGTAGGCTGTGGTGCATATAATCAATTATTCATGTTATAGCTCTCCAACTCCAGATGCCAGAAAAACCTCAGTTCCAACTTGCTATCTTATAACACTAATGACAGGCCCGGCCCCAAATCAGTGTCTCCTTATCTTAACCCCAGACCTTATTTACACTCTGTAGTATCTATAAGACAGGATGAGCTTTTTGGACCGTGAAGACCCTGTATAAGCTATTGACACTATGGCTTAGATTTTTAGCTACTGCAAACCGGCGTAGCTCCATCATGTTCATTTACATGAGCTGAAGATCAGGCACACTACATATCCTAAACAACCAACAGACTGCTTGTAATTTGAATATTTGGAAGTCATTTTGTCAACAATTGTAAAGGAAATTGCAAGATGGAGTAAGTTTGGTTTGGAAGTTCTGTGTGAGAGGCTCTGTGTTTGCTGAGACAACATTAATTACAGAATGTATATTAAGTCATAGATAGTCAGGGAAGCTAGTGGCTTAGATCAATAAGAAGGTAGACTGTTTCTACAGATAAAAGGGTGATCCACAAATTTAGATTATAAGCCAATCCCTCCTGTCTGGACCCTGCTGGGAAGCTATCAACCTAGTCTGGTAAACAGGTCGACAGGAGCCAGGTAGCCGAGGGTTCACAGGAGTCTGGCCACTCTCATTGGTCAAGGACAGTAACTGTTACCCAAATAAGCTGTAAACAACAACAGAGGCGGGCGAACTATAGGTTGCCTATTAAGTATAATCTAATTGTGTAACCTGCATATTAAGAGTAGTAACACCATGTAGGGATTTTAGGCATGATGTAACTTGTATTATGCATAAGCTTGTTGTATTATGTATATTGTATTTTGCATGTTAGAAGGTATGTATGACCTGTAATCCCTATACTGGGGGATCTTGCTCTGAGAGGCTAGCTTCTTTTTGCTCCTCTCTGATGGAGTTCCCATTATTATTCAGCTGAATAATAAACTCTGAACCACACCTCGTTCTCTGCTTATTCGAGTCGCAGGTGGGAATGAGCCTTCATCTTTGGGGAAGATTCGTGGTTTCTCTTTCCAGATTGAGAACCCGGACCAATTTTCCCCCACACTATCAACTAAAATTTTAGTTGTTCAACGAATTTGGTGACACTCACAAAAATAGAGATGATTATGACTAACAGGTTAACAAGTTTCAGTTCAAAAAATTGAAAGTTTCTTATATTGTACATTTTCCACAGTCCACAATGATCTAATGAGCTAATGATCAAAACTCAAAAATTTAGGATTTAACTCCTAGAGAGATCAGAAAAGATTAAACTCACAAAAACAAACAAGCAAACAAACAAACTCAAAAAGGGTTACTTTGAAGGAGTATAAATAGGGATCTGTCAAATTCAAGGCCATGAAAAATGTGTCACAGGCTGCAAAATCTGGTCTTCTGAATACTCACACTATAGGATAAAAGCACACAAAAGTGCACAGCTTTTCTCAAACTGGGGGTTCCAACCCAAAAAGGGGCTGCAAGGATATTGCAGAGGGGAGGGCCATGGCACTGACACCCTTTTGCACTGCCTTCAGAACTGGGTGCTTGGTCAGCAGCTGCTGCTCTCCAGCTGCCCAGCTCTGAAAGCAACACAGAAAGGTGACAACTAGAGCCCTGCATGGATACAAATAAGTGGATCCGTATCTGACCTGCATCCCCAAGAAATGGTCCACGGATATCCATGTTATATCCACGGATGCAGATATAATGCAGATATCTGCAGATTTGCAGGGCTCTCGCTCCGTGCAGATAAAAATATGTGGATCCGTATCTGATCCACATCCGCAAGAAATGGTCCATGGATATCAGTGTTATATCTGCGGATGCGGATATCTGTGGATCTGCAGGGCTCTAATGACAGCAACACAATGCCCTACAATAGCCTTACAATTCCCCTTTTGGGTCAGAACTCCCAGTCTGAGAAATGTTTAGGGCTTTACAGGTTTATATTTTTTGCCACTTTAAAAGACATATTCATGTTTTGTTATGACATCTTGAAATTAAAGATTTTTAAAATTCTATGACTGAAATTTACAAAAATGGACTGTGAATGTGGTAGGGCCCTAGTTTTAACAGCTCATAAGGAAATGAAAAGTTTTACTTGTAACTTTTCAGAAAAAATCATTCTGTAACTTAAGAAATGAACATCAAAAATTTGGGGCAGATCCACAATATCATTAACATTTTTCAAAGCATTAGTCCCTGCTTCAGAAGTAAATTTAACTATTATTTTAACTTATAAATTCCTTACAATGCCTGCATACTAATGAACCAAAAATGGAATACCAACACCCTAAAATCTAGCAAGGTTTTAATCTGTACTTCAAGTTACCAAACCATGGGTGTGTTTAAGTGACAAAGACTTGTGGTCTGGATTCAGAGCAGGCAGTTGATTTAGCTGTTACAGATGAATTATAATCAAACACTATGTATGAAAGAACGCGATGCACACTGGAACAGAAGGTCAATAGTTTCTCATTAAAGTTGTTACGCTATGAAAACATACTCTGTGACTAGGACAACAAGGTGTGTCCATATCTTGATTACTTGTCGCAAAGAAAATCGTCTCATTCAGCCTCACTCCTAATAGGGAAATAGTTTTATGGCTGGTTGTATTGTTTATTTATTTAAATAAATGATCCTTTGCATTTTTCTGCTGAACTTCAAAACAGGAATCATAAATGAAACCATGGACTGAAAATGAAAACTTTGAGTTGCATGTTATGTGGCATGTAATTTTGTCTTGTGGGTACAGGGGAAAGTCAGAGCTCCAGTAGTGTATTCTCATTCAGCCACTAACTCTTTATGGGACTTTGGACAGGTTACATAGGATCAGATTTTCAAAACTGCTCTATTAGGTCTTCTCTGTTCTGCAAAAGATACACACAAGCTTAACTTTAAGTATATGTTTAAGTCTGATTGGCTGCAATGGCATAAACATATGCTTAAGTGCTTTCCTGAATTAGAGCTTTGATTGACTCAAAACCTTGGCGTCCTGCTAGGAAGCTCTTGGCTACATCATCTTTTGGATGAGACATAAAAAAGAGTTCCTAACCTCTTGTAACTGTTAGAGAATGAGTGCAACTTTGTAAGAGCTGGAGTTCTTCGTCCTAATATCTTGGCCAAATTTTAATTTGAATTATTACATTCTTCCTACTAAAATTCCACTGAAGATAAGCTAGGATATTCTTCCACCTCCTCTTCTAAACTGTTGTCCGTTTTTGTTGTGTGCTGATACACAGCTTCCATGTTCTCCCCATAATGGCTGCACAACATTTTAAGGGTGAGCAACTCCTCCATCAGAAGTGCTTTGGGCAGCAGATTTTTTTTTTCCCCCCCAGCAGAGGTTTTCAGGCTGGCACCTAGCGCACAGCTAGATTTGTTAAGCCCTGCTTTAATACAATCTATTTTAATAATATCCATAGGCAGAACTGTATGTTACTTTCACAAACATAAATTCTAATACATTTGCTTATATTAACATGCTCATATGAAAGATTCAATTTCAATATAATATGTAAGAATAAAAGACCCAGGGCCAAGTTTAGACAGTGAGAGGATGTAACTGCCTTGATATGGGGAAATTCCAATGTTCCCTCTAAGCCCATGATGCAAGTGAGCAGGTTCTGAATGCTGCTGAGCAAGTTCCCTGCTGGTTCCCCAACTCCCATTGGGCCCCTTCCCCGCTGCCTTCCAGCGCCTCCAGTGCATCCAACAACTTGTTCAGCTGGATCATCAGCTTTGAGGGAACACTGACTGTGTAAATAAACAAAAAGCAAGACAATAGAATTAGATTAGAAATATCTTTCTCTTCTACTCCCCAAATTCACTGGAAGCCTGAGAGGCAGATTTAGCGTTTGGGTTCTTGTCACACTAGTCAGGGGTCTCAAACACTCGGCCCCTAAAGCTATTTCCTGCGGCCTGCACTGACACCATTGTTACTAGTATTTGCAATATTGTTGTATGAAAAGGTTTCAGTGGTGCAGCCCTCAGGCCAGTATACTAGCCCTCATGCAGCCCTGTACTAGTCCTCATGGAGCCATCGTGATGGGTGGGTGTCTGCTATAGACCACCAGACCAGAAGCAGGAGGTGGATGAGGTGTTCTATGGACAACTAGTGGAAGCTTCTAGATCACAGGCCCTGGTGCTGATGGGGGACTTCAATTACCCTGACATCTGCTGGGAGGCCAATACAGCAGTGCATGGGCAATCCAGGAAGATTTTAGAGAATGTTGGGGACAACTTTCTAGTACAAATGCTAGAGGAACCAAATAGGGATCTTGCACCGCTCGACCTGCTGCTCACAAACGGGGAAGAATTGATCAGGGACGTAGAGGTAAATGGCAAGCTAGGCAGTAGTGACCATGACATGGTTGAGTTTAGGATCCTGATTAAAGGAAGGAAGGAAAGAAGCAAAACAAAAACCCTGGACTTCAAAAAAGCAGATTTTGGCTCCCTCAGGGAAATGATGGGCAAGATCCCTTGGGAAGCTAATCTGAAGGGGAAAGGAGTCCAAGAGAGTTGGTTATATTTTAAAGAAACCCTGCTAAGGGCACAGGAAGTTGCCATTCCAATTAGGAGAAAGAACAAACATGTGAGGCAGCCAGAATGGCTTAGCAGAGAACTCTGCTCTGAGCTTAAACATAAAAAGGAAGCTTACAGGAAGTGGAAGCTTGGTCAGATGACCAAGGAGGCATATAAAAATATTGCTAGGGACTGCAGGGATAAAATCAGAAAGGCCAAAGGACAAATGGAGTTGCGGCTAGCGAGGGATGTAAAGGATAACAAGAAGGGGTTCTACAAGTATGTTAATAACAAGAAGAGGATCAGGGAAGGTGTAGGCCCCTTGCTGAATAGGGCAGGCATCCTTGTGACAGAGAATGAGGAAAAAGCTGAGGTGCTCAATGCGTTTTTTGCTTCAGTTTTCACGGGCAGGGTCAGCTCCCAGCCCACTACCATGGGTGTGGCAGATGGGAGAGAAGAAGACAGGCCCTTGGTGACAGAAGGTCAGGTTAGGGACTGCTTAAAGAAGCTGGATGTGCATAAGTCCATGGGGCCGGACGAACTGCATCCAAGAGTGCTAAGGGAATTGGCTGATGAGATAGCAGCACCGCTGGCCGTTCTCTTTCAAAACTCATGGAGAACGGGGGAGGTGCCAGAGGATTGGAAAAAAGCAAATGTAGTGCCTATTTCAAGAAAGGGAAAAAGGAGGATCCGGGGAATTATAGACCAGTCAGCCTCACCTCAATCCCTGGAAAAATTATGGAGCAGATTCTCAAAGAATCCATCCTCACACACTTAGAGGAAAATAAAGTGATCAGGAACAGTCAGCATGGATTTACCAAGGGTAAATCATGCCTGACCAATCTCATCTCCTTCTGTGATCAGATGACTGGTTTTCTGGATGCAGGAAGAATTGTTGATGTCATATACCTTGATTTTAGCAAGGCTTTTGATACAGTTTCCCACAGCATTCTCATTGGCAAAGTAAGGAAGTATGGGTTGGATAGGTGGACTATAAGGTGGACAGAAAACTGGCTAGATCAACGGTTTCAGTGCGTAGGAATCAATGCTTCCATGTCTAGCTGGCAACCAGTCACGAGTGGGGTGCCCCAGGGGTCGGTCCTGGGGCCGGTTCTGTTCAACATTTTCATCAATGATCTGGATGATGGAATAGACTGCATTCTCAGTAAGTTTGTGGATGACACCAAGCTGGGGGGACCAGTAGACACGTTGGAGGGCAAGGACAGGATTCAGGGAGACCTAGATAAATTGGAACAGTAGGACAATAGAAATCTTATGACCTTCAGTAAGGACAAGTGTAAAATCCTGCATGTGGGACGAAAAAACCCCATGCACTGCTACAGGCTGGGAAACATTCAGCTAAGTAGCAGCAGTGTAGAAAAGCACCTGGGGGTCATGGTGGATGGGAAGCTAGATATGAGTCAACAGTGTGCTCTTGCTGCCAAAAAGGCCAATGGCATACTGGGCTGCATCAAAAGAAGTATTACCAGCAGATCAAGGGATGTGATCATTCCCCTCTATTCTGCACTGGTAAGGCCACATCTAGAATAATGTGTTCAGTTTTGGGCTCCCCACTACAAAAAGGACAGGGACATGCTAGAGACAGTCCAGCAGAGGGCAACCAAAATGATTAAAGGGCTGGAGCACAAGCCCTATGAGGAAAGACTAGAAGCATTAGGCTTATTTAGTCTGCAGAAGAGAAGATTGAGGGGGGATTTGATAGCAACCTTCAACTACTTGAAGGGATGCTTCCAGGGACGATGGAGCTCGACTGTTCTCGGTAGTAACGGAGGACAGAACGAGGAGCAATGGTCTCAAGTTGCAGTTAGGGAGGTCGAGGCTGGATATTAGAAAAAACTTTTTTTACTAGGAGAGTGGTGAAGCCTTGGAATGAGCTGCCAAGGGAGGTGGTGGAGTCTCCATCTTTGGAGGTGTTGAAGGCCCAGCTGGACAAAACCATGACTGGGATGGTTTAGTGGGAGTGGTCCTGCCTCTGGCAGGGGGTTGGACTAGATGACCTATGAGGTCCCTTCCAACCCTATGGTTCTATGATTCTATGATTTGAGTTTGAGAGCCCTGCACTATGTCAAACATTAGCCAAATAAAAACTGGCATACAGTTTAGTCAGAACCAGACAGTAATCCTCGATTAAACATACTTCTTAATTAAGAATTCATTCTGATCCTAAGATTTAACCCTTCTTGAAATTGTAGAGCCTTTTATCAACAGACAACTTATTTATATCCCTGTCTTTACCGTACATAGTTATTAATTTTCTTGCCCATATGACCAGTTTAGCAGAGGTTGGAAATTCAAGCTGCCATTTACTGGAGCAAGTAGTTTCCTTTCTTTTTCTGACAAAGCCAATAACAGAACATGCATAAAGGAGGGGTACAATTATACAGTGTTGTGAATAGCAAGGGAAAAATAGACTGAAAGAACAGAATTTCTGGATATGTTTTTCTGCTCTGTTGCTGCTACTTTATTGCAATGGATTCTGCTTACAACCCTATATAGAGAACGTTGTTGCACTGTTGTGAAGTTATATTGAGCCAGATGTTTACACACTAAAGAAATGAAGATGCATATGTCAAGGCTTTTTCCCCACTCTGGCACTCTGAGTGCAGAAGGTGGGGGCCTGCAACAGGCCGGAAAAGCCACTGGCCTTAAAGCCTGCTCTTAAAAGTCTCCAAGGCCTCCAATTCCTGGCCTTGGAGTGGTATCGCTGCCACCACCCAAATGCAAAAACATCTTGAGACCCAGGAAGGTGCACTTGGGAATTCCTCCCTGTGAGGTACTTGCAATCCTGTTTATTCCTCCTTCAGGAAAGTGACTGGACCCCAGCTGCAATATGAGCTGGAACTGGAACAGGGTTCCCTCCAGTAGCTGCCTGTGCAGTCTAAGGCACGTGCACACAAACCTCTTGCCCTACCAGGAACAGAACCAGAACTTATTAAAAGGTAAAATCTTTAATCAAAAAGAACCGATAATAAACACAGGGAGTTGCTTCTCTGGGAACTAACTTGGGTAGTTACAGGGTAGTGGGAGGGGGTACATGTGCTCAGCACAGAGAAATCCAAAAAACAAGCCAAAAACAAAGAAAATATCCTGACCGCGTCTAAATAAACATTCCCTGTTCTACTCACGCCTGGTCAGCACCAAACTTAACTTATCTCCGGTAAGGATGTTGCTGGATTCTTCCTCAGGCCCCTCTGGCCTCCTCCTGATCCTTCCAGGAGCTCTGCTGCATCCCAACAGGCCCAGGCCAGGCTGCTGTTACAATTCAAAAAGCTGTGCTTCATTCCTATTGGCTGTCCTGGGACTCACTGACCAGATAGTTAACCCCTTCCTCCCCAAGGGTTACTACAGCATACACATGAACTTAAGAGTGATATACGTTCTGTGTATTCACACTATGGTGCTCATCTATTTCAGGAATGAAGAAATTTAAAAAACTCTATTAGGTGAAATACAACATCCTTTCAAGATCCTAAGGGGCAGCTGTGTTAGTCTAGTTCACTAAAACAAAGAAGGATCCTGTGGCACTTAAAGACTAACAGCTATATTTATTGCATGCGCTTTTGTGGGAGAAAATCCAGTTCATCCGATGCTTTGAAGATGAACGAACTTAGAATGTAAGTCTGATGAAGTGGGATTTTCCTCCCACAAAAGCTCATGCAATAAATATAATTGTTAGTCTTTAAGTGCCACAGGACTCCTTGTTCATTATACAACATACTGGGTACAAGCAGAGTTGCTGTGCTGACATTGCTTAGTGCTTTCATCAGTGGCCCTATGTGTGTGTGTGTCTTTCTGCCTGTCTGGGA
>ML681989.1:9747015-9775372 GCA_007922195.1 Podocnemis expansa | reverse complement strand
CAAGAGCACACTGTTGACTCATATCTAGCTTCCCATCCACCATGACCTCCAGGTCCTTTTCTACACTACTGCTACTTAGCTGAATGTTTCCCAGCCTGTAGCAGTGCATAGGGTTTTTTTGTCCCAAATGCAGGATTTTACACTTATCCTTACTGAATCTCATAAGATTTCTATTGTCCCACTGTTCCAATTTATCTAGGTCTCCCTGAATCCTGTCCTTGCCCTCCAACGTGTCTACTGGTCCTCCCAGCTTGGTGTCATCCGCAAACTTACTGAGAATGCAGTCTATTCCATCATCCAGATCATTGATGAAAATGTTGAACAGAACCGGCCCCAGGACCGACCCTTGGGGCACACCACTCGTGACTGATTGCCAGCTAGACATGGAACCATTGATTCCTACATGCTGAAACCGTTGATCTAGCCAGTTCTCTATCCACCTTATAGTCCACCTATCCAACCCATAATTCCTTACTTTGCCAATGAGAATGCTGTGGGAAACTGTATCAAAAGCCTTGCTGAAATCAAGGTATAGCACATCAACGGTGCTTCCCGCATCCAGAAAACCAGTCATCTGCTCATAGAAGGAAATAAGATTGGTCAGGCATGATTTACCCTTGGTAAATCCATGCTGACTGTTCCTGATCACTTTATTTTCCTCTAAGTGTGTGAGGATGGATTCTTTGAGAATCTGCTCCATAATTTTTCCAGGGATTGAGGTGAGGCTGACTGGTCTGTAATTCCCTAGATCCTCCTTTTTCCCTTTCTTGAAAATAGGTACTACATTTGCTTTTTTCCAGTCCTCTGGCACCTCCCCCATTCTCCATGAGTTTTGAAAGATAACGGCCAGCGGTGCAGCTATTTCGTCGGCCAATTCCCTTAGCACCCTTGGATGCAGTTCGTCCGGCCCCATGGACTTGTGCACTTGCAGCTTCTTTAAGCAGTCCCTAACCTGACCTTCTGTCACCAAGGGCCTGTCTTCTTCTCTCCCATCTGCCACACCCATGGTAGTGGGCTGGGAGCTGACCCTGCCTGTGAAAACTGAAGAAAAAAATGCATTGAGCACTTCAGCTTTTTCCTCATCCTCTGTCACAAGGATGCCTTAATGCAATGTGGACTCACTAACTCGACTTAATAAGGTCTACTTAAAGTCGACCTTAGGTAGACTTTATTGAGGCTTTTGTAGTGTAGACATAGCCACTGTGAGACATGAAACTCCGAGTGAAAACCCCAGGAGCCTGGTTTGGACCCAGCAATGGGCACAGAAATTCAAGCTGAACACAGACCTGAAACTCTGGAGCAACAGGGGTTTCTCAACAGAGACCACTCTGAAAGGGAAAGGATAGACCCCTATGTTACTGTGTTAAACACACTGGCTGTTGGGGTTGCACCACTTGTCCAGATTTCATCCGAACATCCTGTTCGGCCTGTGTGTCTGTATGTCATTTGACAAGCCCTGGTGTCTGGCTCTTTGATCTGTAGCAACCCTAAGTGGAAGGAAGGAGACAGTGCAGCAGCAGTAGCAGCATCGCCTCTAGGGCCAGGCTGTGCAACTTGTGGCAATCAGGGCCAGGACCTTTGCAGAACAGGTGGGGTAGGAGGAGGGGCTCTCACGGGTTCAGACACCAGCCTTTGGAAAGGTAGCAATCCCAGCTGCTATGCAATTTTGGGGACTTGATGGACTCCCTGATTTAGGTCTGGGCATTGTGTGGCACTTGGGATAACTGCCTGTGGAAAGTGTGCTCCAGGAATATGACCTTACATTAGACAGATGCTTAGATACAGGGTGTGCAACAGAAGCTTCAGGAGAAAGGATGAAGACTCCAGAAGACATAATATCCCAGAAGGACATGCTGTGAGACACCAGCAAAGGAGAAGAGCCACTGAGTCATACCCCATAGTGAGATGCATTTTGTCAGATGGCAATTTCCTGGACAAATCATTTTCAATTGATTTAAACATTACTGATTGAAGCTTAAATCCCATTGTATTAAAAATGTTTGCATACTATTGTGGGGCTTATGGAACATCTTTAGGAGGAAGACAGGGTTAATGCACACTATGGAAAGTTCTGTGAACTTCAAAGACTATGTTGAACAATGTAGCAGCCAGGACTGATCTTCCAGGACAATCCAGAAGAACCTCAGGCATTACAAACATCTACCTATAGACACTAGTAACACTGTCTTATGTTAAATGTAAACTAGCAGAAAAAATAAAGGGAAAGCAGCATTTTTCTTAAATCAGTAATGTGGGGTATGACTGAGTAGGTCTTCTCCTTTGCTGGTGTCTCACTGCATGTCCTTCTGGGATATTATGTACATATAAAGTAATTCCTGGGAAGTACTGCAGAGAGGGCAATTGCAAACCTAATCTACAAACTCAGCCTTTGCTGCTTTGCCCAAAGGACCTTTTACACCTGCTGACCAGCTCTTCATGAGGGTGCTTCAAAGATCCAAGCTGGGTTTTCAAATGACCAGCAGTCTGAGTTTAAGATGGCTCTTTGTCTTCTTTTGATCCAGCAAACGGGACAGGGCCTGTCACCCACAGAGGGCCACCATCTTCAGGAACAGATTGAAAGAACTTTTGGCCTTCCAAGGCCCCATAAAACTATGTTCTCATTCTAAGCAAAGGGTATGATGAACTTTGAACCACAGCAAAACCCCTGGAGGACTTTGAAGGGGTGCTTCTACTAGAGTCTATGGCTGTGTTCACACACAGGGGGTTATTTTGATATGGTTGTTTCGAAACAACTTGTATCGAAATAACACCTTATTTCAAAATAACTTAATTCGAATTAACAGTTTGTTAATTCGAATTAAGGAAAGAAGCTCAAAGTGAAATAGCAGGTTCAGGCAACAGTTATTTCAAAACAAGTCACTGTTCTTTCGAAACAAACATGTTTGCACGGTGTTGTTTTGAAACAATCATTTCGAAACAACGTTGTTTCATCCCCACATGGGGTTTAACTTGCTTCGAAACAACACCGTTGTTTCAAAACAACGGGACCCCTTGTTTCGAAACAACCGTGCATCTTGTGAACAGCCTAAATCTTATTTCGAAACAACCTCTGTTGTTTCGAAATAAGAGGGCTGTTTTAGCATTGGCTTGATGTCTGATAAGCTTATTAGCATGTGTAGGTTCTTTTATTCTTTTTATATGTTTTCTCTGTAGAGCTTCATCTAAAAAATCAACTATGCTTTTGTAGAAAGAGCTGTGTGGTAACTTATCACTGTGGGTACTTACACTGTTATTAGTCTCTGAAGAGAAGGAATAAGAAGCCTACGTAGAGAGCCTGTTTTTTGCTGGTAACAGCACTGTGAATGCAGGGAATCTCCCATCAGGTAGGAGAGACACACAGGCCTCCACCCAAATGAGGTAACGACTAGGAGGACTGGGAGCCTACGGTGGGTGCCTTTAGCAGACCACTGAGTGGAAATACAGGTGCAATTACTCTGAACTGTGGCAGCAGTTACTAGGGGAATTTGTATAAGCAAGAAATAGAGAAGTGTCCCACACTACGACAGCATTGCAACAAACGTATCAAGTTGAACTGTTTCAGCAAGTAAGTGCGGAGGAAGATCTCAGAAAGATTCAGTCAGACTTGTACCAGGGGGATGGCACATCAGACAGTGACGATGACATCATAGCTCTTTCTTTGAGCCTGAGAATTTATCAGGTTTGGGCTGTCAGGCCAGGAGAGCAACAAGGGATCACACCAATCTAACTGCATGTAGCAATGTTAATTAAAAAAATGTCCTCTGTAGTTTCTGTTGGATAGCAGACTTCCTGTAGTATGATTCCTCAGGATGAACTGGACTCAAACACCCATTATGAAGACCAGACACAATCTGAAAATATACAATGAAAGTATAATATAGCCCATAGGAAAATGTGACCTCAAAGTAACTAACTCCAAAAATAACTGATGGTACCTACTGCAGTTTGTGGTAGCAGGTAGTAAGCACCCCTCTTAAGGAATACAGTCACAGAAGCCACAGCTCTGATCAGGGTATTGCATCAGAATTTAATGGTTGCTTTGCAAGAAGCAGAAAGAGGAGTTCTATAGACAACAGAAACAATTTTAAAAACAGATGAGGATGTTTTCAAGGACAGTGGTTGCCTTGAAGCAAATTGCAACAGGAAGTAGACCTTGCAATGAAACCTCTGTGCTTACCAAAATGACTATATAGTGGTACTGTATAATCCAGTATGCAAGAAGCTCAAAAGTCTGCAGAGCAGGGGTGTCATGGCATCTGTAAAGGCCAATACTGCCTGGGTAAACAGAACAGTAATGGTAAAGAAGCCATCAGGCAAATCACAAATCTGCACAGACCCAAAGTCATTTAACCAGCCACTTTAAAGATCCCACTAGCCAATGCCAACAACTGATTACAGTTTTCCAGAATTTTCCAAAGTCAAAACCTTTACTGTGTTTGATGTGAGAAATGTGTTTTGGCACCCAAGCCTAGATAAAGATGCCTCTGCCCTGAAGTACCACTAGTCAGGAGAGCTACTGACATGCCAGCATGATGCACTGGACAAAGGACTGTGTGTAGCTTTTTTGCAGAAGTAGACAATTGTGTACTCCAGCAAAGGCCTGTCAGAGACAGAATGTGGATATGCCTAAAAGGAAAAAGAGCTTCTAACAGTGATATCTGGAGTTGAGCAATTCCATCAGTATATCTGTGGCCATCCCACGATAGTCCAATCAGCCCATAAACCCCCAGTGACAATCCATGGCAAAGTGCCTTCTTAGCATTCAGTAGAGATTGCTGCCAACGATGACGGACCTCCATTTAGAGATCAGAGTGTCCAGGACAATTACCGGTGTTTGTGGACACCCTGGGCAAGACATACAACTCCATAACCATATCAATGAATTGGGGAAGGGGATCAGGACACCAAATCCACTAACACACTGCACTGTCTCCCAGTTTCAACAGTGAAACTGATCAAAATCGAAGAGGCTATGACAAAGGGCACAAAACTACTGTCCTTCAGGCAGGCAAGAGATCAATCCTAGTAGGGTGGCCAGAAGATACAAGCCAAGTACCAGTAGAAGAAGAACCATATATATATAAATCAAAGATGAGCTGAGTATGCAGGATGGAATCATATTTTGAAAACAGAGAACTGTTGTCCTTGTTCTTGATGTAAGGATGTCATGCAAAAAACATATACCTCACACCTGGACACTGAGAACTCTCTTAGATGGACTGAAGTATGTTTGTTTACTGGTCAAGAAAGACTGCACAACTCCACTGCTTGATAGAAGGGCGTGACACCTGCCAGCGGTGTGATAATTAGCAGCAGAAAAAGCCTCTGTTACTACATGAGCTCCCCCCACCCCCAACCACAGGAAAAGGTGGAAGCAGACATATTTACTTCCAAAGAAAGGCAGTACTTCACTAAAGTAGACTACTATTTAAATTTTTGGAAGGTCGATGCCCTTTCTTATACAACGAATCAGTAATTCATAAACTGAAGGCCCACTTTGTCTCAAACTGAGCGCTCAGATTAAGGGATCCCAAATTACAGACCAAAATTTAACAGTTGGCTGCAAGTTAAAGATTCAGTCTTCAATATCCTTTACTGAGATGGTATGGAAACCATTATAAATTTTCATGCAAAGGCACTGCAAATATGTATTTAGGAGGCATAACCCAATATAGATGCAAGTCCTGAGCTGGTGTAACTCTTCATACATCCATTGAAATCAATGAAGCTATGCCAATTTACAGCACCTGACCATCAAGCTATATAGGTTGCTATAGCAAATTGGTTCCTTAACCCACACAAGTTAGGGGCATTCGTTTCCAGATTTGTGAAAGTATAAAACCAGGATTTTTTTTTTTGTGAGAAACAGTCCTTTAGGAAATTGACTTGCATATTGGAATTAACAACAGACAAGGGTTCTGGTATATATTTCATGGGCTTTAGTGCACATTAATAATTTAAAAAGAAAGAAGCTAGTAAAAGAGGGTAAAGTAATTTAGTTCCTAGGAATTCTGAGAACAGTACATAGTCTGAATTTTCCTTTACTAATAAGTTTCTACTTGTACATTAACAAGATAAAAATAAAAAGCAGCAATATACTTTAAGCTTTTAAAAACAACAGGCAATGCATGTCAAGGACTGCAGATAACACTCAGTTAGATGAGCTAATTATTTCCCATTCTGTTAACACATCACTGTATATAATAGCCAGCTTCAGTGAGGAGGTGGTAACAATAATTCTCAATCACATAAGAAATTTTTCTTCAGTAAATCTGACAAATGAGAGAAGTTTAAAGGCACTCAAAAACAGCAACAAGCAATGAGGGAAGACAGTACATGTTTCCACTTAATTGCTTTTCCTTACCACCAGATGAAACTTAATTAGGAAAAAGACAGTGCAATATTTGCACATTTTAATGCTGTTCAGCCTAGTAACCAAGAAATACATTAGACCACAAAGAAATTTGTGCTCAAGCAGCTCATATATCAACTTTTACTGCTTACCTGTATGTGTTCTTGTTTTGCCAGATTCAATCTAATAGAAAACGTTGCTGGTGTATCAAGAGAAATCTCTCACTTTACCAAACATCTAAACGCTAACAAAAACAACACAGACAATTTTAAGTTCATATGAAAGTATCCTGAAGACGTCTTGATCTTGTTTGACTTGGGTAACACATAGCACACCTTACGAACAACCAGACACCATGCTATCCCAATGAACTTCTCCCACTGTACGTGTCATTAACACTGCCCTGAGCCCTGCACTATATGATCCCTATATTTGACACTGAACAATTCAGTCAAAGGAGAAAGCACCAGTATTCAGAGTTGCTAGGAAACAGGGAGGGAGTTCCTGACCTGAATTCTTAGTTGAGTTTGGCGTTGCCTGGGAAGCTTAGGTTCTTATGACTTCCTTGAAAATACAGGCAATAAATATGCACACACAGATCTTGCAGAGCAAAAAGTTACCAGTGAACTTTTAAAAGTTATCAGCAAAGCAAACTATGGTGCAAACAACAATAAAAACACTTTCGTAACAATGAGGCACCACTCATGAACGCAGCAAGCTCATGCATGGAAATCTATGGTGAATTTGCTATTCTCTTTGCCAAAAACCAGTCGGGGAACTTTTAATCTTATAACCAGATTTTTGCACTTCAATAATCTAAATGTTGTTCAAATGACATTGTTATAGACCCTGGAAGAAAAAACAACCCCCAAACCTCCATATCAACATAATATTAATGCAGTGTTGAGCTAGTGAAATTAAATGCACACAAATCAGAAAATACAAAACTAATAGTTCTGGTTGCTAAAATAAATTGCTGCAAGTAACTCTACTGTATATATTAAAAAGTATTCTCAAACTCTAAAAGCCACACTATGGAAAAGTGCATAAGTACAATGCATTTAAATATTAAAAAGTCACTACCTCACCATTGTATTAAATATTCTATATTGCATTTAATTTCCTGTGTGGGTTTAAAATAAAAAAAAAAAAATGGGTGAGAGGAGTGGCTTAAGAAGAAGATGAAGAAAAGAGGAAATGAATCCAGTTACCTTTTTCCTGGATGTACCAGCATGATTTTTGTAAGGACTACAAAGAACATATATCATGAAGTTCACAATTGTGAACAAATCACTTACCTGTGCGCTGCACAAATATATAAAAAGGAAGAAGTAGTATTGTTCATTGGGAATATGGTTCAAGAAGGAATAGTGTTCATTGGGAATATAGTTCCAGTGAATGATATTCCCTCCCAATGGCTGGAGCAGCTTCATGGGTAGCAGATGGCTACAGCATATGGGTAGCAGATGGCTGCAGTTTGGCTCATAGACTATGTCTACACTTCACTCTACAGGGCTCAGGTAAGTTGACTTAATAAGGTTTATTAAGTCAACTTAGTGAGGCCCTATTTGTTTAAGTTGACTTTATAAAGTCGACTTAAATGGCTCTGATGCCCTAAGTCAACTTTATTAAGTCGACTTAAGCAAGCACTTAAGTCAACTTAATGAACTCCAAAGGAGCCCACGGAGTTGCTTAATTCTACTTAAGCCTCCAGTGTAGATGTACTCATAGTGTTTCTGTTTCACTAGCAAAGCCTCTACAAGCTAGTCAGAGTAGCACAACTGAATAAATTATCATTAGCCTAAGGAGGAAAAAAAGATTATCTGCTCCTGCCTTATTTTGAGAATTTGAAAAATTACTTAGCAAATGAAAAGGAGGGTTGCTTGTGCCCACTGTAAAAGAACAACAAATTATAATAGTTGTTTAACAATGTATACTGTTTTAGCTATGCAAAATTTAAAAAAAATTATGCAGTTGACTAGTCATTTAAATTAAAGCTAGTAAATGGTACCTGCTGACATCTAGTATTTTAATGCTGCATGTACTCTTTGCTGCATAAAACTTTTTATACACTATTTCAGCACAATAATTTGGAACCTGATCCCCCTTCATTCAAGACAGTCCATGGAAACAGAATAAGTCCCTTAAAGGCCATTGTTTAGCAGCCAGTGGCTTAGAAAAGTGGCTTAATAATAAAAACCCTGATTCAGCAAGATATTCACATACGTGCCTTGATGAAATTGATAGGACGACCTATTGATTAAAGTTAGGTATGTGCTTAAGCGCCTTTCTGAATAAGGCCTAAAGCCTGTAATGCTTGTAGGAGAATAATAGTTCTTCAAGAATTGAAGAATTCAGTTCATTATACAAATACCACCATGGAGCTGTAAAATTTCAAAGAAAATAGGCATGGACATCCTAGTAAATGCAGCAGTGAGATTCAAATTAAACCAGGTCTACTGTCACAATTCCCCACAGGTCAAATGTGTCACAAAGCACTCCTGGGTTCATTTCCTATTTGTGATCATGTGACAAATTCCCACTGAAACTGTTGACTGTCACATTTTTCTTACCCTGTCTGAATTTAGGGGACCATTTATGATGATACTTTTTCATATTAACATTTCATAATTACAATAATCCATAGAAGCTATGCCATGTTGGTACCAACCAAAATGCTGGAATTTTTAGGAATGATTCTATGGTTTATACGTAGGGGTCATATCTGTATTAGGAATATATCTGTTATATCTGTATTTCAACTTATTTGATTTTGGGAAACTCCCCAGACTGGACATCTACAGTTATTGTCTCCTTTATTGCCCTTTAAGGGAACCACAGGCACAATGGATCTCCAAGGAAGAAACCTGCATAGCGAGTCATCCAGACTGACCATGTGACTCAATTCCATTTTGATTTGCAAAAACTCCACACAGCATGGGGAAGATAAAAGGCAGCAGCACCAACTCCATTTTGTCTTCAGCCTCTAGCCACTACCCACCTCTGGAATTATCCATCTGCAACTGGACAAAGGACTGAAGCCCACATTCATTGGGCGTCTTCCAAAGGAACTGATCGAGCCTATAAACTCCAAATGCTTTCAAGGATTTGCTTTACATTGACTCTTCATCATTTGTCTGTATATGATTCACTTTGACCCTTTAACATCTCTCATAGTTTCTTCTTTTTATATTAAACCTTTAGTTTTAGTTACTAAAGGATTGGTTGGCAATGTGGTATTTTGAGTAAGATCAAGTCCTCTGTTGTTCTGTGTAACGTGGCTGGCCCTTTGGGGACAGGAGAACCTATTTCTTTAAGAGACCCACCAGCTAGTTGGGAACCAGGACAGAATGCAGTAAAGAGGAATGTTTCTACTTTGTTATGCTTTATGATAACTGGGGGATCAAGCATGGTTTGTGGTTGATTGGGAGTCTGGTTTAAGTACCACCTGTCAGTGATTGGAAAGTTTGGTTCTCACTTTTGCAGATTGACCTGATTTTTGCATATTCAGGTGGTTATCCCAGGAGGCCCAGGTCACACCCTGGTAAGGAAGTGGCTGAAATGAACACATTGTGGTGCATACACCAATTCCAAAGTTTTTGCATTTCGATGCAAAGGAAGTGTAACCTGACACTTTGTTAACAGTTTATGTAAAACATGCAGGTCCTATTGTCTGTTATCGTTTGCATGTGATTATCCCTGAAAAATATGAGAAAGTTCACACAGGCATTTCTGATGGTTTTTAATTCTAAAAGATTGATGTGGAGAATCACTTCTGTGGAAGACTACTTGCCCTGGACTTCGCAGTTGTTTAGGTGCGCTCCCCTATCTATTACAAAGGAATTTGTTTTAATCAGCATTGGTTTGAGCTGTGTGAACAGAATGCCTGCATGGATGTTGGCTGGTTCTTTCCACCAGTTTAGGGAACATTTGACTCTGGAAGGCATCAATAGCTGCTTGTTTAGCTCATCCTTTTTGAGAGAGTAGACAGGACTGAGCCACATCAGCAAGCATCTCATGAACAACCAGGCATGTTGAGTCACAGACAGGCATGCTGGTGTGTGCCTAAGAAACTGGATGCAACTTCTGGCCAATGTCTGTGAACTGGCCTGGACTGTCTATATGAGATTTGTCAGGATGCTTAATCAGGACAGCAGGAGGAATGATCTTTTTGTTGCCTTGCACTGCGTTCAATTAACCCCTGTACAACATCTGTCTTTAAGGTAGATTTCTGGGTGTTGAGCTGTGCATAGTGATCTGGGTGGCCTGCAGGGTATCTTGGAAGGAATGAGTCTTGAGAAGGAAGCAGTCACCTATGGGTAGATAACTATACCTAACATCCATCGGTAAGCCGCTAGGATGGAGAGGACTTTAAAAATAAAATATCCTGGAGGAGGATAAGAGGCCAAAAAATATACCCTGGGTGCAGATGAGAGGGACCATTCTCTCCTGATAATGACCCTGCACAAAGGTAAATCAGAGGAATCTCCAATAACATGGTTAGATTGAAATGTGGAAGTAGGCATCTCATAGGTTGAGAGCTAAAAACCAATATCCTTGCCCTAGAGATGGAATAATGACAGCTAGTTTGACCACCTTGAACTTTTGTGCCTTCACTTATCTGTTCAGAGCCCTTCAATCTAGTATGTGCCTCCAACTTCCCTTTGTTTTGGACTTTGGAAATAGCTGTCTCTGAGGTGGGTATGGACTGGTACCAGGCCTCTAGGCATAACAGACAGAATCTATTTCCTGATGTGAATGACTCTCATCAGAAGAGAGATGGGCAGGCATGTAAAGTGGAAGGAGAAACCCTTTGAAATAATTTCCAAGACTCACTATTGGAGTTTCTTCCAACTTCAGAGGAAGCAAGTCTGGCAATTTCTGGACGGATAGGGAAGGTCTGTAACTAGCAGCTAATGCTGCAAGGAATGATAGTTCAGGGCCTTGACCAAGGCATCAGAACCAAAGTTTAGAGAAAAAGGGTTGAGAAGTTGAGAATTTATTTGCTTTTGCATCCTGAGTCTTTTATGCTATGGCTTGTAATAGCACTGTGATGGGGAACTGAATGGTGAGGATCTGGGAGGTGATTGCAAACTAAATTTCCGATTATGTCCAAGTGCATAGATTTCCACAAAGTGTCATGACCCTAGAGTCCTTTGTTAGAGTAGCACATCCATCTTGTCAGTGAAGAGTCTGAGTCCTTTGAATAGGAGATCCTTGACAGTTATCTGCACTTCCTTTGGCAACAGGAGGTGAAACAAGGATTCCTGCCTCATTACCACAGTTGTCGAGACAGAGTGGGCTGCTTTCGCCATGGTGCCCAGCACAGTGGACAGCACTATTGACAATACTAACTGGCCCTTCTATATGATGGCTTGAAATGGCTTCTTTGGTTCTTCTGGCAAATGGTCAATAAATATGGTGAGTTTTCAATAATTTATATAGTCATTTTTAGCCACTACATTCTGATAATCTGAGACCCTGAATTATAATGTTGCCAACGAATATGCCTGCTGTCCAAACAGGTCTAGCCTCTTTCAGTCCCTATCATAGGGGGTCAACTTGGAATGATGTTGCTTTTCCCATGCATCAACCACATCCATGACTACAGTTAGGTTGTGGGTGAGTGAAGAGAAAGTCTGCCTAATTATGAGGCATGTAATATTTTTTGTCACTCCTTTTGCATATTAGTACAATGGAGGTGAGTGTCTACTAGACTACCTTGCCAGAGCCTAGATGCACCTCACTGATTGAAAGGGTGATTTTCAAAAAGGAGGAAGTGTGCAGTATATGTAACAAATTTATAGTGTGAGTCTTTCATCTCCTCCGGAGGAAGCTGTAGTGCATCCACCACCCTCTTAGTGAAGTCTTGAAGGAGCCTAAAGTCATTGTTCAATGATAGAAGAAGGAGTATTATTGCCTCATCTGGGAAGGAGGAGGAGATGTTTGACAGTAGGGTGGTTTTCACCTCTAGTCTGGCCTCTGGCTCCTTGAAAAATTTCTTCCTCAGGTCCTGGGGCTAATGAACACTAAAGCCATATGGGAATGTCTAATGGACTCTCTATGGGACACTTTCGATGCTGAGAAGTGGGGGGCATCTGGCCTGCCCTTGGATTTCAATGTGATTACCAAGTGGAAGGGAAGGGCATAGGTGCTGGTGCCCATACATGACTGCACCAGAAAAATCAAGGTCAGAGTGGAGGTATACTTGGGGAGGTCCCTGACATTGCAGTGGTGGGCTATGGTATGAGACAAGACAGCCACTGTTATCCTGGTCACTATCCGACTCCCCACTGAAGAAGGGTGGAGTTATCGCTGTGCTAGATCCAAATGGTTCAGCACTGCTGGTGATTCTGGTGACCAAGACAGACTCAGTGCTGGAACTTCAGTACTGACTAGCAGGGAATCTGTGACTGCAAAGTCCGTCAAGAAATGGAATTTCTGTAGCACCACTGATGAAATTGGTAGGACAGGGACTGTCAGTGCTCACTTGATAGTACTGATGGCCTGTTGTAGGAGGCATGCTCCGACAAAAACTGCTTTGAAGCACTTGGTGCCAGGGGTCTTTGTGTTGGTGATGACTTTTAGAGACAGTGAACAGTCTCTGTTCTCATTTCTGGTAGGCAGTGCTGGTGCTTCAGTGCCTTTGCCCTTTAGATTCTACAGCAGTTTGCACCATGGGCTCTCTGAAATTTCTGAGTACTGCGCTTCAGAGTCATCAATGCCAAAATGACTGAATGTGCTGAGAACCCCTCTGGCTGGTCAAGGACTCAGCTGGAGGATTAGCAGCTGGTTTTCTGGAGGCTTTGGAGGAAAATCAGTTGACTTTCACCTCAATTTCACATCTGTGGAGGTTGAAGGCTCTAGAGATGATCTTTGTCTGCAAGAGGATTCAGTGGCAGGGTCAGATGTCAGCCTAATAGCTCCTTCTATGAGGAGAAGTTTTAACTTCATCTTCTGGTTCTTTTGGATCTACCAGTTGGTGTTGCCAGAAGGTGCACTTTTGTGGAATATGTGCCTTTCCAAGGCACTGTACACAACAAGAATATCCATCTGTCAGTGGGATTGCCTCCCTGCAGGAGAGGCAACCCTTGAAGCTGGGGGAACTTAGAATCATACAAACTGAAAGGGACCATAAGAGGTCATCAAATCCAGTCTCCTGAACTCATGACAGGACCATGTACCATCTTAAACCATCCCTGACAGATGTTTATCTAACCTGCACTTAAAAATTCCTGATGGTGGAGATTCCCCAACCACCCTAAGCAACTTATTCCAGTGGCTAATGTGCCTGAGTTGGAATGTCTCTACGGAGGTGGTCCTACAACATAAGGCAAGGACAAAAATGAAAGAAAAAAGGTTTTTTTTTTTTTTAAATTTTTATATTAAATAAAAAAATGGAATCTCAAAAGATACTATACAAGAAAAGGGAAACTAAGAATCACTATGAACTATAACTATAGACTACTATCAAAAAGAAAGTTGAGTAGTCAACAGGATTGCTGTATGTTCTGTTTGAAGCTGAATGCAGTTGAGAAGGAACTGAGGGCTGTGGCTGAGAAGGAACTGCCCACAGAATGCTAGTTAGTCTCCACGCACACCACAAGGGATCAAGAGACTGTTAATAGGGGCAGTTAACTAAAATCTCCAATTAGAGGCACCAGAACACAGGGGCTTCACTGCTGCTGGGCCCAAGGGGCTGCAGCCCCCCATGTCCCCAGCCCAGCCCCAGCAGCAGCAGAAGCTGGATCCAGAGAAGAGCCAGACCTGGGCTACCTGCAGGCCAAATCCAGGCTGGGCTGCTGGCGGGAGGACCACAATCTGGCTCCCAGATCAGGGCCTGGGGTGTACTGAGCCTCAGGACAGGGCCATGAGGCAGGGGGCAGGGCCTAGGCCCCGACCCTTTTCTTCAGGGCAGTGATGCCACTGCCAGGACTCACATATACCTACATTGATGCACCCATAGGGAAATTACTTGAAGAAGAAGGAAGGCATTGATTCCAGTTAAACAGTTCTCTCATGTAACTTCTGCCTGTATTCCTATAACAGCCATTAAAACAGTATTTAGACAGGTCTGACTGAAACTGGAGTCCATTCCAGAAGAAAATATTTATGAAGAATAAAACTTGTGGATGAAGGTGGTAAGGGTTAAAAGACATAATGAAGCATGTATATTTTCAAAAAACATTCAGACTTCTCTAAAAAGAAATGCTTCATAAAACTAGACCCTCTAAAATAGCTTGCTTTTATCCTCCAAGGTCAAAATCTGATGTCCAAATATCTACAGTAATTGAGATATTGTATAATCCAGTCACATCCCAGCATACATCACTAATACAGTATTGAGAAATCTCCTGGTAGTTCAAATCCAGAATGAGCCATGTGGAGCATTGATTCACACTGATGAATTGTAACCAAGCAACACTGACATTTTCACTCTAGTCTGTTGTTAATCTGAGTTGGAAAGAACTGCCACTCTTGGTCATCAGAAGAATAGCACTGGAAACCCGCCAAACTCTGAGTACCCTAATTAAAGAATTGCACCATTCTAATGCTAGGTATGGCAAATCTTTATCCAAAATGTAATAGAAATAGACTGTTTCTCCTCTCTCACTAAAAAGACAATGATATGCTTGATGGCAGCAAATAAATTCCTGTTGGTCTGTGGGAGTCTCATAAATAATCTTTAGAGATGGAATACTTCAAATTTACTTAACATTAGAACCACAGGCTGATGAATTATTCATCTGAACAGTGGGTTAGAAATGCTGTCTTTTTGTTATTAAATGTGAGGCGGAAATAAAGATGATTGGAATTTCTCATAGTTTGTTGACAACAATAATCAGTACATAACAGATTTGACTTTGAAATGAACTATGTACTTCAAAAATACTAGAAGAGCTTGTTTTTGATTAATTCCAAACTTTGGTATAATTGTTAATGTGAATGTCTGAATTTAGTTAAAGTGAAGAAATGTTCATGTTTCTAGTCATCTTTCTATTATGAAACATTTATAATCTTCGAGGCAACAGAGCAGGGACCAAACATACATTTTTGCTCTTTTTGCCACTGGATTTATGTAGAGGTCAGAAGCTGGTCTCCCTCTGCTTTATATTACTTGATTCTACGTGTACAGATAACAGGAAACAAAGTTCACATTGTAAAATGTTCGCCAGTTGGCCATTATAGGATTAATTTGTGAAGAAAAAATGCTCTATAAATAAAAAGGTCAATTCAGGCTCTCCAGAGCTGTTCATGGTATGTCAATATGTCAAACAAATATACCAGAAAAATATAACTGTCACACATGAGATAAAGAGAAACCTGACTTTTGTTCTTACAGCTTGAAAGACATGCTAGCAGTTGGGTATATTTCTTGTCTGCTGAAACCATGGAATGGCAGAAATACTACTCCTAGACTTCTGTGTTCTAAAATCAAACTGCCTGAAATCAAACTTCTAACAAGGATAGGAAGTGTTGCCTTTATGTAAATACAATTTCCTTTCTCACTGAATTTTTATTAAAGTTCAAACAGAGAATAGCATCTTTCCTGTGAATAACTATATCAGAATGAAAAATAACAAATAGATTACAATATTGTTTCATCAGAAAAGAATGATAAGATTATTCCTTTTATTCATTAACTTTTCCCCTTTCCTCCTACAGGTTAGGTATAACCGGCAATGAAATGCTGTAAATTATTTATTAAATTATTTAATCAAGACAGAGGTATACCATGTGTATCAGCTCTCCTGTAAATTTGAAAAAATACTAGATGACACACAAGCCTTTCATTCCCCTCCTCCCAAATAAGAAAATTATTAACAACCTTATCTTTTCTTCATAAATCAGATTCTACAGACAGGGGATTACATCTGCAACCTGTACATTGTTCTTGTGCTAGGGTGAACAATGCTGTTTATTGCATTCCATATAGAAAGTAACCAATGCCATAAAAGGTCAAAATTTGCTTCTAGTTTTGTATTCCCTGCTAAGGCTACTTAGTGCCTTACTTGTGATTTCTTAATGCTGCTACTGATTTCAACCTCTGTAAAATTTCCTAAGTGTCAACTTCTGCCTCATGTGAGGTGATGAGCTTCCAATGACTCCACTGTGGCTCTGAGTGGGTGTCTGGGGGAGAATCTGGATTTACAGCCTTTCAGATCTACGTGCCAGATGGTTTAATTTAGCTATATTCCCTAAATTGGTTTCTCACCCTCAGAGTGATTCTTTTACTTAACATTTGCCATCCGCTGGTCCAGTCACCTAAATTATCTTACACACTTTTGAATCTGACTGCATTGATTCATTCTTATTGCCAGTTCTGCTTATAAGCGGTGAGGCAGGCAGGCAAGATTAACAGGTACATGAAAGTTTATGCTCTAGTAATAGGAATTCTCTTCTCACTCCACTGCTAGTGTTTCCAGGAGATCAAAAGGAAAGTTGTGAGAAGGAATTAAAAGTCAAGCCAGAGCGAAGGACAAAAATCTAGATAAAGTAAACAATTAAGCTCTCACTGGCAGTGAAGAAGCAATGTAAATAAGGAGTCCTATGGTACTTCTAAAGACTAACAAATTTATTTCTTGCATGAGCTTTCCTGGGCTTAATCTCACTTTGTCTGATGCATGAAATGAGGAAAAAAAATAGCATGTTAGGTGTAAATGTATAGATACTGAAAAGGGTGGGTAACAATGTTAACACAAACAACTTGAGAGAGATAGACTGCTAGCCAATCTCTGCAAAAACAGGAGTTCTGGGGCAACTTAGGGATGTTTACACTATTGGCTTAAGTCAATTTAAAGCGCTTTAAGTTGATTTAAGCCAGTTCCAGTCTATATTTAGAAATTATTAAGTCAACTTAAGCAACTGCTTAAGTCGACTTAATAACTCCTGCCCTGTAAATTGGTATTAAACTGACTTTATAGGGCAAGTCCCACCCCCTTCCCCACTCCAGGGCCCCAATCCAGCCCCCAAGGGCCTGATCTAGCTCCTACTATGTGGCAGGGAGCTAGGGGCCAGATCCCGGTCCCGCCCCCTCTCTGCAGGTGGCAGGGGCTGGAAGCTGGTTCCTGCAGCCTGCAGGGAGGGGCTGAGAGCCCCAGCTGGCTCCAGCCTATCCTCACAGGCACATGCAACTGGGAGCCAGATAGGCTCTGAGCCGGCTCCTAGCCCTCGCAGCCTGCAGAGAGGGTCTAGGGGCCAGATGGGGCTCTCAGCCCCTCTCTGCAGGCTGCAGGAACTGGCAGCCGGTTTCTTCAGCATGTAGAGAGGGGCTGAAAGACCCATATGGGGGCTGGCAGCTGACTCCTGCCCTGGCCACTTGCAAGCTTGATGCCTGTGAAATTGAGAAGGCTCCGAGCTGCCTGCCAGTGGCAGTAAGTGGCTGGGGCCAGATCAAGCTCTGAAACTCTTGCTACCACTGACAAGGGCTTGGAGCTGTATCAGGTTCCTGGCCCCTCTCCGTGAGTGGTAGAAGTTGGCTCCCAATCCCGCAGCCTGCTGCAAGCGGCTGGGAGCCAGAATGGGCTCCCAGGATCTGGCCAATGGTGGCTGGGGCTAGATTGGACCCCTGGAGCCAATTGGGCTCCAGGTGCCCAATTGGGGCAGGGGATGGGACAACCATGGGTGAGATACCCTGAAGTCGACTTAAAGTCAGCCTTGTTAAGTCAATTTCCCAGGCCCCCCAGTATAGACATAGCCTTAAAGACTAACAAATTTCTTTGGGCATATAAGCTTTCATGGGTGCCAACCCATTGCATTGGACAAAGCGGGTTGCAGCTCACAAAAATGTACTGCCTGAATAGATTCCTTAGTCTTTAAGACGCCACGGGACGCTGGTTGTTTTTGCTGCATACAGACAAACATGGCTACCACTCTGGAACTACCCTCTGCAAAATGAACAAGCTATTTTGATTCAGTCGGTGAGAAGGCAGGAGAGCTGTAAAAAATGTGTTTCTTTTTATAATAGAGGATGTCATAGTATGTTGTACAGCAGAACAAGCAGCACAGAAATGGACAGTGGGACCAGGAGAAGTGGTCCATTATTGAAAACTCAGAATTGATACAGCAGGCAGCCATTCTTCTGTCTCTAGTGAGAACTACATGTTAACTCTTTAAGTGCCTACCAGCACAGAGGGTTTGAAAATAAGTTGTTATTTAGCTGATATCATGTGCACATGTTATCTGTCTTGTTGATACAGACTGTAAGCTTTTAAGGCAGGGCTTTGTCCCATATGTTCACACACATTGTATGTAGTGGGTCCCTTAATGTAGCTGAGTCTTCTAGGGGCTACTGTAACATGAATAAATAATAATGAAAATGTTGTGATGTTCAATTCACTTTCAGATCCTCCAGTGGTGGTGTCCCACATGTGTATGCAGATTTGGGACACAAGCTAAATAGTCCAACATGACTTTGGAAAAGCTGTATTTACAACAACACTCTTGAAAATTGAGCTTTACAATCATTTCATTATTGATGACCCTGTAACAGATAGTTTGAAGAAAAAATATTCACTTTCTGTGGAATTGCCATACCATGAAAGAACTTTTGTTTTTCCCAAGCAGCAAATCACAAATGAACTATATACTAATGTTTCAGATATCCTGGTTTACCTGAATGCTTCTCTGTATTGTTCAAGGACTACACAAAATTATCTTCTTCTCTCTCTTCTGGCAGCTCACAGAACTCCACATAATGTAACTGCTATAAATTTTATATCACACATAAAAGTATGTTAACAACATGGGAAGCCTCTGTAGAATCCATGAAGATTCTTTTACCTAAATATTAAGTAATCTCATGTGGTTGACTCAAATTTCCAGTGACTTCCGATGTTAGCTAAGTTATTCAAAACAAACAAGGATTCCTGTGGCACTTTTATTGTTATTCCTTTTCAACACAAGCAGTTAGAAGTTTGGGGTCCTGCAAATGTTCCAGTTGGGAGTGGAAACAGATGATGGCATCTGGTATTTCCTTTAATGCAATTTTATTTATTTACAAAGATTGTATGAAGTTCTGCTTCTGTGAATAGAGGAGGAACCAAAAGTAAGAAGGAGCAGCTCCTCATCTTACAGGCCAAATCTTCTTTCAGCCAGCATTCCCGATTCAGAATCTTCTTCTAGGCTTCTCTACGTCACACTGGGTATATCTATACTTGCAAGTTAGTTCGAATTAAGCCTCCCTAATTCTAACTAACTTAGTACCTTAATTCCTTAATTCAAACTAATGAAGACTTAGTTCGAACTAGTAAGACCTGCCAGTTAGTTCAAACTAAGGGCAGTTGGTTCGAAATTACAAAGTGGACTAATTCAAATCAATGTTAAATCAAATTAGTCCATGTTGTTAATTCAAACTAATAAGTTCAAGTTTATTTCAAACTAAACTCGAACTTATTAGTTCCAATTAACAAATTCAAACTAACTTTTCCTAGTGTAGACATAGCCACCCACTGTGCTTACATGCTGCCCCTTTGCTTTCTCTCTCTTTTTGCAGGATATGTTTATATTACAGCCACAAGTGTCTGACAAAGTGGAATTTTCTCCCATGAAAACTCATGGAATAAATAAATTTGTTAGTCTTTGAGTGCCACTTGATTCCTTGTTTATTTGTACGAGTGGTATGGCTACAGTGCTGCAGCTGTGACACTGTAGCAATGTAGTATAGACTCTTCTTCCATTGACAGAAGGGATATTTCCATCCATGTAGTTAATCCACCCTTCCAAGACGTGGTAGCTAAATCAATGTCAGAATTCTCTGTCAACCTAGCATGCCTATGCTGGGCATCAAGTTGACCCCTCTATGGCTTTCAGGGTGCTAAATTTTGAACAATCCTGAGCAATGTAGCTAGGTCAATCTAAAAATTTAAAGGTAGACCAGGTCTGACTCTCTCTATTTTATGCCTGCTCACTTCTCCCACCCACACATGCATACCTGGTCAGAAAAATATTCTCTCAAAGCCTCTGCCACATGGTGCTAACTTCTGGGCAGACTCTATTAGGCTTTGTTTGGGATGTGCTACCCCACCCCCCGCCAAAAAAAAAGTCTCTTACAACAATCTCAAGTGAAGGGCACTGGTCTCAATGAGATTGTTACTGAAACAGTAATAAGGTTTAACTCAGATATTTACATTTATTAACCACCTCCTTCAGTTGTCTGATGTCCTTTATTACAATGGCTCTGACCCAAAGCCCACTGAACTCTAGTGACAGATTCTGCATTACCTCAGTGGGTGGTAAAATCAGGCCCACACAGAACCCTTGAACAAGACATTTAATTTCTTTTGCAACACAAATTCCTTCATTACTGAACTGAATTAGAATCAGGAGTGGACTGGCAATCAGGCAGGTCTGGCAAATGCCAGAGGGGCTGGTGCATTGAAGGGCTGGTGGGCCTCTTCTTTTGCCACTCCCCAGCCCCACCTCATCCCCCTGCTCCCTCCCACCATGTGAGCCCATCACAGCACACTGGCTGGAGCACAATGGTCACTCTGCTCCATCCCCCACAATATTGCATGTGCCCAGCAGCATGGCCCTGGAAGGAACATGAGTGACTGCTCCCCATACAGCCCAGCTTCACCCACTCCCCTCTCCTGGCCTCTTCCCCTTGCCTCTCTCCCACCGCCATGTGGGCCCAGTGGTAGCAGCATAGCTGGAGTATGGTAGCTGCTCCACTGCCCCTGCTGACCCCACCTCCTCCTAACATCATGTGGGCCTAGTGGCGCCTAGTTTCCCCTCATAGCCATGCCCCCTCTAACCTCTTTAAATGCCAGAGTCAATCTTTACGCCCAGTCCATCACTGATTAGATTCCTACTCTTGCACCAGTCTTACTGTAATAGGATGCCTCTGTGTGATCAGGGACATCAGCTGGATTTTGCCTGTCATCAGTCACAGTTAATGAAAAGATGCAAAATTCATGAGCAAATTATGAAATGTCATTGCTGATCTTGGAAGCTAAAACAAAACAATTAAAAAAATGTGTAAGTTTAGAGATGTGTAAGTTAACACTGAAACTTAGGCCTGGTCCACACTTGAAAACTGTAATAATATAATTATATTGGATAGTGGGGTGATATTTTTACTGCTCTACCAGTATGACCCCTGTTATGGATTCAGTTGTACCAGCACAAACGTGCGTTATATTGGCCTCTTATTAATCTTCAAATATGTGAATATGTTATACTCGTATAATTAGGTAACTGTGTCCCTGTGAGGGAGAAGGGGAGGAGTTGTATCACTTTAACTACACTAGCATAATTAAAGTGGTAAAACTGTTATGTGCAGAGAAACCCTTGGCAGTGGGGTCACTGTCAATTCAAAAATCACATGTGCATCTGAAGCTTTGTGTGTACTGTTGTTGAAGTAACCTTCAAAATTCTCACTCTCCATCCTAATAAGAAATGTTGGGATTTTTTACCCTTTTTTCAGTGAAATACTTTGATAGAGTAGTAAATTTCTTGAAGAGGAGTGAGTGATCCTGGCTGGATTGAGGGACCATTTACTATATTTTTAACATAAATACATCAAAATTACAATAATTCATATGAGCTGGCCACATCAGGTACCTTTAGGAAGGGTTTAATTTGCTAAGGATGATGATATTGTTTATATGTATTTGTCATATTTGTGATGAAGGTTATAAATATGTATGGCATATCTATATTTCCACTTGTGTTATGTTCTTGGGCAACACTCCAGACAGAGTGGCTGCAGCATTAAACTGCTTAATGGCCCATTAAGGAAACACACAGATCCAAGGGGAGGAGGAAAGAACCGCAAGCTGCAATTTATGAGTCACCAGGACTTACTCATATGACCCTGGACTCCATCTCATTTCTGTAAATTTACACAAGGAGCATGACAAAAGCCAAGGAATATAAAAGGTAGCTGCATGATCACATCCATTGAGTCTTCAGGCAGTCTTCAGTCTTCAACCTTCAGCTACCTCTGAATCAACTAATTTACAACTGAAACTGTGAAACAAAGGACTGAGACCCATCTAGATATCCTTAAACTTCACAATGCTAATGGGACCCTCGTATATGGAGTGCCTTGCATCTTGCCAAGTTCCAAAGGGGCAGTTGTGTTAGTCTAGTAAAGCTAAAAACACAAGGAGTCTTCTGGCACTTAAAGACTAACAGATTAATTTATAGCATGAGCTTTCATGGGAGAAAATCCCACTTTATTAGATGCTTTGAAGAGGGGGAACTTACAGAACTGAATGAAAATAAATGCAAGGGAGTGTAAGACATGGGATCAGGTCATACTGCAACAGCAAATCAGCATTTGTAAGGATTCAAACTCTAGGAAACAGCACACAGAGGGAGGGTGAAGTCAAATTACCTGTTATAATGTGAAAAGAATCCATACTCACAATTCAGCCCTGCTTTCACACAATTTAATCTGCATGTCAGTTTTGTGCCCATTTATTCTTCTGCATAGGGACTGTCCTGTTTGTCCAATGTATAAGGTGTGGGGGCATTTCTGGCACATGATGGCATAAATCACCTTCATGGATGAGCAGGTGAAGGACCCTTTGATGCAGTAGCTGGCTTGATTAGGTCCTATGATGGTGTCTTTTGTGCAGATATGTGGACAAAGTTGGCAGCATGCTTTGTTGCAGGGATATGTGGCTGCTTTAACGTTTCTGTTGTTAGGTCTGTAGTTGCTGGTGAGTATCTGTTTAAGGCTGGGCAGCTGTTTGTAGGTGAGAAGAGGTCTGTCTCCCAAGGCTTGAGAGAGTGAGGGGTCATCTTTTAAAATAGGCTGTAGGTCCTTAATGATCTGTCGTAGAGGTCTGCCTTGAGGGTTGTATGTGGTGACCACTGGTGTTCTATTGTTTTCTTTTGGGGCCTTTTCTGTAGTAGTTGACTGCAGGGTACCTGTCTGGCTCTGTCTGTTTCTTTACTTCTCCAGGTGGGTATTGTAGTTTTAAGAAAGCTTGATAGAGATACATTGGACAAACAGGACAGTCCCTACGCAGAAGAATAAATGGGCTCAAAACTGTCATCAGAAATCACAACAAAAAACCCACCAGTTTCTGAGTGCTTCCATCTTCCTAATCACTCCACTGATGATTTGTTAACATTGGTCGTCAAGAAAATCAATGGGACATCAAGACTTCAAAGAGAAACAGCCGAAATTCAACTAAGATGCAGATTAGATTGTGTGAAAGCAGGGCTGTATCGTGACTATGGATTCTTTTCACATTATAACAGGTAATTTGACTTCACCCTCCCTGTGTGCTGTTTCTTACAGTTTGAATCCTTACAACTGCTCTGATTTGCTGTTGCAATATGACCTGATCCCATGTCTTACACTCCCCTGCATTTATTTTCATCCCATTCTGCAAATTCCCCCTCTTCAAAGCGTCTGATGAAGTGGGATTTTCTCCCATGAAAGCTCATGAGATAAATAAATCTGTTAGTCTAATTGCCACAAGACTCCTTGTTGTCCTGCCCCCCATATGTGGACTTTCCAACCCTATGTATGTATATGATTGCTTTAATCAGTTAATATTTCTCTTATAGTTGGTTTCTTTCCTTCTTATAATAAATCTTTAATTTTAAGTACTAAAGGATTGGCGGCCAGTGTGGTGTTTTGGATAAGATCCAAATGTAATGATTTGGTAATGTGGCTGATCCTCTGAGATTAGGAAAACTGTTTTGGTAAAGAGCATGGAGTTTTAAGTAACATATTTTTACTACACCTATTGACTGATTGGGAGCCAGAGACTGAAATGCAGTAAATAGGGCTGTTGGTGTTTTGTTTTAGCTTCTTGATAACCAGATTGGGGAATCAGAAGCATTGTTGCTGGCTGGGAAGTCTGAATTCAGTGTCACCAAACAGTGCAGGGAGAATCTGCTCTCCTTTTGCAGCCTGCTCTGACTGTGGCATTTCCCAGTGGTTCACCTAGGCATGAATGGGTCACAGAGGGTATTACCATGTCTTTTAGAGGCTGGTTTTATCTTTCTGTAAATACTTTAGCACAATACAAGCAAATTAGTAGGTTTTATTGTTCATGATATGAAGTCTTCTTCAGTGTATACATAATACTTAAAACATCATCTTAGCGCCCAATTTTACGTTTTTACACATGGTTTTGTTTTTTTGGTTTTTTTTTTGTTTTGTTTTTTTTGGTATTGTCTATTCCCCATGACCCTGACAACTGTACTGTTCCCCATATGTAAGCTGGATTTAGAAGCATAGAAGTTTGACAGTTCTGTGTGACCTATTTAAATATTTGGGGTTTTAAAACTATTTAAGATGAGTGTTGTTCCATATGACATCTTAACTTTCATTCAGTGATTTCTAAATTAAGGTCATCTAATACTTCCTATGAGAACCCTCTGTATTCAATTGCTTATAACTTTAGCAAACCTTAAATGTTCGGATCCTGTGGAAAAGATAGTTTGAAGTCATGTAATTAAAGATTATCATAAACATACACACATGAGCAGAAGTAAGGTTGCTTAACTGATACCCAAATCTACAACCTTAATAAAAACTTCTCTTTAATGTAGAGGTCTCAAACCCAAATCACCACAAGGGATGCATGAGGATTGGTACAGGGCCACATGAGGACTATGTTAGCCCACCAAAACCTTTTCATACAATGATATTGCAAATATTGGTAACAATAATGTTGTTGTGGGCTGCAGGAAATAGCTTTAGGGCCCGCATGCTGCCCACATGTTAGAAAGCCCTGCTTTAATGTAATTTGTATAAAGTTGTCAGGGCCCTCCCATTTAATATCATTTGTTTATAAATTAGTTAAAGTTATGGATTCACTATAATCCATCAAAATATTTAAAAACAATTATCAATGGGTTCACACAGCTTTTAAGAATTTACCATTTCCAAAGCATTTAGAGAGACTGTTTTAACAAGAAAGATCAGTTAAGATTTGGAATTAGCATCAATGAAAGAAAATCAGAATACCTTTTGTATTAACAATTTAACAGCTCTTCCCCATGGGCTCACTTATCCTCAGAGGCACATAAATGGTTTGTCTCACCTCACAGCACACCTGTAGTAAGTATTATTTCCATATCACTGCATGCTGTGCAAGTCCCCACTGGTGGTTCTAGCACTTCATGCCACCAGAATAGATTCTCAGGGAGAGATGTTCAAGAGTGTTAGTCTAACTCTGTTGCCATGAAAACCAACAGGAGCAGAGACAGGCCAGTGCTGAGCATCCTCAAAAATCCCACCTAAATTCTCAGGTCCTACTTATGGTTGGATGGCCTATGTACAAAAACTACCAAAATAGTTCTGGATTACTTAAAATCTTATTCACCATATATAAAGTTCTATCAGTTCCAAGAGATCAGAAATATTACCCCTCCAGTCAAAATATTTCAGATCTTACATGCTCACAGATTTATTAAAAAGAAAAGAAAGAGGTACTGTGTTTAAAAGATCATTCCATATACAGATATAAAAAAAGGTTTAAGTTAGTTTCATAGCAGAGATGGTGAGATTACTTTTCACGATATGAACTTAGCTATTTGGGTGCAAGAAAAAGGCTGGATTTCTTGACGAGAACTGCATTTCAGCTTCTTCTTCTAACCAGTAAAGTCTCATAGAAGCTGTTTAGAACAGAATCATAGGGTTGGAAGGGACCTCATGAGATCATCTAGTCTAACCCCCTGGGGTTTGAACCCAGGACCTTCTAGATATAAAGCAGACATACTACTCACTACACTATTTAGTTACTGGCTTAGTGAAATCTAATTACAGAATAAACCACCAGTTTTGGGGACCATTTATCCTATTTCTTTACAGTTTGCCCTAACTGAGCATTCTCGCTGTAACCCCCTCCAGTGACCACAGTCACAGATATTCTTTGTAGAAGATTCAGAGTTTGGAACTAAGTAGTCCAGGACCAGGGTCTGTCCACACTCAGAATCCACCAGGAACGTTAGCTTAATTTTATTTATCTGAACAGGGACTATCACTTTAGCTGGGATTTGCTTACGGGCCGGGCTCTCTGTTGTTCTCACCTGTCTATTAACCACACTCCACACAGATGCACTCATGATACTGATGACCCAGGTGCTCACATGAAAAGCAAGCCCCCACTGCTGCCCAAGTGGCCATTGGCCCTAAGCATAATATCTGAGGTGACCCATCCTTGAGGCTTGTCTGGTCCTATCCTACGACTTTCCAGTAGAGGAGAGTGCAAGGGTGTCTTTGTTTGGGATGTGGCCTAAGATAGTGGGATTTCCAAATAGGAGCCAGTCCAGGGCTCTTGATCAGCCAGGCTCCTTAGAGCAGGGGTCTCAATCAGGCAGCCCGCAGGCCACATGCGGCCCCTAAAGCTATTTCCTGTGGCCTGTAGTTACACTATTGTTAACAATATTTACAATATTGTTGTATGAAAAGGTTTCAGTGGGGCAGCCCTTCGGTTAACATACTAGTCCTCATATGGCCCTCTACTAGCCCTCATGCGGCCCTCGTGATGATTTGAGTTTGAGACCCCTGCCTTAGAGGCTGCTGTTTCTGAGACCACATTGTCTGATCGTGATGCCCCTGGTTGGTTCTCCCTTCAGTCCAGGAGTCCCTTATGAATAAACATGACATGGCAACTCTCGCTCCTCAGTGGCCTGTTTCCTCCTATGATTTGGCCCTCTGGCCAGGTCACTCTGACCACCAAAACTGGACGTTTAGTCTATAACTGGATTTCACTTCCCTTCCAGGGTAGTCCATGAACAAAAGAGCACGGGGAATTAACACAAACTGTGTCAGTAAGAGAGGGGTATGCCTGCCTTTCAGGGTGTATCAGGATCTGGCCCTCCCCTTCCTCAGGGAGGGGCCTTCATGCAGTGGTTGTCTGGGAAGCTCCTGCCATTGGTCTGGTGGCTAAAGGTCTACTCCATTCCCTGGTCTGCCCACGGATGAGTTGTTCTGTTCCTCTTTAAAACATCTCCTCCAACCTCTGTGTGTCTTGCAGTTGAAGCTGGGCAGAGTTGGCTGAACCCAAAGCAGCTCTTTAACCCCTTGTCGTCCACAATGGGGTTTGTATATCCCATCACAGAGCCCTATATGTTTTTGTTGATTATAGTGAACTACACAAGTGATGGTAACTGATTGAAAGACTAAACTTTTCAAAGCAATCGGTTAGTAAGCATTTTCTTTCCATAGTCCATCATCCTAGATAGAAGTTATGAAACTCCCTTGATTTTTAAGTTTGTGAGGGACTCAAGCCTTTCGGCCCACGGAAACATTGGCAGATTGAGAGCTGTCAGATCAGTCCCCTAACAGTCATGTAATAGATCAGTGGTTCCCAAAAGTGGTCCACAGATCCCCTCCTTTTGGCTACTGTCTAAGGGGACCCAGGTGGAGCATGTTTCCACAGGGCGAAAAGACCAGTGGATGTTCCTTGCTGCAGCCAAGTGGATGGGAGATTAGTGCTTCCCACCCCCCTGGCTGTAGCAAAGAGCATAGCAAAGCACTCAGCCTGGATCCATAGGTTCTTCGGTCCCTTCTGAAGCCAGAAGTAGGGGAAACCAATATTCTCTTCCTTCTGCCTCTCCCCCTGGCTCCAACAGAGTACAAGGCACTATGCCTGGGTCCCAGGTGCTGGGGTCTCTGCTGGAGCCAAAGGGAGGAGAGTGGTGCTGACAGAGACTGATGGCCCTTTGTGATTGTAAAAATGATAGCTGGGGCTCTCAAGCCTAAATGGTTTGGAACCACTGCAATAGACCAGTGGTTCTCAGTCACTGCATTGGGACCCATTACTGTGTCACCACACAGCAGTAAGTGTGTCACGGAGAGCCAGCCCAAGGCAAGGGGGGTTGGAGGGGTGGGCTGGTGTGTCCTGCAGGGTCACAATATGCCACCAAGTGTGTTGTGACCTACAAAAGGTTGAGAACCCCTGCAATGGACTATAATGACTCCATAATCTCAGCTTCCTTCTGTGTGGAAGTCTCTCTCTCTCTCTCTCTCTCTCTCTTTCACACACACACACACACACACACACACACACACACACACACACACAC
>ML681989.1:9599051-9742275 GCA_007922195.1 Podocnemis expansa | reverse complement strand
TTTTTTTGGTGAATTGATTGACTTATGCCCCCTCAGAATTGTGTATTTGTGGCCCTCATGCTAAAAACCTGGAAACCACTGCTATAGATACTATGTTCAGTAAAACTGATATAGATAAATAAAAAATGTTAGTAATATTAGTAGGGACTTTGGGCCTGATTCTCCTTTCGCTCATACTAGTTTTTACAGTAGTGAAATTCCATGGACTTCAACCATGACCAGAAACAGGTTCATGCTACTTTTTCTATCTCCCTCAAAAGTTCACAGTTTTAAGCTTCTATACGCTCTTCCCACTACAAGTTGGGATATCCTTGAACAACACACCCTTCCAAGGATCTGTCCAGAGTCCAATCAGGAGATCGATGAAGGGAACGTTCAGGTGATGACGTCCGTAAAGTAGAGCTTAACTGGTATGAAGTAGTAAGACTCTGGCGACGAAGCTCTTGTACGGCACGTTCTCTAAAACAAAATGGCAATTTATTTTAAAAGAGATAATGCCAACTAAAAAGAAAAACTTTTCTACAAGACTCCTCTCTAGACCAAAATAGTCTTATGTTATAGTATGGTGCATGATAAAAAAAAAAGAGGGTGCATAAATGTTTTATCAGCACAGCACAGTGGACAGCACTAAACCTCTAAACCAGAAGGTTGTGAGCAGAAACACAGCAGAACCCAATTTTTCCAATCCTTCATTATTTAGCTCTCCACATTAACCAAATAACCAGCACACACAGTTCCAGAAATAGGCACTCTCTGGTGGCTGCTAGGCAACACGGCAGCTTCATATTTTCCCATTCTCCAAATTATCTGAATTTTTTGCTATTCAGTCTGGCACAGGTCCCAATTAGAACAAATAAACAGGGTTCTGCTTTATTGCACAAGCCTAGGACATAAACCCAATGCACTAAAGGCAAATTGTTCTGCATTATTGGAAACATTGGCTAGAAGAAAGATTTAAGCAGCAGATTCTTTTGCACTTCTCTCCTGGTTGCCCAGATTGAAGCAAAACATCCCATCACAGTCACGGTAATCCAAGTTTCTCTTGTGGTCAGTGGTTTCTTTCTTGCACTCATCAGCCTTCTGCAACAGCTACTAGAGAACATGTAATAGCTGCTCTAGTTGCCTACAAACACCACCATATGCATTTCTAGCATGACTTGATAAAATTACTTAACTGTCTGAATTATGAGAAATGTTATAAAGCCTATTTTATTCAATTCACACTACTGGTGCCAAAATCAGGACTTCTTGATATAAAATATACTGGTGGCTGTGCTAGACAAAGAACAGAATACATCAGTAAATTAATGCAAGATAAAACAACATCAGACAGATAGTGGAGATATGCTGTTAATAAAATGATTTGTTAAAACAAAGACTGATTGATACAGCAAAGTTTCAGATTTATGAACTCTAGGAGAGCTCAGCATAACTGTATTAGGACTAGTGTATCAGATTATCCTCATTTTATCAAACTACAATATCATCTATAGCAACAAAAACTGACGTCAGAAAGTGAAATTATGCAAGAATTTCAATACTTTTCAGACATCTGAGGCACATGATAAACTGCACAAATTGATGTGTTGTCACTGTGAACATAAATGAATTTCCATAAAACTGTATGTCTCATCAGACGGCTTATATTACCTACATTTTTCATAACCAGGGACCATTGATTTCTGACACATTTCTAAGTTCCAAAGGGGTAGCCTGTTAGTCTACTTCAGCAAAATAAGCAAGGAGTCCTGTGGCACTTAAAGACTAACAAATTTATTTATCGCATGAACTTTTGTGGGAGAAAACCCCTCTTTCTCAGACACTTTGAAGATGGAGGAACTTACAGAAATGGAGACTACAGGAGAAGCCCAAGAAAAAAAAAAAAAACAATCGAATGGCACTGGTCATTACTTACAACCCTAAAGTCAGACCTCAACACATCATTAAGGACCTAAACCCTATTCTACATGATAATCCCTCACTCTCTCAAGCCATGGGAGACAGACTTTTCTTTGCCTACAGACAGCCAGCTGACCTTTAACAGATAGGCTATGTCTACACTAGCAGCTTAAGTCAAATTTAGCAACTCCCTGGGCACATTTGGAGTTCATTAAGTCGACTTATACACTTGCTTAAGTCGACTTAACTCTTATCCTTAAAGTCAACCTTAAGGGTTAAGTCAACTTTATTGACTTAACACAACATACCCATTAAAGTCAACTTAATAAAGTTAACTTAAGCCAGCAGAGCCATTTAAGGTTGACTTTAAATGGGTCCTTGGCTTAAGTCGACTTTATAAAGTCAGCTTAAACAAATGGGGCCTCACTAAGTCTACTTAAAAAGGTCAACTTTAAATTGACCTTATTAAGTTGACTTACCTGAGCCCTCCAGTGTAGACACAGCCATACTCACCAACAGCTACTGACCTAACAACAGATACATTAAAGGAGACACATACCCCGGCAACAAACTACGTTGTCAACTTTGTCCACATATTTGCACAAAAAACACCATCGCAGGTCCTGATCAAGCTATCTACTCCATCAAGGGGTCATTCACCTGCTCATTCACCAATGTGATTTATACCATCATGTGCCAGAAATACTCTCAAACATTATACATTGGACAAACAGGACAGTCTCTATGCAAAAGACTAAATGGACACAAATCTGACATAAGAAACAACAACATTCAAAAAACAACATGGGAACATTTCAGTTTCCCTTTTCACTCCACTGATGATTTGTTAATAATTGTGCTCAAGCAAATGGGTAACACATCAAAACTTCAAAGAGAAACTGAAGAATTGGAATTGATGTGCAAATTTGACTGTGTGAAAGCAGGATTAAATCATGACTATTGATTCATTCCCCATTACAACAGGTAATTTGACCTCATCCTCCTCCATGTGCTCTTTCCCAGTGTTTAACTCTTAACAACTGCTTTGATTTGCTGTTACAGTGTGACCTAATCCTATTACTTGAACTTCCCTGCATTTATATTCCTCTCATTTTGTAAGGTCCCCCATCTTCAAAGCATCTGACAAAGTGGGATTTTCATCCACAAAAGCTCATACAATAAATAAATTTGTTTGTCTCTAATTGCCACAGGACTCCTTGGTTGTTTTGCTGAGACATTTCTATATTTCTTTATGTGACAAGCTCATGTTTCCAAACCAAAAGACAACAAGCATTTAAAAAACATGTTGTAGTGCCGTAGTGTCAGCAGAAGTTTAAATTACTCAGTTTCATTCCATATCTTCCATTTAACAAAAAGGTTAATCATGACTGCATGTTTTTTAAAATGTACATAGATCATACTCAGTTTTAATTTTATAAATATAAGAGATTATACGCTCCACAAATAAAAATCAATAGATTAACCACTGGTATTTGCCACACATTCCTCTGCAGGAAAAGCTAGTGAAACATCACTGTTTTAGAAGATTTCTTCAAAATCCATAATAATTTCTTGTATTCATTGCCCACTCCTATATAGCCCCATTACTTCTAACTCCTTTCCTCCTTTTCTGCACTTTTCTACTCTTCTTTCTCTAGCCACCCTCTCCTCTATGGTCCTTCCTCCTCTACCTTCTTTCTTCACTTTTCTTTGTTCAGATTAGCCAGCACGTCCAAAAGCAACACAGGGAGGGCGCAGAAAGAAAAACAACTATCAGAGGCTATTTTGTTTGAAGAGCACTGGTAATGATTTATTAGCATAAAAGTTTTATAATCTGATCTATTTTACCTAATTATATGGGCATTTCTGGTCCTAGTTCTTCAACCAACATGTTCCAGGTTTTAAACTAATCTTTTGCAGATTTTGCTGTGGCCTCAAGAAAGAAGTAACGAAGGATTCAACTGTCTTTAAATAAAATGAATTAATTATACTGTGGCATCATAAGGATATGGAACCCATGTCCCAGGGTAGCACCTTGACTACTCAGTCATCTTTTGTCTTAGTCTAACTAAATTAGTCAAACTAAATTGTTATTCATCTGAAATACAATAGTAAACTAGGAGAAATGTAAAATATATACTTGCCTTTCAAAGCGCTCTGTCCCCAGCTGCCTTTTGGTGATATCTAGTTCAGATTCTAGCTGAGTTGCTGTATTTTTGAGCTGGGCAAAATCTCGACTCTGGATAGCACTGTAAATTACATATAATTGTCATCTGATTAAGAAAAAAGGGGCTATTATGAGATTCCAAATACATAAATGTACACAACTGATTAGTTAGATAAGCATTGAAATGCAATTCACATAAAAAGTTTTTTTTTTAAAGAGTTAAATAAGAATGTAAGGGGAAAATGTATGGTACAGCTGTTGAATCAAAAGCAGGGATCAATTCTTGGATTTCTTCCATTCTTAAAGGGTGTGTTCACACAGGGCTTTTATTTCAAAACAACACCGGTTGTTTCGAAATAAAAGTTCCTATGTCCAAATGACATTTTCTTGTTTCGAAAGGAGGGAGCTCCTCATTTCGAAACAAGAGCCTCCTTTCCAAACAGCTTAAACCCACTTTGCTTTTGAAAGGAGGGTTATTTCGAAACCAGTGGTTTTGAAATAAGCCGTTTGGACGTGTTATTTTCAAACAAAGAGTGTTTCGAAATAACAAGGACCTTCCTCCCAGGGTGCTATCCCACCCCCCCCAGCACCCTGGCCAGGGATCAGCCCCCTGGCCAGGGTGCTGAGTAGGGTGCAGGGGGGGTTGGAGGGTGCCCCAGCCAGCTTCCCTCCGCTTCCCCTTGCTGGGAGCAGGGAGGGACGGGAACCTCAGCCCCCTTCGCTCCCCTACCCTCAGCAAGGGGAAGGGGGGAAGCCGGCTGGGGGGGGAGCTTCCGTGGTGCCAGGGAAGCCCCCGCGCCTGGCAGCAGCCGCGGGGGGGGGGAGGTGGAGGAAGCGCCCCCGCGCCAGGCAGGAGCCATGCTGGGGAAGCCTCCCTGCCCCCCTGCAGAGGTGGCAGGGGGGGACGGGGACCCACCCTTTGCCCCTGGCCAGAGCCGCAGGGGGCAGGGGAATCCCAGTGGTGGGGCTTCCCTGGCCCAGCACAGAGTCCCCCTCCCCTCTGCTATTTCAAAATAGCATGTCACACTGGACATGCTATTTCGATTCCCTCCTTTTCCCTTATTTCAAAAACACTTTTTTGTTATTTCAAAATAAAGTGTTTCGAAATAAGGCTTTATTTCAAAACAAGCACTTGTGTGTGAACATAGCCAAAGTTATCAAGGTGCTCAAAAATACAAGTAAGTATATAACCCATATATGTGTATACATTGGAAGGGAAACAAACATAATTTCTGCTCAGATAATATAATCAAGTAGTTTTTTTTCTCTGTTGTTTACTCACAGTTTATTCTCAGCTAAAGAAAGCTGCTCTTTAAGAAGCTGAATTTCCGATTCCTTTTCTTGTTTGTCTATTTGAGATTGAAATTCTTTCTCTCGATGGGATACCAGCAAAGATTCCAGGTTTTTCATAGAGATTCTTTCATTGGCTAATTGTTTCCTGAGAAGTTCTACTTCAGAACGAGAAGACTCCCATTCACTCTGCAGCTGAAAGGCAAACATTTATAGGTTTTTAATTTACACCTATTTCGCTTATGGGCCATTTGTTAATGTAATGTATTAATTTAAGATTTCAAAATGGTTGCTGAAACCTAAATCATCTTCTTAGGTTTTAAATGCTCAACTTTCTGCTCCACAGCAGTCAAAAACTGTAGCTCTCCTTACCCTCAATAACTTTCACAATGCATTTCTATATATATCAATACAAAGATGATAATTGGAAGCTTGGAAGGCAGCATAAATTTAATATGAAATAAACAGTATAGGCTTACTGTAATACAATGAATACTGTAATAACAGTATTATTCATGACCACATTTAATTTGTAAAAATGTCTAATTTTGAGTATACTTCATCCTGCTGTATGAATTTCAGTTTGCTGCCAATTTTTACAAAGGAATGCTGTAGAAAGTAGGGGCCTGTGTTGAAGAGTACACATGGCTGTAACAAACATTCAAGTTGCTTCCTTCTTCTCTGCAACCTTTCTTCCTCTCCACAATTACTAACAGCCTCCTACTTGACAAGACTAATATGGCTACCCCTTTGTTATTCGATAAGCTCATGGAAGGATCAAGCAAATGTGGCAGTCTTACATTATATCTCAGAAGATTCAGTCAGATCTCAGGATGAGGCTTCCGCTATTAGAAGGGTCTCAGAACACACCTTTGATATGTAAAGCCTTCAGATGGTCATATGATTCCACCCATGGTATGATCTGTGTAACTTTCCTGTTCACTTTCACAATGTAAATCGTATGGTTTGATGCCAAATGTGCCATGCAAGGGGCTCCCTTTATGAATGCACCTAACTTACTCTATATCACTGTTATGGTGTCATGTTTCCTGCCGCATCATACATGTATTTATGTAAAGCACGTGCCCAAGTATTTCACACGGCTCAGGGGGAGGTAATCAAAGTCATCTCCCAGTCAGCATTGCAAGCAAACATTCAGAGGAAATAGCAATGACAACAGGCTAGCTAAATGTCTGTAGCACACTGGCAGGAGAGGGAGGAATCTCCCACCCTTTATGAACAAAGATCACCTGGATGCAAGGTGGGGTAAGGGGAATGAAAACAAGTACATGGGACTTTGAACTGAGAGAGGCTTTTTGCCAGAGAAACTCCATCTTGGAACATTTCCACTTGCAAGAAGGATTGGGACTAGCTTAAGGATAGGCAGAGATTGACTGATAAAATCATTTTATAGTCACGTCTTGTGAGTAATCCTAGACGGTAATGGCAGGTTAGAATGAGTATTACATTTTTATTTGATAGTGATTACCTGACTGATTTATTAAATGATTGTGCATTGATTTGCTCTATAGTCACTTAAAATTTTGTTCTAATCAATAGTGTTCATTTTATCTAAAGCAGTGTGAACTTTAGAGTGTGTGAATCAATGAGGCTGGGCATTTTCATTTCTTTGATAAATGGTGAACCAGTGTCTACGAACCTACAGTGCATGGTGAAAGGTCCCTATCCCTATAGGATGGAATACCTGGTGTGGTATCTGGGGGCTGGAGGTGCTTGCTGGGGCACCGCCCTGAGTGGCTGGGGAGCACACCTACACTGGGACTGCTTACATGCAGGAGGCTGCTATCGACTGATCCAGGAGTGTGTGTAACCTGGCATAGTGGGGTGAATTGGAGTTCAGGAGTGGAGATCGGGGGACACAGCAGCATCCCAGACCAGATTCTGGAAGGGGAACGTCACATAGATTATGAAAGATTTGACTGGAACTACTGACCTACAGTCCAGCAAAGAGACTATAAGAGTTAAATTTGGGCATCTCAACATTCCTTCTAGGAAACTTCAGTGTTAGTAGCCAACTACTCCAAAGAAAGATGACGCTAGATATATGGATTTAAAATCCAAGGCTCATATTGTCAAAAGTAACTAGTGATTTTAGCTGCCTTGATTTCTGAAGCATCCAACTTATGACACCTAAAAGAAGCCTGATTTTCAGAATTAACTGCGTATCTGCCCTCTGAAAACCAGACCCTTTGGACATGTTTCAGGCTGAATACTCAAAATCATCAGTCCTTTGGAAAATTTAGACTCAAGTCACCAAAAAAAGTTGTTTTATAGCTTATAAACTGAAATTTTATTGTCATATGTAAATTGTTGTTCCAATACATATTATGTGACGTACCCTTTCTATTTCTTGTGTTGTAGAGTTAAGCTGTCGATTTAATAGCTCTTTGCTAGAGTCTAGTTTAATACAAAGCTCTCGTGCAGACGTGAGATCCGCAAGTACAGAAACTTTTTCCAGCTGCATGTTCTGAAGCTCCTCCTCCATTTTCATAAGAGACTTGTTTATGGTAGAAATCTGTGACTTGTAGGCTTTTTCTGTAGTTAAATGCTGCCAAAACAAATAGTCTAATTTAAGTAATGTTAGGCTAACACAACCATTTTAAGCATACTGGGCCTCATACGGAGAGGGTGCCCCCAGACAGACAGCATGCTGACTGTCTATCATCATGTTCCCCTTCTATGCCTCATGTCATGTGTCCATCCCATCAGCCCTCCTGCCTGCCTTATATGGAAGCTAGTGTTACCTGACCTGTCAAAACTACCCCCTACTTATCACCCTGACCCTTTTACCATATGTAGAGTAGTTTTTTTCCAAGGAAACAAAGAACCGTTAGAAAACTAGTTTAAACCAGTAAACAAGCAATATGTGTATGTACGGCATTGCCATGTTACATGCATTTTGAAGCTGAAACTGTCTTGTACAGTGTTCCCAGTACCATAAATAAAACTCTTCAGTATTGTCTGTATTGCCTGATCCTTTTTGGAAGGACCTTTCCAACTTTACAATAAATAATTTTCAGTACAAAATGTTAACACCTTATCCAAAGCCCCAATTTTGTTAGAAAACAATCCATAAAAATTTCTGAGAATGTTTCCATAAAAATTGAAACTCCTCCCTTGAGCATTCTTTTATAAAACATGAGAACTTCTGAAACTTATACAATAAGTTTTGAAATAAACTTTTCACACTCCTTATGTCAAATAACTAAATTCTTTTTGCTCCTGTTCACAGAAAGTGTCACTGACATTTTAGAAACCTTGCTTGGGATTCTGCAGTGAGTGGGGTAGCCAGTGATCAAAATTCTGCTTTCAGCCCTATGTTCAGTTTCATGATGGAACCACTTATCTAAACAATAAAATAATCCTATGTTGCTATGTACAAAAAAAAAAAAGAGTCTGAAAAGGGGAAAGGAAAAAAAACCTATGAGCATTTAGATATTTTGAGTTATGCTTAATATTGCAGTTGCTTCTAAAATGAGGCATTCCTATGGAACAGGCCAAAAATCACACCAAAGAGGCATTCCCAAGATGATAGTCACAGGTCTTCTCACTAACACCCTTGTTTATGGCAAGGACATCCTAGTTTACCATGTATGTCCCAATTTGAGGAGGCAGTACCAGTGTACCAGCCAGTTCTGGTTAACTAGGGTTTTGTCCCAGTTTTACTGGATCCCCAAATAATTTGATCCCAGATTGTTAAAAGGTATTTAGATGTTGCCTCTCACAGCATTACAATGCCTAACTGATTCAGAAGACTAAACCTCATTTGTGAATGGAGCACAAATTCCATTGATAGCCTCTTCAATTATTTAGGCATTGAATGCTAAGTGCAGCAACATCAAAATATCTTTAAAAATTTGCAGGTTGGTCACCTGTCCCGTTTACTGTCTTCCTGTGCTGTTCTGCCACTACTATGCTCCTGTGCCCAAAATCCCTTTTCTTATCCCTAGCAGCAACTCTGCTTCTCCCTGTTTTGAAGTGTGCAATGAATGCATTTCAGTTATTTATACACCACATGGGGGAACAGTTAGGTGTAGAGCAGCATGAAGTTGTTTTTGTGTTCCGAATGCATTTTCATGCCACTCTATCCATTTCCCCTTGAAGTTTTCTGAGCCACTTCAGGTCTCAACAAGAAGACAGGAAAACTAGAAGCAAAGAGAACTAGGAAAGGACTATAACACATAACAAAGTCTCTCCTGCACAGCACATTGTAGGTATGGGATACTGTCTGAGGTCAATGACCTGCGGCAACTCATACAGGCAGCTTTATGGTACTCACCTTGAAGTTAATAAAAAGGTTTTGGTTTACAAAATTAAGTGTGGCTAACAGAATTGATACAACACATTTCAGGACACTTCATAAAATTTTGTCTTTTATTCTCCCTGCCCCCCATCTTTGCAGTATGCAGCAGAAGTAAGTATTACATCAAATCTTTAAAAGCATCAGAATTAAGATATTACCAAGCATTTTCTAGGGCGTTCTATGAAGATACCATGTCAACTTACTTGCTCAATCTCTATTTCAAGAGATTCCATTCTTTCTTTCAGCCTGCAGCTCTCAGATTCTGTATTCAGGAGCACCAGTTTGACAGAACTGCAATCTCCTTCTGCTTGGTGGAATTTTTTTTCCCAGCTTTCTGCCTGTTCACTGGCCCTGTGATAGCTCTCCAAAAGTTCACAGTTCTCTCTTTCCTAAAAGACAGGATCTGATTTTTTAAGAAACTATATCAAGGAGGACAAAATTCTATATTAGGGAGGACAAAAACAACATAAGAAGCACAAAGATATGGTACAAAGTTTGCCCTTTCATACACGACATAAAATAAACGGTTTCTCAAGAGGCAGAATATTTTCTATCTGTCTGCACAGGCTTAACTATTAGCTATAGTTTTAAGTTAAATGATAAAAATGTATTGCTTCAATATAGTGATCTGCTTGTTCATGTTTTAAATTAAAAATTTCTGAACAGACACATAAATGACTGGAATAATTCCCTATTCCTGCAGATAAATTATTTTCAACTCTATATACTAAGTCCTAGAAATACTATTAAGTTACAGGTTCTAACATTTCTAGGTATTATTGAAAAGTACTTGGTATAGTTTATATTGAGAAAAAACTATTGCTATCTTTTTATGAAACAGTGTCAGTGCTTTTATTAATGGGAGTTATGTGCCTGTTCTGTTGTGTTATATACAGCATCCCCCAAAACAATGGAGGCAAAAAACAGCAGGGGAGCAAATGGGTGACTGAGTTCAAGGATTCATAAAGGCTCTTGATGATCACCAGCTGCTGATTTCAGGCACTACTGATCCACTCAGATATTATAACTATGACCAGGAAAGGCAGGGTACTGAGTCCCTGCACCATCTAGTACAGTGGTTCTCAACCAGTGTGTTGGGACACATTACTGTGTCACCACACAACAGAAGTGTGTCATGGAGAGCTGGGGAGATGGCTGGATTCATCCTGGGGGAGGTTGGCTGGTATGTTCTATAGGGTCGTATCCCACCGCTAAGTGCATCGTGACCTAAAAAAGGTTGAGAACCACTGATCTAGTACTCTGTCTTATGAATGACCAGATGACTCCCTCCATCTTGCGCAGTAGCTCAATCTCTGAGCTCTTTACCATCCAAACTGGCGTACAACAGGGTTGTGTACTGGCATCCTCTCTCTTCTCCATTTTCCTAGCAGCAATGAAAACACTAATCCAAAACTGGCTTTCGTAGGGCATCAGCATCCAATATCAGATTGATAGCAACTCTTTCAACCTCTCTTGCCTCCACACTAGAACTAAACTAACGTAGGCAACAATAACGAAATTCTAGTATGCATATGATTGTGCTAAAGTTGCAGACTCAAAAAAAGGATCTATAAACTGCCTTCAGTTTCTTTTCTGAACCTTATAAAAGCCTATGACTAACCCTGAACATTGGCAAAAACAAAGTGTTCTCAACCAACCAGCTCCCAGTTAATCACTGGACAAGGAAGATCTACACTGACAGAGAGGAACTGGAAAATGTAGAACACTTCAACTACCATGACAGCCATCTCTCACAGAGGACAAACATATATGTCAAGACTCAGCACAGAACCCACTGTGCCAGCCTTGCCTTTGGCAGACTATCTCACCAACCACATCAGCAGCAGACATACTAGATCAGGTGTGACCAAACTGCGGCTCATGAAAGAAAAGGTGCAACTTGCAGAAGAGCGCAGGAGAGAAGTGAAGCAAGGTCAGAGATAGGGGAGGAGCATGGCAGGGTTTGGGACAGCAGAGAAGCAGTGGCATGGTAAGAGACAGCAGGAAAGCATGGCATGGTTGGAGATGGCAGGGAAGTGGTGGCATGGTCAGAGATGTGTGGAAAGCACAGGCATGGTCAAGGATGGCAGGGAAGTGGCAGCATGGTTGGGGATGGCAGGGAAGCGGCAGCATGGTCAGAGATGTGGGGAAAGCACATCATGGTCAGGGACAACAGGGGAACGATGGCATGGTCAGAGACAGAGGGGGAGAAGTGTGGCATGCTTGCGGTTAGCAGAGAAGCAGCAGCATGGTAAGAGATGGCAGGGAAGTGGTGGCATGGTCAGAGATGGTAGGGAAGTGGCAGCATGGTCAGAGACAGAAGAAGAAGCATGGCATGATTGGGGCAGCCATGGCATGTTTAGATTTTCTCATAGGTGCTAATGCAGTTTACTCATTGTTAAAATAAAATTGTATTTTACAAGTCCTAAACATGATGTGGAATCATAAAAAATGAAAATATGAAAGAGAAAAGTTTAAAACTGAGTGAAGATTACTTTCAATTTTTGGAACAACTGACTGCTGTGAAGCATTGTGGTCCACAAATTGAAACATTGTGCAATACTTAGAGAGCAGCACCTGAGAGAGCTTTTACATAGTGCATTGATAAATTACTGCCCAGATTTTAAAAAACTCACCAGTAGCCTGCAGTGTTCTACATCTACAGCTAAGTTTTTACTGTATAGGCCTAGTTTTTATGGTAACTTTAAGTAATTATTAGAATCTGACATTAGTAGGATCAATATTTGCCCTGTTTTTACATTGAAATTACAGTGTGCAATAAATTTTAAACTTAGTAATTTTGGAGTAGGTAAAAGTACGTGGTTATACACTTCAGTGCAGCTCTCAAAGGTTTAATAATCAACTTGTGCAGCTCTTGAGTTCCATAAATTTGGTCACTGCTGCACCAGATATTTAGTTTACAAAGTGGTGGTAATTCTAAATCTCCTCTAGGGCTGTGAAACCTGGATGACCTACAAAAAACTCCCAAAAACCTTGAAAGCCAGCACCAGCACATTCTGTGGAAGACTGTCAACATCAAGTGTGAGGATAAGCACATAACATAACATAACATAACATAAATGTCCTTATGGAGGTCAACATCTTCAGTGTTGAAGCCTTGATTATCCAGTACCAGCTGAGTGGAGTGAGCACTGTGTGTGCATGCCTGATGCATGTCTACAAAAATAATTACTGTACACCCAACTCAAAGGAGAGAGAAACCAGGGAGATCAAAAGAAATTCTTCAAAGACACCCTAAAAACATACATCAAGAGTTGTAGCACTGACATAGCACTCAGAGACAGCAGCCTGAGGCAGGGCTAACTGGCGAAGACTTAATATTGTCTGATCCTGGTCACAGAAAAACTCCAGAAAAGAAAAGACAGACAACTATCGTGCAGCAATCATGGCCCAACCATGCCTTTCAACACCACCTGCAACAACTAACAATGAGTCTGCAGCTGAAGAATTGAACTCTTCAGATCACCAAAGAACCCATATTAAATAAACACCTGTGAAAGAGATCATCCTCATCCATCAAGGGATTGCCATTGAAGCCAATCAGTTGGAGATGAAAGGCACCCAGTCTTTGCATTATTTAGCACCCCATTTTATGAACTTGCAAAAAACCCTAACCAGAAAAATATATGTAAATTACACTTCTTCTCTGCTGGCCTAATGAGAAAGCTGCTAAAAAGTTTCTACAAGTGGAAATGGAGTTGAAACTGCAACTCTACCTGTGTAGCTTTTTCAATTGGTCTCATCTACACTCACACACTTACTACAGAATTCAGCATGCTCTTCAATCTGGCAATATCTGTGCTTGAATCCTGTGCTTTCAACTTCATATCATCAACCTCATTCTGACAGTTTGCAAGTTTTTGGTGAAGGATCTGTGAAGAAAAATATAGTTTTTACACAAAGTTCATATACTGTTTATGCCTTTAGTTTCTTATTCCATTTTACTAGCACTTTTGCTACTAGATCTTTACCGTAAAATGATGCAAAAATTTATAAACTTAAAACTTTTCAGCAGATATTAACATGATTAAAACAGCTATTATAAAAAGTCATATAAGACGACATTATAAAAAATGAAGTTGTCTAATGAAAGATGAGAACAATGATCTATAAAATGGTGCAAAGGCAGTTGGTTCTAAAGCCATTCAGCAAAAGGCAGAGGAGAAGAGGTAACTTCCTAGATAGGATTTTAAAAGGTTCTGACTTATTTGTGAGACACAGTCCAGGATAAAACTGCTCCACAGGAGAAGTGCAAATTATTAAAATCACAAATCCAATGCAAGTTTTCTGATTTTAAGATGATCACTGCAAAGACCTGGAGCCCTCTAAAAGTAATTAGAAACAAGAAAGAGCAGAAAGCTTTGCTGTCTCTGTCAGTTGGTCTCCACGCAGAAATTGCACTGTTATTTAGGAAGAAAAGAAGAGGAAACAGGAATCTCCTTCACCCTCTATTTATCAAAGCTACCTAGAACAAGCAAGAAAAGAATGGTGACAGGAGAAAAAAAAATAAAAATATTGAAAATACCAAAAGGAGAAGATTACCAGATGGCTGGGCAATATATCCAGAACAACACTGAATCAAGTTGCAGAAAAAGTATCTGCTGAGCAAAGAGGACAACCAGGCACCAGGAAATCATACACAGAAGTGCAGAGCACCATGCATGAGAGAAGCATATGCAAGAGAGAAGAGAAGAGAACTCACCATGTGGTGTAACTGAAGTCCTTCAGGACGTGTATTCCTGTGGGTGCTCCACTATGTGTGGCTGTGCCTCCTGTGCCTGGGATCAGAGATTTTCTGTAGCAGTGGCTGTTGGGCCTCATATGCACTCCTCCCCAGCTCATGAAATGTTGATATATAGTATTGTGTGTGGTCTAAATGCCTTCAGTTCCTTCTCTACTGTGAGCATAGGTTGGAACTCCAAAGCAGAGAGAAGGAAAGCAGATAGTGGAGCACCCATGGGTGGGATGCATCTCAAAGAGCCTCAGTTACTGTATGGGGTGAGGAACTTCTTCAAGTAGTGTTCCTGTGAGTGCACCACTATAGGTGACTGTAGAGCAGCGTCCCTAGCGGAAGGCTGAGGTTTCAGAGTGGCATTCAATAAGAAAGAGAGGACGGTGTATTCTATTAGGGCATCAGATGCTGTGTCATGGGCAATTGCATTGTGTTAGCTAAAAATATTCACAGATGCCCAAGTGGCCACTTTGCAGATATCAGCAATCGGTACGTTGTTGAGAAAGGCAACCAAAGAGGATAGAGTGTGCAATGCGCTAGAGTTGCAGATAGAGGTATCTGGTTGTGTGGTTGATAGCAAACAAGTATGAATTGTGATTCCCCCGAAAAGTTGTTGTTTGAAAACTGCTGCTCCTTTCAAGCATTTTGCAGTTGATAGGAATAAGCATAACAATTGTCTAACGGTTTTGGTTCCCTAACATCTAGAGCAGTTGTTCTCAACCTGGGTTCTGCAGACCCCTGGGGAGCTGCAGAGTCACTGCAGGGGGGGGCGCAGACAGCTTGGGAGGTGGGGCCGGATACCTCTGGGGTCTCATTTTGCCATAGAAACCCAGGCTTCACACCAGCAGGCAGCTTCTCCCAGGCAGGGAGTTTTTAAAACGTCTGCCCTGAGCATGCTGAGAGAGAGTAGCCTGTGGTGGGGGCCAGGTGGCCACAGGTCCATCCAGGTAAGGGGAGAGAAAAGGGACCCTGGGGGGAGAACCAGCATGGGGGGGGGTCAGAGAACAGGCTGGTGGGTGGGGAAGACTGGGGGGGGCAGGGTCAGAGGGGGCCATGGCCGTGGCAGCTCCGCTCCCAGGCAGGAGCAGCAGGGGCTGCATTCTGCCAGCGGGAGCTGGATCCCACTGGCAGGGGCTACATTCTGGCCCACAGTGGTGCCGCTGCTCCATGGCAGCAATGCTACCTACCAGCTGCAGCTGTGGAGGGGGGCAAAGTTTTTCATTTTAAAAAGGGGTCCCCAGCCTGAAAAAGGTTGGTAACCACTGATCTAGAGCACACTGCATAGTTTCCTGCTGCTTGCTATATGGCTTTGGGGAGAAGGAGGAATAGTGTATAGGTTGCTTCAAATGGAAGGAGGGTGGTACCTCAGCCAGGAATTTTGTGTAATGTGACTTTGTCCTTATGAAAAAACTGCACAGAAAGCATGCCATGAAGGCTCCTGTTTCTCCTACTCATCAGGAAGACAGGATGGCACTGCAAAATGTTGTTTTTGTATAAAGATGGATTTAGGAACGTGTTTCCATGGGCTCAAATGGTGGTATGGTGAGATAGCACAAGATGAGGCTGGAATTCCAAGGTGGAGTGGAATGTCCTAAGTGAGAGTAAAGGTTTGAAAGCCCCTGAAGTAGTCTCTTTATGATTGGGTGGGTTAATATTAAGTAGCCATCTTTTTTGGGATGGAATGCTGTGATGGCACTCAAATGCACACAAACCAGCTTAGGGAAAAGTCCAGTATTTTAAGATACAAAACATAGTCTAGGACAGCAGTTTTCAAAGCAAGAGTCTCAGGTACTGAGCCGTGGCATCCCTGCTGTTGCCACCGAAAGACTGCAATGCATTGCTCAATGAGTTAATTGTTGGGCCGTGGGCACAAATGATTTTTTTGCAACTGGGTCCTAAGAAAAAAAGTTTGAAAACCACTGGTCTAGGATGAGTGGTAAAGGAGTGCCCATCACTTAGACATGCCTGTTGGTGCACCAAGGTCAGATTCCTTCCCATTTGTGGAGGAAAATATCATGAATCTTGTTGAGTATGGTATTCAAGAGGACCACTCCTATTGTTTCTGAACAAACCATTGCTAAACCCTGGAACCAAGAAATAGCCATGCTTTCAGATGAAGGAGCTGTAATTTGGGATGAAAGATGTGTCTTGAGTTTGGAGAGGCAGCATGGAACCAGCTGTAGGGTGATGGAAGCCATATCATCATGTGAATAAGGTAAAGATGCCAAATTCAACATAGTCATGTTAGGGCTGATTCAGACTTTTTTCACTTGTACTTTGTGAAGCACCTTGAACAAGAGCAGAAAGGATGGAAAGGTGTTGATCAGTGGGCCATCCCATGTACTGAGCAAGCTGTTTCTCACACAGCTGTGACCAAGACTCACTTTCAAGCAGAATTGAGGACACATAGCATTCCTTGTAGTGGCAAAAAAATTTAAGTGAGGAAATCCTGAGCAGTGGAATATGTGTTGAAGGACCCCTGTAGCCAGTTCCCAGCTCCTGGTCTTGTGAGACTCATCTGCTGAGAGAGTCTGCTCTACCATTCTGGTGCCCCAGCAGATATGTGGCTGAGATGCTGATGCTGTGCTGGATACACCAGTTCCACAATTTCAGTGGATTTCCATGCAGAGGGAGTGGGACCTTACTCCTCCTTGAAAAGCTCCTCCCTCCAGTGTCTCACTATCTTTATGACCCAATGTCCGGTTAGCAGCAGGAAATCTCAGCATATGTTGCAAACTGCATGCAGCTTTAGCAGGTTGATATGCATGGAGAATTCCACTGGAAATGACTTTCCCTTTATTGTGTAACCCTGAAGGTGTGCATCACAGCCAACAAGAATGGGGTCAGTTGGAGAAAAGGAATCTCCCAGACAGACGTTTTGGGGTTGCATCTGTAGTGATATGCCTGCAAAAGGTTGGTCTCCACACAGAAGGTTGTGAATTTAGAGACACTCCCTAGCATGGGGCAGTGTTGTGTAAATTGGGAGATGTGCCCCAGAGTAGATCTAACATGGCTGCTCCCAAGAACGCACCTGGACACATGTCTGTATGATTAAAATTCTATTCCTTACTCATTCGGTAGTATTGTCTTTAATGAACCCTCAAGATCATTACATGGTGTCAGAAGATGGTGAATGAGTTCAGAAACTAAAAAGACTTGGAGGAAAATTCCTGCATTTGCACCTGAAAACAGCAAACATCAGGGATCTCTGAAAACAAAGAAAGCCTTCAGCAAGTAAGTGTAAGCTCTAAACATGGATGTTTTACAGGCTCCTTCACCTCTCCAAATGTCTGGTAATGTTGCAGAAAACTGGCTAAAGTTTAAGCAGCTATTTCTGTTGTATCTGTCTGCCATTGGAGCACAGAACAAAGGTGAAAACTAGAAATCATCTATATTTTTGCATGTTGTTGGGGAGGAGGCACTGGATGTATATAATAACTTTGAATTTCAAGATGGTGAAAGCTGAATTTAAACACTATACTGACTAAGTTTGAGGAGTATTGCTTGCCAAAAATGAATGTGACTTTTGAGAGGCATAGATTTTTTACATGCATGCAAAAACCGGATAACACCATAGACCAATATGTTACAGAATTAAGGAAACTCAGTAAAAGCTAAAAAAAACAAGGAGGCGTGTGGCACTTTAAGACCACACGACTCTTTGGTTTTTTGGTTTTTTTTTGCTGGACTAGACTAACACAGCTATCCCTTTGAAAATCAGTAAAAGCTGTAACTTTGGTGGCTTGGCAGAGTCTCTGATCAAAGACTGACTCATTTGTGGTATTACAGACAATGTGTTAAGAGAGAGACTGCTCAGAGAGGGAGAGATCTCTTTGAATGAAACCTTTCAAATATGTAGGGCCACTGAAATGGTAAACACACAAGTAAAAGAGCTGAATTCACCAGAAGGGACAGTGCATGCACTTAGACAAACAGCATGCAGCTGGAGTGGTTCAAATCACAGTGTGGAGCCAACCCCTGCTATCAGGAAGACTGAGTCCAGACAGTCTTGTGGCAAGTGTGGATCACGGCATCGTCCCAAACAGTGTTTTGCCTATGGGAAACTCTGTCATAACTGTGGGAAACTTAATCATTTTGCAAACTGCTGCAGATCCCAAAGGCGCAAAAATAAAGTGCATTTAGTTACTGACAGCAAGATTGAGGAATGCTTTGTAGATGTACTGGGATCAAGCAAACCTAGTGAGAGGGACTGGATACTGCCTCTGTCTGTGAATGGAACAATCATTCCCCTGAAACTAGACACAGGAGCTCAGGTTAACATTCTGTCTACACGAGATTATGAGAGACTGAGAATAAGACCCACGCTGGGACCAAAAAACATAAAAGTAACTGGATATTCTGGAACAAATATACCTGTGCAGGGATGCTGCTTTACTAGTGTTAACCATAAGACCACCACGTACAGGCTGCCTTTCGTTGTAGTGCCACAGGAGGTGACACCAGTTTTGGGCCTAGCCGTCTGTGAGAAACTGAATCTGTTAAAAAGGGTGCTCTCACTACAAGATAGGGCTGCTTCTGGCTATAAGGCACTCCTTGAAGAATATCAGGACCTGTTTCAGGGATTTGGTTGCTTGCAAGGTGAACATACAATCCGCATAAACAAGCGGATCCCTCCAGTTATTCATCCATGTAGAAAGGTGCCATTTGCACTCTGTGATAAACTCAAGGCTGAGCTTGAAAGGATGGAAGCAATGCAAGTAATACAAAAAATAGAGGAGCCAAAGGAATGGGTGAGCTCCCTAGTTGTAGTGCCAAAAAGTAATGGCCAGCTACGCATATGCTTAGATCTCAGAGACCTCCACAGAGCTATACAAAGAGAACATTTCAAACTACCAACTAGAGAAGAGATTATGGCTCAGTTTGCAAATACTCAATATTTCAGTAAATTGGATGCATCCTCTGGATTTTGGCAGCTAAAATTAACAGAGGAAAACTCGAAATTATGCACATTTAACGCTCCTTTTGGAAGATAAAGATTTTTATGCTTACCCTTCGGTACAGCTTCAGCACCAGAGGTGTATCACAAAACTGTACACATGATCTATGAACATATTAGCGGTGTGGACACCTCCATAGATGACATCATCATCTGGGGCTCTACAAAAGAGGAACATGATCGTCTACTTCAGCAAGTGTTGGATGCAACTAGAGCCGCAAACCTCAAACTAAATAAGGACAAATGTGTATTAGGAGTAAGAGAACAGACTTTTATAGGGGACATTGTTTCCCATGAAGGTGTAAAACTGGATAAGAGGAAGATTTCAGCCACTGAAATGATGCCACATCTCCAGTCAAATAAAGATGTCCAACGGTTCCTGGGAATGGTTAACTATCTTGGAAAATTCATACCCAATCTTTCTGCCAAGGCAGCACCATTGAGACAACTCCTACAGGACAAAAATGAATGGTGCTGGGATGCTGCACAGAAGGAATCATGGAGAAGTTTAAAACAAGACTTGATACAGGAACCAGTACTGAAATTTTTTGCTCCAGAGAAGCCCATTAAAATTTCAGCGGATGCATCACAGTCTGGGTTAGGTGCTGTGATTTTACAAAAACATGAATATTGCTAGCAACCTGTGGTATATGCATCCAAATCACTGACTGATGCAGAGACTAGATATGCACAGACTGAGAAGGAGCTTTAAGGAATCTTGTTTGCCTGTGAGAGATTCAATCAGCATATTTATGGTCAGAGAGTGGAAGTTGAAACAGATCACAGGCCCCTGATTGCATTATTTAAACCACTAAATGACTGCACCTTAAGGATTCAAAGAATGATCATCAAATTGCAGAGATACAATTTATTGGTGACCTACACACCAGGGAAATTTATGTTCACAGCAGATGCATGCACTTTCCAGAGCAGCAGCACCCATGGTACCTGAGAAGACACTGGAAACAGACGTGCAAACCTATGTAGGTATGATTGTGAGCGCAAATCCTATAACTAACAGAAGACCGCAATGCATAAGAGAAGAAACTGAGAAAGATGAATCATTGGGACTCCTCAAAGAGGTGATAATTACAAGGATGGCCTGAAATAATAAGCAGTTGTTCTCTAAGTATAAGAGACTATTGGAACTGCAGACATGAACTGACTGTGATAGATGGGTGATTTTCAAAGGTGGTAAGGTTGTAATTCCACAGAACCTCCAAAAAGAAATGTTACAGAAGATTCATGAAGGTCACTTAGGAATTGAGAAGTGCAAAGAACAAGCATGAGAGGTCATGCCATCAATCACGACATTACCAAAGTAGTAAAAAACTGCTTTTCATGCTTGAAATACAGGCCATGCCAACAGGCAGAGACACTGAGACCGCATCCTGTTCCACAGAGACCTTATGAGAAGGTAGGTGTGGATTTATTTACCTGGCGTTCCAAGGATTACTTAATAGTCACTGATTATTATTCTTTATATCCAGAAATTTGCACACTGAACAGTACTAATAGTAATTCAGTGATCATTAGCATGAAAGGAATTTTCTCCAGACATGGAATTCCTGAGGAAGTCTTCAGCAACAATGGGCCACAATTTTCAAAGTGCAGAATTCAGGCAATTTGCCTCAGATTGGGATTTTCATCATGAAACCTCCAGTCCAAATTATCCCCAATCAAATGGACTGGTGGAAAGGTCTATACAGACAGTAAAGAATCTGATGAAAAAGACTTTTGAAAGTGGAGGTGATCTGTATACAGCATTGCTGGTTTACCGAAGTACACCCCTGGAGAATGGCTTTTCTCCAGCTCAGCTGTTAATGGGAAGAAGGATCAGATCTAATTTACCTATTACTGATAAACTGCTGCAATCTAATAAAAATGCTAACATTCGGAAGATGGAAGAAAACCAGAAGTGGAAGCAAAAATATTATTTTGATAGAAGGGCTCGTGATCTTCTATCCCTTAATCCAGGTGATAGAGTGTGCCTGAGGAATCACTCCTCTAATACCTGGGGACCAAAAGGTACTATTAAAAAACAGCTGCATCCACGGTCTTATGTGGTCCACACAGATCAAGGGGACACATTTCGACGTAATTGACGGGATCTACGACTTATTCCAGAAAGTTCCAACACTGTGGAAGTTGAGGTAGATTCTGACACGCCTCCCCTGACTGATCTGGTATCTTCAACACATGGCAATGAAACCGTCAGGGAACAAGAGAATTCAGACCTAAACGAAGGACCAGTACTGAGAAGATCTAGTTAAGTCATCAAATGTCCAGAAAGACTCATAGAGACTTGCTAGGATATGTAAGGGAAGTGGGTGGTAAAGAATCACTTGAGAGTGATGTGCTAGTAACCTCTCCTCTCTAGGTAGTTCATAGCCTGGGTTTATGAACTGTTCTTCTGCATGGTTTTTTTTTTTTTTTTTTTTTTTTAGATAGCTGTTATGTGTTGTTAGACATTAGTGCATGCATCATTAGCTAGCTTTTATGTGTATCTAACTGTTTACTTCTTTTCCTTAGGGGGGAAGATGTAGTGATATGCTTGCAAAAGGTTGTGAATTTAGAGACACTCCCTAGTATGGGCCAGTGTTGTGTAAATTGGGAGACGTGCCCCAGAGAAGATCTAAAATGGCTGCTCCCAGGTACACACCTGGATACCTGTCTGTATGATTAAAGTTCTATTCCTTACTCATTCAGTAGTATTGTCTTTAACGAACCCTCAAGATCATTACAGCATCCACCATTACAGTGAATCCTTAATCTTGACAGGCATGGACAGTTTGTGAAGATTGTGCCTGTGAGGTACATACTCTGAGCATAGCTACACCTAGAGACAGTATGTGTAACCTGATCACAACCATGGTGACCCGCATCACATCCAGGTGTCATGCTGGTGAGAGTACCAGTTTTTGTTTATTTGAAAGCTGTGGCTCGAGAAAAGGCCCATTGTTTTTTATATGGCATGAACTGCACCAGATTCAGTTTGGGTCTTGAGAAGACAGTCACCTTGATATGGAAAAATGATGATTCCCCGTTTGTGCAGGTAAGCAGAGAATCCAAAAGGTAGTACTTCGTATTAGTAATGACTGGTCCCCAAGAAATCTGAGGAATTGTCTGTGTGCGACAGGCTGAATTCTTTATCAGCCCTCTGCCATGCTAGTTTAGCTAGCTCTAGGGCAGCAGAGCAGACAGCTGGGCTGGGGCTGATTGCCTGAGGGGAGGCAGCTGCAGAGGCTGAGGCTGAACAGCCTCCCAGGGTGGTCGATTAGGTCAGGAGCTGCAGCTTTCCTGCTGCTTTACCCAGTTACAAGCCAAGCCACAGAGGGCTTGAAGGGCCAGAGGGGAATGAGTCAGGGGAGCAGAGGCCTTGCCTGTCTCCTTGGATCCTGAGCAACCCTGCCAACAACTGGCCTAGGCAAGGTACTGTATGGTAGTTGGAAATTCCAAGACACTGTAAATAAACCACAGTTGATTGCAAGCTTAAAGGTCTCTGAGTCCTTTTTGACCCAGAAGGGGACTGAAGAGAGGGCAGTGAGCAGCAGACCTGCTACAGGTCCCAAGACAAAATTAAGGAATTTTCTGTGAGCTAGATGTATGGTGATATGGAAATAAGCATCTTGAAAGTCAACAGTCAAGAATCAGTCCGACTGTTCCAGTGCTGGGAAAACAGTTCATAAATGTAACCAGACTGAAGCACTGCAGTTTGATGAATTTACCAAGGTTTTGTAATTTAAGATCTGCCTTCACTCATCAAATCTCCTTTGAATCAAAAGTACCAAAACAAAGGTTACTCACCTTTTGCAGGAACAGGAGTTCTCTCACGTGTCCCCGTGGGTGATCCACCTTACGTGAGTGCGTGTTTCCACATCCTGGATCTGAGAATTGTCTAACCATGTTCGTTGGGATGGCGTGTGCAATGAGAGGCCCCTCATGTCATGGTTTGTCACCCTACCATTGTACACACACTGCCCAACCCTCCCTCAGTTCCTTCTCAACCACAGAGCACAAGAACCAAAAGTCTGAAGTAAAGCGGGGAGGAGGGAAGGTGGTGGAGCACCCACAGGGACACACATCTCAGAGAACTCCAGTGACTACAAAAAGTGGGTAACCTTCCCTTCTCCTACAAGTAGTGTCCCTGTGGGTGCTCCACCTTAAGTGACTACCAAGCCGTATCCCATTCAGGAAGGTAGAACTTCAAAGTGTTCTGGTTAAGAGGAGAGTACCAAAAGCCTATGAGAGTGGCAGATTTTGAGGCTTGATCAACTGCATAATGTTTTGTGAAAGTATGAGATGGGACCCATGTGGCTGCCCATATTCCCCCTAAGCTGTATATGTAGCTGAGCGACCTAGTTTGCTTGCTGTGTGGCAGTTCCACCCCCCAGCTCAATCCCCTCCTCCCACCCTAACCCACCCCCTCCCTCTCCCAGTCACCCCTCCCAGCCAGTCTGTTCCTGCCCCTCCCCATCCCTCCAACTGACCCAACCCCATCTCCCCTCCAACCCTTCACCCCCTTTCATGGCCAGCTGCCCCCTCCCTGTCCCCAATTGCCCCCCCAACCCCTGTACTTGGCCGCCAGAGTGGCACAGCCTGGCTGAAGAAGGTCTCACTGAGCATGAGCAGAGGCTCTGCACATAGTCAGTGAGACCTTACTCCGAGCAGGAGTTTTAAAAACTCCTGGCTCAGAGGAAGCTCTCAGAGGCCTGGAAGACTCTGTCTTCCAGCCAGATAGGGACTGTGGCTGCAGGCCGTGTGCAGTCAGCAGTGGGAGCTGTGCAGCTGCACTGCTGCACAATTTACAGAGAACACTGGTGGCTGTTCTGCTTATCTCAGTAATAGGAACACTATGGAGAAAGGCAGTAGTTATAGATACTGCCCTAACAGAATGTGGTCTTACCCCTGAAACCTTGTAAAACGTTTCAATACAACTTGATATCTATTTAGAAAGTCTTTGTTTGGAAATGGGATTGACCTTGCATCTTTGTGCTATGAATACAAATAGCCTATTTGTCACATTCTAAAGTTCTTTGTCCTTTCCAGGTAGAAGGAGAGGGCTCAGCAGACACAGAGTATGAAGGAAGCATCATGTTGTTCCTCCTGCAGTGTGGTTTTGGCATAAAGACAGGTAAGTTTATTGTCTGGTTTAAATGGAATGGAAAGGAGATTTTTGTTAAAAAAAATATTTGGGTGCACTTTGAGGATGACCACATCCTTACAGAATGCAGTGTATGGAGGAGATGCCATGAGAGCTGGTAATTCGTTGACTCATCTCGTGAAGGTTATGGCCACAAGGAAGGCTGTTTTCATGGAAAGATGAGCTAGTGAACATGTTGCCATGGGTTTGAAAGATACCTTTGGGATAGAAGTGAGAACCAGTTTGAGATCCCAGATCGGAGTAGGTGGCTTGATTTCAGGCAAGAGATTGTGAATTCTGGTGGGAAAGCACTTAACGATAGATTGGGAGAAAGAGGTAGGTCCACACTGTGTGTGTGGAAGGCTGTAATAGCCACAAGATGAACTTTAATGGAACTGAGCGTAAGACCCGTCTCTTTCGGGTGAACGAGATAGTCTAAGACTGCCAGGATGGGGGCTGATAAAGGCATAATATCATGTTGGTCACACCAAAGTGAATACCTATGCCATTTCTGGAGGCAAGTCTTATGTGTTGATGGTTCTTGGCTATTTAATGGTACAGACTGTACTGACTCAGAACATTTTAGTTCCTCATTCTGGAACCAATCAGGAACCGAGCTGTGAGATGCAGTTTCTTTAAGTCTGGGTGAAGGATGAGACCGTTGTGTTGTGATAGCAGGTCCTTCCTTAGCAAGCGTGTTATAGGTGGTCATGCCGACATTCGAGTGAGCAGGTTGAACCAGGGTCGTCTCAGCCATGCCGGCACAATCATAATTACTCTTGCTTTGTCATGTTAGATTTTCAGGACAGTTCTTCGGATTAATGGCATAGGTGGAAAGGCACAGAGTAGATCTTTTGTCCAGGGGTGAAGAAAGGCATCCCCTAATGAGCCTTTGCCTATACCCATCCTGAAATAAAAGGCAGGGCATTTGTGATTGTAATGAGTAGCAAAGAGGTCTAAGGATGGGTGACCCCACAGAGAGAATAAAGTGCGATAAAGTGGTTTGGATTTCGCAGTTGCAGTCCAGAGAGAATGACTAGCCAAGGAAGTCTGCTGTTGAGTTCTTTGTGCCAGGTAGGCATGAGGCTGATATCCAAACTTTGTTTGCAATTCACTTCACCAATTCCAAAGCTTCAATGCTTCGGTGCAAAGTGCATTGGATCATGCCTCTACTTGCCTGTTCATAAAAACATACAGGTTATGTTATCTGTCATGACATTTATATATCAGTGCCTGATAAGGCCTCAAAAATGTAGGCAATCATTCGGTACTGCTTGCAGTTCTAACAGGTTTAATGTGAAGAGTGGATTCTTGCAGGGACCATTATCCCTGGCTGGCATGATGCAGAAGGTGGGCACCCCACCCAAGGAGTGAGGCATCCATAGTCATTATTAATGATGCAGAGAGTCTTGTATAAATGGAACACCTCATTTGAGGTTTTGCAGTTTTATCTACCAGTGAAGAGATACTTTGATCTCTGGTGGTAAGGTTATCATTCTGTCCATTGACTGAAAATGGGATTTGTATTGTCTCGTGAGCCATAGTTGGAGAGGGTACACATGTAACCTCATGTTGTCTACTATAAACTTGGTAGAAGGCATGTGTCCTAACAGCTGTAAGCAACTCTGGACATGGATAGTTGGAGACTTCTGTATGAGGCTAATGAGATCTGTGATAACCGGGAACCTGTCGTCCAGCAGGAAGGCTCTTGTCAAGCAGCAGTTGAAATGGGCCCCAAAGAAGTGTATCGATTATGCAGGACATGGTGGACTTTGAAACGTTTTAGTGCTTTCCACCCTGTGGTCTGGGGACCCTCAGGGGTCTGCAGAGTTATTACGAGGGGTCCATGAATAGGGGAAGCATAAAGGGAAAGGAAGGGCAGGAGTCTTGGGGCCAGCATGGGGAAGGGAAGCACACAGGACAAGGGAAAGAGAACGTGGGAGAGCTTGCAGGGCTGGGGATGGTAAAGGGGATCCCATGCCACTCTCATCATGGAAAGGAAAAACGTTGGGGAGCCCATACAGCCACATGGCCTTCAACAGGTGTTCTGCCTTCCAAAGTGGCCTACCACATTGAATGAGTTTGACACCTCTGTTCTAAAAGAATTGTATTTGCCTGCTGTGAGCAGCCACACTCTTGATATATCCCTGCCCCGTGGGAGCAGGTGGGGTCCAGGTCCTCCACTGACCTTCTGCAGCACCGCCACCTGCAGTTGGTCTCCAATAATAACTATCATCATTTGGGGGCCCATAAAATTTTTTAATGTTTAAAATGGGTCCTTACACTTGAAAAGGTTGGGAACCACTGGTTTAATGCAAGGCCAAGGTGTTGGAAAAGGAATTGTGTAGAACTAACTGCCTTTGTAGCATCTTGACTGGTGGATGCTCTTATTAGGCAGTCATCCAGATGGGGAAGTACGGTAATCTCCTGCTTGTGTAAGAGGGATCCCACTACGAAAAGGAGTTTTGAGAAAGCTCTTGGAGCTGTTGATAAGCTGAATGGAAGAACTGTGTACTGATGATGGTCTGTGTCTATTATGAACCATAGATATTTTCTGTGTGCCAGATGTATGTGGATATGAAAATAGTTGTCCTGCAGGTCAAGGCCTGCGAACCAATACCCAGGCTCCAGAATTGGGATGATGGAAGACGGTGTGACCATCTTGAATTTTTGGGTTCTAATAAACCTGTTGAGTTTTCTTAGGTTGAGAGAAAAGGCCTCTCTCCTCCACATTTCTTCTGTGTTAGAAAATACAGGGAATAGAATCCTTTGTTCCTGTGTTGTTCTAGAACCTTCCCTATAGCTCCTATGCGAATTAGACGCACAACCTCCTGGTGTAGCAGTTGTACATGAGCTGTATCCCTGAAAAGGGATGGGGAAGGGTGATGGAAAAAAGCTTTATTTGGAAAGGGATGGTGTAACCCATTCTGATAGTGTCTAGAACCCATTTGTCTGCAGTAATGACGATCCAGGCGTGATAAAATGGGCAGAGATGGTCCTCATATAAAAAGATGTGTCATTGAATCTGGAGCATCTGGGAGGTCTTGCAAGCTCTCAACCAAAACCTCAAAATTCAGGTTTTGGGGTAGGATTTTAAGAGGTGGATAACTGGTTTGATGGTTTCCTGTGACACTGCAGTCACTGTTTCGTGGAGTCTGGCCCTGTAATCTATTAAATGGATGGTATGGAAGTTGGAATTGTTATTGTGCATTGTATGGCTGGTACTGCATCTTGTTGTTGGCATGTAAATACCAAATGTTCTGAGTGTGGATCGGGGGTCCTTAGGTGTGTGCACGATGTCATCTGTCTTCTCTGAAAATAATTTTTTTCTTGTCAAAAGGTAAATCTTCAATTATGGCCTGCAGTTGTCAGGGAAGATTGGCAAAGTGCAACCATGAAGACTGGCGTAAGATGATACCAATGACCACTGTACAAGCATCAGTGTTTGCAGTATTAAGTGCAGCTTGGAGGACTGTCTGAGATATTAATTGGCTTTCTTTGATGAGCGTATAAAACTGTTGCTTCTTTTCATTATGGACATTCTCAATAAAGTCTGCAAACTTGATGTAGTTTTTATAGTTTTAATTTGCTAACAATGCCGAATAATTGGCTATTCTCAGAAGAAGGGTAGCGGAGATATACACCTTCCGTCTCAGTAAATTCATTTTTTTTATCATCCTTATCCTGGCGGTAGTCCTACTATATTGTTGTTTAAGGGGCTGATTAGCCATTTCTACAACCAACGAATTAGGTGGCTGATGATATGAAAGGTGCTCAGAGTCTTTGTTTGATATGTGATATTTCTTATCCGCCCTTTGGAAGTGGGAGGAATAGTCGCCAGTGTTTGCCATATATTATTGGCTGTATCTAGGAGCACACTATCCATGGGGAGTACAATTCTGGTAGCAGATTTTGTCTGCAGGATTCTAAGGAGCTTGTGTTGGGACTCAGACACTTTCTGCATGGAAATTTCCAATGTGTCCACTACTCAATGGAAGAGATCCTGGAATTGGGAAGTCATCTCCTGCTGCAGGGGGTGATGGAATAATGGCTTCATCTGGTGATGATGAAGAGTTATAAGCAAGGGAAGGGGGTTCCAGATCATCTCTGTGATCCTGAATGTATTCCATCTGTGGTTGTGATGGTGGAGGCATAGTTGTGGAAGGTGATTCGTGCCCCCTAGAAGTAGATGGTCTTGTGGATGGTACTAAGTGATGTGACCAACTGTCCTATGTGGGCTAGAGAAGATGACCTGGTGGTGCTGGCTCATACCAAGGTGGCAGATACCATGCTTAACATGGCATAATGGTTTGAATATAATTTCTTTCATCTCATGGAGATGATGATTGGGGTTAAAAAGTGGCTTCTGGGAGCTCACCCTCCTCATCACTGAAGAAAAGGAATTGGAGATATAGATCATTCATGGGGTCTCTGTGGTAGAGAGCCCCCGGTGCCATCAGAGTGATGTCCTGGAAATGCCATATGGTCATCCTCCTCATCCATCATGCAATGTTCCCTCTTCTCCTTTCACTTACTTGGTGCCAACTCAACAGGTTTTGGTTCTTCAGGCGTTTGTGGCACAGAGGCAGGGAATGGTTCCAATAGAGAAACCTACAGCACCAAGTGTACTGACAGTTCTGTGCCCATTGTAGATGGTACCTGAGCTGGTGTCGGCATTGAGGAAGGTTGCAGAACCATATTTAATGGCATGGAGTATGTTTCATTTAATCTGACGGGCATGGCTTTTCTTGTCCTTATGGTCCGAATGTACTAAGGAAGACCTTTTTTTGGACTCACCAGCCTGCGAGGATCCTGTTGCCTCTTGGGTACGAGCAGCCCTTGCCATGGGCAATGGTGATTTTTAACTCCTTACATTCTTCAGTGAGGAGGAGAAGTGCCTCTTTGAAATGTGAGAGGAATGAGGCTTCGAGCTAACTTGGTCTGGGTGAGAAGCCAGTCTCAGAGACTTTTCCATAAGAAAAAGTTTGAGACACATCTCTGTCTTTTCTCGCTCTGGCGCTGAAGTTCTTAATGTGCGAACACTTATGGGTCAAGTGCTCTTCTCTGAGGTGTTTTAAACAATAGTTGTGGCCATCAGAAGCTGGCATAGCTTCGCAGCAGCTCTCGCACCTCTTAAAGCCTGGAAAACCAAGCATGGTTGAGGTTAAAAAAAAAAAAAAAAAGGTTTTGGGTTGTTTTTTTGTTTTTTTAAGGGAAAAAAGGAAAGGTTAGAGGGGTTCTAACACTAACTAGATTAGTTCTCCCTTATTCTAACTACAGACTTCTGTGATGGCCTAAGAAAAGGAGTGAGGCTAGTCTCCTCCAAAACCATGAATGGTTCAGAGGGAACTAAGGGAGGGTATGCAGCACGTGTGCAATGGTGGGATGCCAAAGCATGGCACAAATGGGCCTCCCATTGAAGATGCCACCCCAATGAACATGGCTAGACAGTTCTCCAATCCGGGATGAGGGAACATGCTATCACCTAAGGTAGAGCACCCACAGGGACACTACTCGTAGGAGAAGTGGTAGCTGTCTTTGTCTAGTTCAGCAAAACCAACAAGGAGTCTGGTGCCACAAGAAAAGTGACACTGGACTCCTTGTTTCTTTTGAATCAAGAAATAGTTGGAATAGTAAATAAATAAATACATAAATAAAAATCCTTCCCTCGGTGTATGCTCACAGTCACAGATGGAGTTCATGAGAAGGGTCCCTGGAGAGGGTTGGCGGAGAGGGGTGAATGGGAAAGACGAGAATGGAATGGTTTAGCCTTTGTTATTTTCAGGACCCACTTATCTGAAGTGATTTGCCATCATGAGGGATAAAAAGTGGTGAGGAGGTTGCTAAACTAATCGGCTGTTGAAGAAAGTTGCAGTGACTAGAGTGGAGAGAGGCTCCTCTGGGCCTCTACCAAACCTTCAAAATTGTTGTTTAGACAAGCCACATAGAGCTAGTCCCCTGAGATGGCGTTTATCTGTGCTTCATCCAAGGTCTGGGTCATCATCACTGTACATCTTATTGTTGGTGGGGAGTGAAAGCCGGAACTCAGGATCTCTGGATAGGTTGGTATAGCCCCTGATGCCTCTTTAGTGCTGGTGAATATATGCTGAGGGAACAAAGGATCATCCTAGAGTCCTTTATAGGAATACAGTGACTCATATGTGTCCTTGGCAAATAATTTGGAGCCTGCAAAAGGGTGGGTCCTCAGCTGTGGTCTGTATCTCTTTAGGGAATATAGAACAGTGGAGCCATGATGTGCTTGTCTCATTACAATGACTTTTACTAAGGAGATGCCATGTGCAACAGGGTACATGTTCCATCACTGGATGGGCACCTCCTGGCAGTGTAATTGGGGAATTTAGCTTGCGCAGACCCTGTCCTCAGCATGTGCTTTGCTACTCTGCAGGCTGCTCAGCCCTCCAGCTGAGCACCTCTGGCTACTTGGCCCTCCAGTTGAGCACCACTGTCTACGGAGCCCCATTCCAGGCGAAAGACCCACTCACAAATTTCAGAAACTAGGCCACAATGGCCATGAGTGCTGAGCTGCTCCTGGCACTCTGGCGGAGCAGGAAAGGACCCGGGCCCATCCACTTCTCTGGGCCCTGGTCCAGACACCCCTACATACCACATCACCAGCACTAATGCTGCCACTTCCCTTGCCCACTTTTTCCACAGCCCTCTCTCATTCACATCATCACCTCCAGGCTCCTCACACTGTCTGCTTTTGCTGTTCCGCTGGATCCTCTGCTGCCTTCTGTCCCACACAGTCCCCTTGCCTCTAGATCATTCACTGGACCTCCACTGCCATCCACTCTTTCAAGACCTTGTACTCCTGTGAGTTCTCGAATGTGCTGACTCCTTCAGCCAGGCAGCCAGCCAAAGGAGGGAAAACCTTCTCCCTGAGCTCTCTGATCCCTGACTGACTGCCAAATTCTACTACTCACCTTTATACTAGGTCCCTGGCTCCCCATTGGCTCAGTGGCCCTCTTGCCTGATTGGCTGCCACTCTCTGCACCTTTTAACCCCTTAAATGCCCATGCAGGGAAACCACCTTGTCACACCATGTCTTCAGATTTCAGGAAAGCTTGCAGGAACGTGTCCTTTAGATATGAAGGCTTGAAATTACTCCTTTTTGTTGTTGGGAAGAAGTTGGCAGAATTCCTTCATTCTGCACTAATTTGTGTAATGGTATTTGGCTATAAGAACCTCATAATTAGCAATACAGAACTGAAATACTGCAGAGGAATATGGCTTGAAACTGAACAGGACTAGTCACTCCCAGTCTCTATCATAAGGGGTCATTCTGAAGTGCTCTTGGCAAGCTCTCCTATGTACTGTGTTGATAGCCACTGAGTTTGGAGTAGGATGAGAAAAGAGAAATTCTAAGTACTTTGCGGATACATAATATTTCTTGTCCACATATATGCATGTTGCCAAGATGAATACCAAAGTCTGCCAGAACATTTTGGCAGTATTCAATAGAGCCTCATTTATAGGAAGAGCCATTTTGCTGATGTGAAGACATGAAGGATATTGAGCAACTTGCACTGTGGCTCTGACTTCCTTCAGAAGGAACAGGAGAGCCTCCATGATTCTATGGAACAGTTCTTGGAAGAGTATGAAGTCATCTGCTGACACTGGCATACCAAGGGTCTCTAGTGCTAGGGGCCAACATATGTTTGCACCCCCCCCAATACACTCTGTACAGGACAAGCGGTATCCTGGTAACACCCCCATCAGTTGCCCTGGGGAGGAGGGATCTGTATCTGTGTGGGGAGGAACTAGAGGCTTGGGGGAGTAAAAATGCAGACTGAAAGCTACTAAAAAAAAAAAAAAAAAAGACAAGGAGTTGTGTGGCACTTAAAAACTAACAGATTTATTTTTCTCATGAGCTTTCATAGGAGAAAATCCCACTTCGTCAGATGCTTCGAAGATGGGTGAACCTACTTCAAAGCATCTGACAAAGTGGGATTTTCTCCCACTAAAGCTCATGCGAAAAATAAATCTGTTAGTTTTTAAGTGCCACACGACTCCTTGAGGTTTTTTTGCTGGACTAGACTAACACGGCTATCCCTTTGGAAACTGAAAGCTACTGCCCCCCTTACACGTACCCAGTGCCCCCTGTCTCCCTGAAGCCTGGCATTGGCTCTGATAGGGCAACCTCACCCCCTCAGTCAGGTTGCCAGGTGCTGAAGGGTATGAGGTAGATCCCTGCAGATCCATGGGTATCTGCATCCTTGGAGGCACGTATCCACAGATCTATTTTTGCAGATTGGAGCTTGGGTGCGGAGTCTATTTTTATCTGCCCAGGGTGCATTAGCTGCTGCTGCTGCTGCTGCCTCTGCCACAGCTGCCGAGATCAGTGAGCACTACAATGTGAACAGCATACAAAGGAAAAGGAAGCACTCCAGCCAATCCCAGCTCAGCTCTGCTTGTGGTCTCCCAGCCAATCAGAGACAGTGACTCACAGAAGCTAAGCTTCTTGGCTAGTCCCACATCTGACTCTAGGAGCCCAGCGGCCAGTCCCTACATCCCACCAATTAGCCAGTGATGAGCAGCTATCCCCACCCCTTCCCTCACTGCCGGCCAACCAATCAGATGATTGGCAACCACCACTGAACCGCTCCAGCTTCCCTAAACCAGGCAAAATAAAAGTTGTTGAAGCTGGGGCCAGGGAAGCCTCTGAAACTCATGGAGCTGCTTTCCCTCCTCTCCACCCCATCCCGTCAGCTCAGCAAAGCCATAGTGGCCAGCCCAGACAGAGGCTCTGCTCCTATAGTCAGGTAAGGACCTACTGCAAAGTGGGGGCACTGCAGATGAACATAAAACCTGGCATGTGGATCTCAGATTGGATGCAGGCTGACACTGAGCAGATGCAGATCCATATTTTTGTATCCACATAAGGCTCTAGGGTGAGATTACCCCTCAGCACTACCTGTGTTCCCATGCCTAGAGAAGGGCTGGGCCAGGCCAGCACCTCTTCTCCTGTACTTATACTTGCTGCTCCAGCCCCACAGGTACAATGGCTGCTCAAGCCCTCTCCGCCAGCCTGCAGAGGAGAGTTGGGCCAGCCCTTCAGGATCTGGAGGGAGGGAAACACTAAGGAGCATCCCCAGCAACTTCCGTGTCCCTGCAGCCTGGCCAGGCACCACAGTGCCCACCCCACAATTACCTGTGGCTCTACCCACCCAGGACAGCCTCCCTGCCCACACAGCCTTTGGGAAGGACGACAGAATTGGTGCCTCCTGTAGCCTGGCACCTGCTGCCTCCAGCATGGAACTGTCTGCTTATGTAGCAGGTGGTGACATGATAGCCTTGCCGAGGAACAAAAGGAGAAATGGAAAGGCAGCATCACCTCCTCCTCAGTTTCTTCCTGTTGTTCCTCCATCAACACTGGGTTGTCAAGAGAGGGATGAGGATGGTGAGCATCAGTATGTCTGCTGCTGTTCTATGACCAGTTTGGGAAACTGTTCTGCACCTAGCCACAAGATAAGAGTAGGGCCAACGTGGAGGAATTGGTACATGACATTGCATCCAAGGGGGTCTGTACCAGGGTCCTCGTTCTACTCCAGGTTCTGGGTACCAGTGATGAGTTGTGGGCTGCCTTTGTGTGTATATTCTAGATATGCAGACGGTACAGAGTATATCTCCTCTTTGTCATCATCAGCACTAGGAAACGGTGGTGCAATCCCTGATGTCAAAGGGAAGTAATGTTGTGACTCCAGGGAAGAGTTACAGGTGGTTTGCTACAAAGGAGTGGGGGCTCTGGCATAACAGAGACAACCAGATCCCTCAGATACTTGAACTCCTGCAGAATAGGCAGGAGCATCATCGTCACCAGTGGGTGTCTGACAAGCCAAGAAATGGTTGGAGGCAAAGGCATTCCCTCAAGTGGCCAGTAGATGGCACAGAGAGTTTACTTCATGCCAAGAGCTTCATCAGTGCTAGGACACCCAGTGTTGTTCAGATGAAGTACAAGGTGTGGTTTAGTACAGTGGTTCTCAACCTTTTGTGGGTCCTGACATGCTTGGTGGCATGCCACAACCCCACAGGATACACCAGCCTGGTCTCCCAGCCTGAATCCAGTCATCTTTCCGGCTCTCTGTGACACTTATCACTGTGTGGCAACACAGTAACATATCCTGACATAGTGTTCGAGAACCACTGGTTTAGCAAGTCTCTCTCACTGTGCTTCTATACCTTAAGAGACAAAGTGCCCACCTATGGGCCTGCCATTTTAGTGTCCAAAGACTTGTCTTTAGCTACAGAACTGGAGATGCCTGAACAATTGCAGGTAGGCTATGTCTCACCATTGAAGATTATCAGGCTAATGACCTCATAAGACAGGGCTTCTTCTGAGGCAGTTCCACGGAAGATGATGTAGCAACCCTTTTCTTCTCATCATGGTGGGAAAGAGAGGATTATATATTGGCTGGTTTTGGTGAGTGTGGTCAGCTGATAATCAAGCTGAGGATGAAAGCTATGAAGAAGATGTATCTGGGTCAGGATCCAAAGCTGTCACAAGGAACTTTCCCTGAGGAAAAGTTTTAATCTAAAGATCACAATATTTTCAGACCCAGGCAATCAAGTTGATGCAGTAGGAGCACTTCTGTAGTACATGACCCTCACCAAGGTAGCAGGTGCATCTTGAAAGACCTTTGCTCACTGGAAATGCTTCCAGAGAAGACAGGCACCACTTGAATCTTAAGGAACATGGCATGCCCCTGAGATGTAGAGGTCTCAATCAGGGTGGGCTGGAAAATGGGAAACATTAGATAATGGAAAGGAAAAAGAACCAAAAAGTTTTGTTTTAAGGAAGAAAATATGCATGGAAACGACTAGATACTAAGTCAAACAAGAGATAGAAGGGCTAAAGACTAACTAAGAAGAGCTCTGCCGAGTCCCACCAAAGGCAGCTGAGAATGAACTGAGAATGTTGGACTGCATACTGCTATATATAGATGTCATTCACAGTGTGAGATGGTGAGGAGCATGTGTGAAGCTCAATGGACATAACCAGTGAAGATCTCTGATCACGGGTGCAAGAGGCGCTGCCACACCTACTGTGGAGCACCCACAGGGACACTACTCAATGAAGAAAAGATGACATTGTAAAAGAAATGGTTCTTATCTGTAAATAGTGTTCTTCAAGATGTGCTTCTCATGTCCATTTCACTTTAGGTGTGCACGCACCGTGTGCATAAGCTGCTGGAAACTCTTCCCCTAGAGTCCCTCAGGGTTGGCTGCAGAGCCCCCTGGAGTTGCACCACTGCACCGTGCTATATAAAAGGGTTCACTGACCCTACCCTCTCAAACCCTTCTCGCCTTAAGTCCGACAAAGGGGAAGGAGAGTGGGTGAGGAATGAACAGAAGCAACACATCTCAAAGAACACTATTTACAAGTAAGAAACCGTTTCTTCTTCTTTGAATGATTGCTCATGTCAATTCTACTTTAAATAACTCCCTTAGCTTTACTTGAGGAGGAGGGGTCGGACTTCATTTATTTGCAGTACTGAGGACTTCTCTGCCAAACTCGGTGTCTCCTCTGGTCTGTTCAATTAGGGAGTAATGAGACAAAGGTGTGGATAGATGACCAAGCTGCTGCTTTGCAAATGTCCTGAACTGGGAAGAATGCTAAAAATACTGCAGAAAACTCTGGCTCGTGTCGAATGAGCTGTGATTTTCAGAGCTAGTACCCCAGACTCCTTGATACAGTCTTTGAGCCAGGAGGTGATACGTAGAGACTGGTTGACCTTTTGAGCTATCCGCCACTGCCAAAAACAGCTGGGGGGGATCTTCTGAATGTTTAGTCCTCTCTATGTAGATGGCCAGGCCCCAGCACACGTCCAGGGTGTGCAATCTACATTAGTGGTCCATGGCATGGGGTTTCGGGCAGAATACTGGTAGACAAATGTTTTTGTTTACATAGGTGCTGGATACTACTTTAGGAAGGAAGGCCGGGGTGGGGGTGGGGCATAGAGGTGGACTTTGTCCTTGAAAAACACCATAGAGGGAGGTTCTGCTGTAAGCACTCAGAATTCTGAGACCGTTCTGGCTGAAGTGATTGCTATCAAGAAAGCCACTTTCCAAGAAAGGTAGAGAAGGGAGCATGATACCAGTGGTTTGAAGAGGGGGGGCTGTGAGCCTGGAAAACACAAGGTTGAGATCCCACTGCACTACTGGTGGACAGGACAGTGGAAACACTCTGCCCAATCCCTTTAGAAACTTCTTTAACAGAGGGGTCAAAAAGAGAAACCTGTGCTCCCCCCGAGTGGAAGGCCAAGTTGGCTACCAGGTGAATTTTCACTGAAGAGTTAGCCAGGCCCTGCTGTTTAAGCCCAAGCAGGTAGTCAAGCACAATTGGGACTGGCACTCTCGAGGGCAGGATGCCCTTGTCCTCCACTGAGGCAGAAAAAGGTCATCATTTGGCTTGGTAGCTTAATCTAGTTGATGGCTTCCTGCTACTGAGCAATATGTGTCTGACCTGTTGCGAGCACTGAAGCTCTGTGCTACTTAACCATGGATGTTCCATGCTGTAAAGTACAGCTTCTTGAGGTTGGGGTGCCTTACAGTACCCTCGTTCTGAGTGAGCAGATCCTGAACACATGGAAGAGGTACTAGTTTGTCTACTGAGAGGTCTAGCAACGTCGTAAACCAGTGCTGTCTGAGCCAAGTGGGTGCTATTACTATCACTGCGGCTTTGTCTCATCGAATTTTTATTAGTGCTTTGTGGATGAGTGGAGTCGGTGGAAATGCGCACAACAACTGTCCCTTCCATGGGCTCAGGAATGCTATTGATCCTGGGCTCCTTCCCTGGAATAAGCAAAAGGTTGTGCATTTTTTCTTCACCTTTGAGATGAACATGTCTACCTGGGGAAAATCCCACTTCCAGATGATGGTTTAGAGTATGCCCTCTCTGACTGACCATTCGTGCATCAAGAAGGATCTGCTGAGGGCATCCACAGTACATAGGATGCCATCAGGTGGATTGAATGTGTGATGCAGAACTCCCAAAGGTCTAGGGCTTCTTCGCAAAGGTGAGAGGAGTGAGTACCACCCTGTCAGTTTATATAAAACATCACTGCTATGGTGTCTAGGTGAACTGATACCAACTTGCCTGTCAGATGGCTGCAAAAAGTCTGGCATGTGAGGCGCGCTGCCCGAAGCTCTTGGACATTGACGTGTTACTGGAAGTCCAACTGACGCCAGAGGCCTTCCATTTTCAGGCTCTTCAGTGGGCTCCCCAAGCACGCTCTGAAGCATCTGTGGTAACGGTGACTGAGGGGTTTGGAATGAGACCCCTGCACAAGCCAAACTGGGGTTGCTTCAGCAGTGAAGGGCTTCCAGAACACTCCTTGGGATGATTATCATCTTGTCTAGGTTGTCTCTGCTCCTGTGGTAGAGATGCTAGCAAGATTGTAAGGGCTGAAACCTCAGGCTTGCATGTTGGATAACACTTATGGTGGCCACAAAGCAGCCTAGGAGGCTCAACACCACCCATACCGAGCTCATCAGGTGTTGCTCCAATTCCTTTAGCATGTGTCTCATTATTTCGAACCTGGACAAAGGGATGTACACTCTGGCCTGAGTCAAGTCCAGGGCTGCATCTATAAATTTTATCCTCTGAGTAGGAGTCAGAGTGGATTTCTGAAGGCTTACCACCAGGACCTGGTTGTCGAAGGTGGCCCAGATAAAACAAAGGTGTCCCTCTACGTGGCTCTTGTTGTTAGCTCTCACCAGCGAGTCATCAAGGTACTGAAACACCAGAATACCCCTGCACCTCAGGAAGGCCAACGCTTTTGACAGGCATTTGGTAAACACCCTTGGGGCTGCTGAGAGGCTGAAGGGAAGGACTGTAGACTGGTGGTAACTGTTCCCCACAATGAATTTTAAAATCTTTCTGTGGTGGGGTACTATGGATATGTGGAAATACGCATCCTTCATATCGAGGGTGGCATACCAATCTCCTGGATCCAAGGAGGGGATGGCAGAAGTTCGAGAGACCATCCGAAACTTTGATTTCTTCAGGAACCTGTTCAGCTGCCTCAGGTCTAAGATGGGGCGAAGACCTCCTTTTGCTTTTGGTATAAGGAAGTAGCAGGAATGCAAACCCCTTCCCCTTAGGTGTCTCGGGACCTCTTACACTGTTCCGCCTCTAACAGTGAGCTGATTTCTTGTTTGAGTAGTTGCTTGTGAGAGGGGTCCCTGAAAAGAGATGGGAAGGCGGTCAGGAGTGGGGTCTGATGGTAAATTGCAGGGAGTAGCCTTGTTTCATTGTCAGAAGGACACACTAGTCTGAAGTGATGAAGGTCTGAGCATGGTAGAAACAGGGTTGGGGGAGGGGAGGGCAACTCCACTGAAGAGACTCAAATGCCATCCTCGGGCACACCCTCAAAAGTTCTTTTTCTGGGATGCAGGCTGATGGGAACAATCTTGATTTTGGACCAGAGTGGTTACTCTGCCTCTCACCCTGGCCTTTTCCACAGCCACAGTCTTGTCTCTGGTGGTACAATCTCAGAGGCAGTTGAGGCTTAAAGTGTTTCCGCTAAGGGACTGGGGTATGGAGGCCCAGGGATGTGAGGATCACCCTTTAGTCCTTTGAGCTTTGCAGCTCAGAGTCTGTCTGAGATGAAGAGAGATTCAGGGCTTCAAAGGGGAGGTCCTGAATTGTGGTCTGAATCTCTTAGGGGAGGCCAGAGGCAAGCAGTCAGGAGAAGCACTTCATTACTACTCCTGAAGACATGGTACAGGCTGCTGCATCTGCCCTGTTTAGGGCTGATTGGAGAAGAGCTCTTGAGACCACTTTGCTCTCTTTAATCATTGCTGAGAGCTGAGCCTTGGATTCCTGACCTGGCTTGTCCTGGAATTTCTCTAAGACCGTCCAGTAGTTACAAGTGTACCTACTCAGGATTGCCTGTTGATTTGAAATCCTGAGCTGCAAGCCTCCTGTGGCATGTACTTTCTTTCCAAAGAGGTCCATGCACTTAAACTCTGGATTTTGGGGTACGGCCCTGATGCCCTTGTGTTTCTTTCTCATTGGACACTGCTACCATCAAAGAGCTTGGAGAGCAGTGGGTGTAGAAGTGTTCAAACCCCTTAGATGGGAGAAAAGTACTTCCTCTCAGACTTCTTAACCGAAGGCGAGATTGAGGCCAGGGTCTGCCACAGGGCTTTTGCGTTTTCACTAATGGCCTTAATAAGTGGTAGGGTGACCCTTGTGGGGCCTTCAGGAATTAAGATGTCCACCATAAGATCTGAATCCTGAACCACTTCCTCAGCCTGTAGACCCATGTTGTGGACCATCCTATGGAGAAGCTCTTGGTGTGATTTTGAATCATCTGGAACTACTGTGGGGGCTGCTCCCGCCACTGCTTCATCTGGAGATGAAGAGGACGATAAGCAGAGGGGAGCTGGCATCTCTTGGCACTCAGTACCCGTTGAGTCGCGTGGTGCCACTATGCCACTCATGGTGCCGTGATCCAAAGTGCCTCCTGGAACTGAGTCCAGGTCAGAGACATCTGAAGCTTCCTGAGGAGCACAAGCAGAATGCAACGGGTAGGTTCTAGAGCCTGAGGCCTGGGAGAAAAAATTACTTGAATGAGGGTGACAGGTGGGTTCTAGAGCCCAACACCAGGGAGAACGAATGGCTCAGATGAGGACCCTGCAATCAGTGGTAAGCCCATGGTGTCCAGAAGGCCACTGAGGGGGCCACTGCCACTGCTGCTGCCAGTGGGGCACAGGTGCTGGTTCCATTGGTCTTGAACAGGCATGGTGGCTGCCCTGCTTTGACTCTACTGATTCCTTCTCCAAACATGTGGAGAAGGAGTGGCTGCTGCATGGGGACCACAGGGATGTGGTGCCTGATGGTACCAGTGAACAGTGCCCTGGCAATCGTTACCTGTGTCATGATGGGGATGATGGACACTCTAGATGGCACTTCAAGATACTTTTCTGTGATCTACCCTATGAAAAAATTGAGAATCCCCAAGTCAGAAGCTTATTTCACATCACTTGCAGAGGGTGGATGAGGTTTATGAGAAAACCAAGAACAATGTCAGAGCTGAGATTAGAAACCAGTCCAAAGATCTGAGCTGAGTTCTTTTGCATAAACAGCACACAAATCACATGCAACATTTGGGAAATATGCAATTTTACTTTAAACCCTAGGTTTTGGTACACAGATATACCTGATTTTCCTTCTTAACTCTCTGAAGTTGTTCCTGTAACTTGTCATTCTCCTGAGCTAATGATTCTCTGTCTCTCCCAGTCTGAGCAAGTTCATCATAGGTTTCATCCAGTTGTTGACGCAGTCTGGTGATATCCTTCTCACAGATGGAGAGAGCTTCAGTAGACTGCCTGTGCAGCAAATAAGACAAGATGCAATAAGCTCTTAAAACAATAATAATTAACCCAACATGGATCATATATGTCCAAGAAGTTAAAAGTTTGCAAACAAACACTAAACAAAACCGTTATAAAACAGAAAGTGACATTTAATAAGGTAATACTCTAATAATTTATTCATTAGAATATTTAGATAAAAGTGTCAAGGCTAACAATACAATATTTTCACAGATTTGATAGTTGTAAAATTAAAACCTCTGTGATGCTGTACTTGGAATCTGAGACTTACTTTGATGATTCCTCCATTTCAGAAATGAGATTCTTCAAACTTGAAAGGTTCTCTTCCTTGAAGAGAGAAAATATTAAATAAAATTTGTTTCTTCTTAATCAGTAAATGGAAAGAATTGAGCAAAATCTCTTCAGTATTTCAGTGCTTGATCTGTCTACACAAACTTAAAAGCTCATTCTGGTTTTACAAAACTTCACTATACAATTTATAGAGAATCACTATGCCAATATTACACAGTAATTTGACTTAAAAGCAGTGAATGACATGGCCAGGACTTGTAAAAGTCTAATAGCTACTTCTTGCCAGTGGCACATGGAGGAACCAATAACATTAATTTCTGCATAATCTAAATTTTCCTTTGCTTTAGAACTTATATTACTTCATCCTCTGTGGTTAAAAAGATAACCTGAATGTGGATTAGAAAGTTGCTCACCTTGAAGTAACCGATGTTCTTCAAGATGTGTGTTCCTGCATAGGTTCCATTCAAGGTATTCGTCACACCGTCACGTCAAGATCGGAGATTTTCATTGCAGTAGTCACTCAGACTGCGCATGAGCATCCCAAAGCTAGTGGCTCTGCTAGGCTCTCACATCCAGCCAGATGCCGCCCCCCCGCAAACCCTTCTCGACCACAGAGTGGTTTGTGCAACTCTGCAGCCAGGGGGAGTAGTGGAGCCTACCCAGGGATACACATCTTGAAGAACATTGGATACTGCATGGTGAGCAACTTTCTGTTCTTCACTGAGTGATGTCCCTGGGTGCTTCACTCTAGGGGTACGTCTACACTGGAGCATTAGGTCAACTTAAGGATGGTTAAGTTGACCTGCAGACTCCTGTGGCCACACTGAACTTTTATTAAGTCAACTTAATACCACCACCTCTTAAGGTCAACTTAATGTTTAAGTCGATCTTATTAAGTTGACTTAAGCCAATATAGATGTGGAAAGCCCTTAAAAAAAAACAAGGAGTCAGGTGGCACTTAAAGACTAACATCTTCGAAGCATCTGACGAAGTGGGATTTTCTCCCACGAAAGCTCATGCAAAAAATAAATCTGTTAGTCTTTAAGTGCCACACGACTCCTTGGTTTTTTTTGTTTTTTTGCTGGACTAGACTAACACGGCTATCCCTTTGGAAATTGAAAGCCCTTAAGTCTACCTAATTGGCCTAGAGGCCCCCTCCCAGAGTTCCTGCCCACCAGGAAGGGTCAACCTTGCACCTACCAGTGTGGATGCAGGGAGTCAACAGGAGTTTTCAATGGGGACTCTGTTAAGTTGACCTAACAAAGTCAACATAGAGAGCCTCTAGTGTAGACATAACCTATGTGCCTATGGAGCAGTTCCCTTGTGCAGGAGGGAGGGTCAATGCAGACTTTGCACTTTTGACAGATGTTAGAACTGCATTGCCCAAGGTAGTGTCTGATTTGTGCATTTGTTCAAAGGCATAATACTTGGCAAATATACTTATGGAACTCCAAATAGCTGCTGCAGATATGTTCTTTAGTGGTGCATTTCTAAGGAAGACTGTAGTTGCTGCCACGGCTCATGCTGAGTGTGGTTTCACCTGTTCAGCAGGTGATAAACTGTTTAGATAGTATGCTGCTATTATGTAATCTTCTATCCATTTCGATAAGCATTGGGAGGATATTGGCATTCCTCTGGAACATTCTGCTATGGATATGAAAAGTCTCTGTGATTTTCTGGATGGTTTAGATCTGTCTAAATAAAAAGCAATGGCCCTTTGTAGATCCAGAATATGCAGGAAAGTAGATCACAGATCAGAATGAAGCTTTGGGTAAAAGGTGGGTAGACTAATTTCTTGATTGATTATGGAATTGGTTGTTGACCTTAGGTATGAACTTGGGGTGAGGTTGCAGTGTCGCTCTATTTGAGTGGAAGACTGTATATGGGGGTTCAGCCATGAGTGCCCCCTCTCTCCTACTTGTCTGGCTGAAATTATGGCTACCAGCAATGCCACTTCCATGGACAAATGTATTACAGAGCAAGTTGCCAATGGTTCAAAGGGTTTTCTGGTTATTTTCTGTAATACTAGACTAAGGTCTCAAGGTACGAATGATGGGCATGTATCTGCAAATATATTTTGTAACTCACATAGGAATCATTTCATAATCAAGTATGTGAATATAGATTTGTCCTTTTCCTTCAGATGGAATGTCAGGACAGCAGTAAGATGGACTTTGATGGAATTATTCGAGAGTCCTGAGTTTTTGAGCCCCAAGGATGTACTTAAGAACATTTGGGATTGCAGCTGTGCTTAGGAAGATCTGCCGCTGCTCACACCACAGAGAGACTCTCTTCCACTTTTGCAGGTAAGATTTTCTTGTGATTTGCTTTCTGCTATTGAGTAGTATGTCTTTTACTTCTTCTGAACTTTGTAATTCTTGTAGTTGGAACCATGGATTCTCTGTGCCATGAGATGAGGTTTGTGTAGTTTCAGGTGGATGGTCTGACCATTGTTTCAATATAGAAGATCCCTGCAAAGTGGCAGAAGTATTGTTGGATGCATCAACATTTGGAGCAGGAAAGGGAATCACATGATGCTTTGTCTGTCCAAATTTTCCATGGTATTTTGTATAGTGGAGGTACAGGAGGAAATGTGTATAGCAGATGGTAGCTCCAATCCATGAGGAAAGCATTTCCTAGGGATTTGTCACCTATCCCTGCTCTGGAACAGAACAGATGGCATTTCTGATTCCTTTGCGTGGTGAATATGCCGATGCATAGGTAACCCCATTTCCGGAAGATGTCGTGGAGAACTTGGTTATTTAATTCCCATTTGTGCTTCATCCTGAACCATCTGCTGAGCATATCTGCAGTAGTATTCATGGATCCAGGTAAATACGAAGCTGATATATTGACACCATATTGAAGGCACTGGATCCAGAGTCTGGTGGTTTCTGTGCATGAGATTGAGAACATGCTCCCCCTTGTTTGTTTATGTAATACATGCATGCAGTATTGTCCATCATGATTTTTATGGCTTTGTTCCTTATCATCAGAAAGAAATGTATGCATGCATTCCATACCACGCAGAGCTCTAGTACATTGATATATAGTTTTGTCTCCTGTATTGACTAATGTCCTTGTGCCACATGTTTTCCTAGGCAAGCACCCCATCTCATGAGTGATGTGTCTGTGGTTATGAATACCAATTGAGGATCCTGTGCAAAAGGCATTCCCAAGTCATATTGTGCAGATGTATCCAACGTTGTAAGGTTTGTTTGATTGTGTGGGGCATCATAACCATCTTGAAAAGACCACTCTTTCCTGGTCTGTAAACTGAGACCAACCACACCTGTAATCTGCATATGTGTAGGTGAGCATGGAGAACCACCTGGGTCATGGCTGCCATATGGTCTAGTAACCATAGACAGGCAGGGGCCATTACTGTAAGGCTGTCTGTTATTGTCTTGACTATGTCTGTTAGAGCCTTGAATCTTTTGTTTGGTAGTGATGCTCTCACATTTATTGAAGCTAGATAGGCCCTATGAATTCTAATTGTTACGTTGCTGTTGGGGTCAATTTGTGTTAGTCTATCCTCAATCCCCATTTTTGGAATACTGTTATCGTTTGTTGTACTGCCAGTAGAGGTTGCTTGAAGGACCTTGTCCTTATTCAGCAATCATCCAGGTATGGAAAGGTTATTATGCCTTGTTTCTATAGATGTGGGGTGACTACTGCTAAGAATTTCAAGAACTCTCAGTGCCATTTTCAGTCCAAAGGGTTAACACCTTGTACTGGTAATGGTCATGATGTACCATAAGTTGCAGAAATCTTCTGTGAGCCGTATGTATGTTTATATGAAAATATGCATCCTGTAGGCCAAGGAAAGAAAACCAGTCTTCCCATTCCAACAGTGGTATAATGGTTGACAATGTTATCAACTTGAATTTGTGGGTTTGTGCAAACTTGTTCAATTTTCTGAGGTCTAGCACAGGTCTCCATCCCCCATTTTAATTTGGTCTTAGGAAGTAGTGAGAATAAACCTCCCTTCCTCTGTAATGTGGTGGTACTGGTTCTGTGGCACCTAGTTCTAAAAGGCAGACTACTTCCTGTTGTAACAGTTGTACATGAGTTGTGCCTTGGGGAAGGGGCTTGGGCAGGGGTTATGCACAAGAAAGGTACAGTTTATCCATTTTTTATGATTTCCAGAACCCATTGGTCTGATGTTACAGACTCGCATTTGTCTAGGAATGGCTTTAGATGCTGACCAAAGGGAGTTTTGTTGTCTGAGTTTACTGTACAAGAATGGTCATTCATGCTCTCAACCAAATCCTCAAAACTGTTGCCTTGAAGATGATGACAGTTGGTGCGCTCACTGGTTGTTTTGGTTGGGGCGCCTCCTTTGAGCTCTCTGTCTCTTCCTACCTTGTTGCCATTGTTGTTGATATTGTGGATAACGGCACTGATGAGGTTGATATCTGAACTGTGATCTCCTTGTTGTTGGTGGTGTAAAGATGCCTAGCATATGTAGCATAGCCCTGGAGCCTTTCATTGTATTCATGACTTTGTTGGTTCTCTCTCCAAACAACTTTGTTTTATCAAAAGGTTAGGTCCTCTATGGTGGATTGAAGTTGTTTTGGCAGTGCTGTCAAGTGAAGCCATGACGCTCTCTGCATTATTATGGCAGTGGCAGTGGTCTAGGCTGCCGTATCAGCAGCATCTAGAGCAGCTTGGAGCACTGTTTGGAAATGAGCTGAGCCTTCTTGATCAGGGACTGATATTGTTTCTGTTTGTCCTCTGGTATAAAACTTCAATAAAGTCCATGACTTTTGAATAGGTATTGTGATCATAATAAATAAAAGGGCAGCATAGTTTGCAATTCTTAGCTGAAATGTCGAGGAAGAGTAGACTTTTCGGCCAAAAAGGTCTACCCTTTTCCATTCTTTATCTTGCATGGTAGTCTGGTAATGTGTCTCTTTAGTGAGTTGTTGAGCTGCGTCTACCACTGATGAGTTAGACGCAGATGTGTGAATAACTCTTCATTGTCTTTGGGTGGGATGTGATACTTCTTTTCAACTTTTTTGCATGTCAGTGTGATGGAGTCCAGCGTTTTCCAGATAATATTTGTGGGGTCCCTAATAGCCTCATTCATAGGCAGGGCGATCTTAGATGAAGTTGTCATATGCAGGATCTTGAGAAGTTTGTGGTTACTCTGTGATGCTTCCTTTAGGGGAATCTCAATGTCCTGTGCAACCCTTTTGAAAAGTTCCTGACGCTGTTTAAAATCATCTGTATTTGTAGATGGAATAGGTGTGATTGTTTTGTGTAGCAGTGCAGATGAGGTATGTGGGACATCATCATCTTCAAGATCTTATGGGTCCTCAGTGTCATCTGGTATTGTGTCAGGAGGGTCTACTGATATCTGCAAGGAGCAACTGGGTGATGCCACCTCCTCGTGTGAGCTCATAGTTCTGGTTGTGGTCTCATATATGGGTGCCATAGGTCCCAAGTATACCAGTAATTCTGATATGATGTAGGAAGTCCAGTCAAGAGGGCATGAACCATGGATATGTTTGGTGTCTTCTGTTCCTTCTGTCTGCAGGAGTGGAGTGTCCGGCTGATGGTCCTTGTGGAGAAAGGACTACATGTATGTCATTGTCTTTTCCCTTGTGTGACAGTGGGGATAACATGGGAGAAGTATCTAGACCGTATGACAGGAGTGGTCATTCTATGTCATTAGAGTCTATGTGTTTATTTTTCTCTTTGTGTTTTCTCCCTAGTGACTGTTTGTGGTCAATGCCACTCTGTGCTAGGGTGGTGGAGCATGCCAGGGTAAGCTGTGGTGCTGCTGTGAAAGGTGTCCATGAAGAGCTCAGCACCACAGTTTTCAGCATCATGATGTCGCACGCCCATTGATGCCGGGGGGTGGAGGGGGCACCTCCTGGTGCTATTCCCTATGCGTGCACCACCGCTTCTCTCGGTGCCTTTTCTGGTCATGTCTTGTTTTGATTTACTGGTGCTGAGGCTGTTGTTGAGGAGATTGATTGCCCTGCCGACCTCAACTCCTCAGCCGTCAGTGTGCCCTTGCTTGTCATCACAGCCGTTTTGCCAAGTGGTTTCAACGTTACTGGTGGCTCTTCTTGTTGGTGTGCTCCTAGACGGGGAAGATGTCCTCTTCCAAACACAACTCTTGTCTGGATTAGGATCGGGCTCCTGCCCGCTGTCTGAAGCTGGTCTGAGAGTATCATTTCTAAGAGTATCATTTTCATCCTCAGTTCCCTGTCACTCCTGGCTCTCTCCTTTAAGTTTTTACAGGGGGGACATTTTTGTGTTACATGCCCCTCACCTAAACACCATATGCATACAGTATGTCCATCCAATATAGGTATGGTGTCCTGACAGAGGAAGCACCTTTTGAAGCCAGTGGACCCAGGCATGTCATTAATGGTGTGTTTTGTTTGTTTGTTTGTTTTTTAAACAACTAACTAATACTAAGTAACTACTGTTATAGCCAACTGAAAACTGACTAAACTAACTAACTATTTCTAACAGGGTATGAAGAGTGACTGTAGATTCCATCTCAACCCGACAGTGGTTGAAAAGCAACCTACAGGGGGACTCTGGCCACGTGCAAGATCTGCAGAGAGCTTGCACGTGGCCCGAGTGACTACTGCAATGAAAATCTCTGGTCTCAATGCAAAAGTGCGATGAACACCTAGAATGGAGCACCCAGGGACATCACTCAAAAAACAAATGCTAAGACGCAGTGCTGTTGTGCTTAGACCACTGTCAATTAGCTCTGTCTTCTCAAAGCTTTCCTATAGTGCAGCTGAATAAATACTAACCAGAGCATCAGTTTTTACTGCTGCCATTTTATTCTGCTGAAAGAATGGAAATAGCATGGACACTAACAAGAATCAAATCAATTGCACTCTGCTGCCTTTTGGAAAAACTATTAGAAGCAGCACAGGCAGCCTGGGGAAAAGGAACCAAAACTGGACAGAGAGAACTTCCCATACTGGAGCAAAATAATATGATGATCTTGCAAATTGATTCACAGACATGAATTCATTCATGATTCAGAAGCCCCATTCCTTTCAAAGAGAATCAATTCTTAAAAGAATAGTTATTTTTCCTAAAGTTTTAATATCAGAAAAGTTGTCACCTGTCCTGGCTCTGCTGCTATCTTATGAACTGTTCTGAAAGGTACTGAGCATCCTTAAAATTATTTAGTTAAAACTGGTGCAGATCGCTGCACAGACAACTTTGTTTCAGTTGATCTATTTCAGTTTAGGTTAAACAAATACCTAGTCTACTTAAACTAAATTGAAAACTTTTAAATTGAAATAAAAGTGGCTACTCAGAGGTTTGCACTGGTTTAAGTAAATCAGTTTAAATTCATACCTTTATTAAACCAGTTCGACTATCTCACACAGGCAAGCCTTTAGGGTGCAAAGCATGTTGTTATTCAGACCCAACTACAATTAAAAATGGGCAATGCAATTTTGGGCTGAATAAACAAAGCTGCAATTCATTGGAGAGGGAGGAAACAGTCTCTCTCTCTCTATGGCTCTGGTATAACCAACTGGAATTAAAGAGCTCAGCTCATCAATCATTTGGTAATGTGATGTCCAGAAATGAAGGGCGTTTAGAAGAGAGTGAAAAATTATCAAGGTGCTGGAAAGACTTAGGGGTGGTCTCAACTGCAGAGTTTGGTCAACAAAAGTAAGCTTCTGTCGATAAAACGTGGAGATGTACACAATGAAATGCTCCTCCTACCTAACTCCCTTGCTATGCTGACATAATAAAACTACCTCAGCAAAAGAGGTAGGGCTTATGCCAGCATATCCAGGATGATGCCAGTCAGTGTAGACCTTGTTTTCCTTACATCTTCTGAAGCCATGTAATTGACAAAGAAAGCCAGGCAGCTAGAGTTAAGCTGCCTGCTGCTCCTTTGGGGAATGGGGAGGGGGAATACACAAAGTTACTTCCCCCAGCTCCTGGCAAGGAGCCTGTGGGGCAACAAGGCTCCCAGTAGGGAGCTGCCATTGGAGCTGAGAAACCAAGCTCTCAGCTCGCCACAGTTCCCCTCTTAGGTTGGTGAAAGTGCTCATGATAAGGACACACAACACCAACTCAAGGAGAACAGGGTGGACATCAGCCACAACAGTAATTAATGACAGGGCATTAATGTTGCCTAACATAAATCAACTTATCTTCGTATAGACGTGGCTATAGAAGGAAAACTCAAATCCGTAATGCTTGGTTACATAAAGCTGAGGGTATGTGATTACAGTTCAGACAGACATATACATCATGTATGCTTGCTTTAGTTGTGCTAGCATTGATAAAACTAACAATATATAGAGAGTGTTATAGGTTTTAATGCAGGCTACAAAAATCCCAACTACTCACACTACTGCCACTTCTATACTGCTACTTTCAGCAATGATAGTATGGGTATATCGATCTGGGTTGCAATCAGTACTTGGCTTGCAGTAAAGAAACACCCTAAGGGAAGATGCTGAATACTTTAGTCCTTTGAAGGTCCAACACACACCGCACATTGGAAAAAAATACTGTAACCATTTCAAGGGATAATGAAGTTGTAACTATCTCACCAATTTGGCTATATTTGTTACACAAAACAGGCTCTAGAAGAGAAAATTAAGTCTGAATTTCAAGAAAAAGTTTCCAAAAGTGAAATTCTTACCCTGTTAATTTAATGCATCTCACCCACAGAAAGTGGTGAAAATCCCATCTCTTGGCATTGACTGTACAAAAACACTGAGGATAGAGAGCTCAGCACTGGGCTAACTTAACTGCTGTTAAAGTCCATGGGAGTTTTTTAATTACTTTAATGGGAGCAGAGTTTGGCTAACACTGAGCATTTCTGAGGATCCCAAGAATGACCTGACCTAATATATATACTAAGGACCTAACCATTAAAAAAATTTAACACTAATGAAGCAATAATAAGCTATACAGAAATTTACAGGCTAGACCATACTTTAATTGCCAGGGCTTCTTGAAAGGAAGCAATTTTCTCAGTTTTTTCATCCACACGTTCTTGTAAGGAGTCCTTTTCCGTATCCAGCTCAGCAATTGTTTCTTTGAGAATATGAATTTCTTCTTGTTGTGCAAGATTTTGTTTTGAAATGTTATCTGCACATATAATCACAAAAGCTTCATTTTTAACAATCTAATTTAAACTAGATATTTACCATTTCACATAGCTTGATACTCTTCTGAACCAGAAGAAAATGGAACAAAGACCCGGAAGCAGCAAAAAAAAGTAAGCCTGACTGAAGTCAGTGGGACAACTCACATGTTTAAAGCATGCACTTTACTGCTTTGCTGAATCAGGGCCTAAGTTATTAAAGACTTATTGCAAATTTACCCCTTTCTAGGGTGTCAGATGTTTTAATTGCATATATTAAGACAATAACTAATAATTCACTAATGTAAAATTAAACTGCATAGGAAATAGGTTTAAAACAACAGAGCAAAACAGGATGCAAATTACAATGTGAAAAACTGAGTATTATTAAACATTCTTGAGTGTGTCAAAATTTTAGTTTTCTATGTTCAGACAAAGCCATTTACTTGCTAATGATAATTATCAACCAAAATATGACACTGGATTAATCATTCACCTCCATAATAGTAAACAGAATGAGCAATTTAAGAAAATAAGAAAATTAACAAATTTACAATAAAATTTCATGTAAATATTGCAAGACACTTTTAGCAGGCTGTAACTGAATTACATGATACTAAGGGTAAATCTACGCTGCAGCTGAATTGAGCATACCAGCAGATAAATGCCATCATAGCTCTGCTCAAGCTAGTGCTCTAAAAATAGCAGTGTGGCCATGGTCTCAAGTTTGACACCCAAATAATAAGGAACAAATAATTAGTGACTACCTGTAAAAAGTTTGGTTTAAATGACTGTCCTAGCATCAGAAGCAGGAATAGGATCCAAGTCCGCATGACAGCATTTAACTGCCATAACTATAAGACCATCCTTTCTGCAATCTCCTGCCTCATGAACCATACACCTTCCAATGGAAGGTAACTAAATGACTTTGGAGCCAAAGTAATTATGTGTAATTCACTCTTATCTGTAGGTCACCAATTCTAATCTACCCTCAATCAATTATTAGTTCGTTATGGCAGTTTGCTTCAGACTTTCAGCTTATGCCTAGATGCTTTGAGGGCTCTGTCAGGGGTCCTTTGTTCAATGCCCCACATGAATCTCTGAATCTCTCTCTTACCTCATTCCTGGTTCTTTTTTTCCCCAATTTGTTACTCCAAATACTCACTGGAAGCCTGGGATTAGTGGCTCCTTCCCTTTAATTAAGGTAGATAGCCCTTTGGTTATGGGTGGGTATAGACTTTCCTGTCCCAGTGGTACAAATAGCATACATTTTCCAAGGGGTACTCTGCAATCATGAAGCCTATTTCCAATCCCTTGTTAAGTCACACTTCCAAGCAGAGTTTGTCTGGACATGGACACTGTCCATTGACTCCATAGAAACCTCTGAGCAACTGTGGGCACTGTTGGGAATCCTCTGTGTTGTGGCCCCTTCCAGTTCCCTAACTTTTAGCTTATAACCTTCACTCCTAACCCTGGTTTTTCTCCCTCCTCACCCTCCTATCATTTGTTGTCCCCAGAATTTGCTCGTGGTCTGGGTTCAATCCTCCCCTCCCCTAATAGCTTTAGGCATGATTTGGGGCCTTTAGCTTTGGGCATGATTAGGGGCCCCTGTCTCACAGCAACCACAACAGGTTCTCATCTTTTAACTTCTGCAAGAAATGAAGTAGAGGTCCTTCAGACAACCATTTCCTTCACTTCACAATGCTTTGCAGACACTCAGCATGACAAATTTGTCTAAATGGTAAAAGTATGGAACAAGTAATAAGCAACTGAAAACAAAGTCTCATGTAATAGCAAATGTTGTACTATCGTAACTGTAGATTAAGTTTGCACCACCTATAGTCAGGTTTATTTCCTTTTTGCAAATTGCTACATTTCACCTTGATGAGTTAAGATATTGACTGTGATCTAGAAAATGTTTACATATAATTGGGTTTTAGTTTAGTCAGTGGCCCTAAAAATGCCCACCATTCCTGCACCCATCTTTTTTATTCCTGTCTTGACTCTGTACTGCTTTTGAAAATGTATTCTGGCTACTTATATCCTTAATTAAAGGAACAGCCCTGAAAAGTCCTGTCTTTGTATCTTGCAAAATTGGGAGACATAGTTTGTTAAGCTAGTATCAGTGATAAACCCAAATAAACCAGATGGGTAACAAAACTTGTTGTTCAGCTAATAGTAATGAGTAGCTACTGCATTTTATCAGGAACAACTTTATTGCTAATGATCTTAACTATTCTGTCTCAGGAAGGGAAAACACTCCCTCTAAAAGTTAAAAGTAAGTTATTTGCTTTTTGTCAGTGAAAGTAAAATTCTACACACAAACACAGTGTTATGCTGCCCATTTGCTATCACCTAGCCATAAAATAAAAAACTACTTTAGTTTTCTGCTTTTGGTGATAAATTCATTGTTCTGTACTAAAGGAAACCTTAAAATAGCATATAGTTAAGTAAATATTACTTTTTCTACAGCATTGAAGAAGTGAGGAAGAAAAAGCAATACTACCATTAATTTTAATGACAGTTTTTATTTAAAAGCTTTTATTTCTAACTCACCAATTTTTTCATCCAAAATCATAATTTTCTCCTGGGTAAGTTGTAATTCATATTTTTTTTTAGCAAGATGACGCTGTGTCTCTGCAAGACTCTGTTCTGTCTTTTCATTCAATAAACTGTAGAAGTATAAGAATAATAGAATTAATAAAAACATTGTGTAGTAATACAGCTTTTCTCACATTTTGTAATGTGACTATAACTGCCAAAGTTAAGTAAATCAAAATTTCTTGAGATATATTTAAGTGTTCTCATATATTGCATCAACATTTGGATTTGGAGAGAATAGACGGTTCAAAGGACAAGAATATTAAGAAGCTTTTAATCAACTATAAACTCTGCTTAGAAAATGCCTAAGACTGGAATGGGCCAACTGCTATAAGTCATGACTGAGGTGCACTGATAGAGCTGTATAGTGAATCTTACACCTGCTCCAACTGTGTTTTGGAACTGGAAAGAGCAGTTAGCGCTTCTTTGGAATATAATAAGAACAATTTTAAAAATAATTTGAATTAAGATAAACAAAGACTAACAGAAAGTAGCAGTAACTTTACAACCAGGTTTTTCAAATATTTTCATAAGGTGAGTTATATCTTAAAAGAGAGAAACTGTGTTTTGGGCCAGCCCACTTGTGTTCACAACTCTGTGGAACAGTTCTTCTTCGAGCACTGCTTGGATGCATTCAGCAATAGGTGTCTCTGTGCCAGAGCGCTGGATTGGTCGGAAAACTTTTGTCCCAGCCTGTCAGGAGAAGGCAGGCAGCCAACGCCCCTCGTGCCACCCCGTGGCTATATATACGGCCACCTCCCGACCCCTCCTCAGTTTCATTTCTTCCGCCTTGCACATTGGATCTGGAACATCCGCTCCTTGCAAACGCAAGCAGCCTGTCCTCGCCTTTACAAGTTTTTCGCCTGACTGGGAGCAACTCTTCATGGACATAGTTCCACCACAGGAGCCTTCCACCGTTGGACTGGAACATCGCTCGATCATGCCAGGATTCAAACCCTGCGCCGAGTGTGGCGAGGCCTTCCCCTGGGATGATCCCCACGAGAAATGCCTCAGGTGCCTGGGCAAAGACCATATGGTCTCGGCCTGTTCCCTGTGCCTCTCCTCTAAACCTCGAACCATCAAGGAGAAGGAACAACGGCACCGTGCCCTAGCCTCTCAGGAGGCTCGGCACTCTTCACCCGAGGCTTCGGCCCAGCTCGGCACCGGAGCATACAAGGCACCGTACCACTGGTAGTCGCCGCCGCACAACCTCGTTGCCGACTCTGGCACCAACCTGGAACCCCGGCACCGCTCGAGGTTGCCTATGGGCAGCCCGGCACCACCGGTACCTGGATCACCCCGGCGGCACAGCTCAGTGCCACCAGTGCATGGATCACCCTGGTGCTGCTTACCGCCATCTCTGGCACTGTTGGCTCAGCACAGCCCTACCTCACCGGTGCCGAGTTCACCCCGGCACCGACCGCAATCACCTTCAGCACCACAGGCTCGCTATACCATGGTGCCGCAGAAGCGAGAGTCCTCCAGACCAGGCAGACCCCCTTCCCCGGGTGAGGACTTGCCACGGGGTCACGAGGAGTCGCTCCTCATACCGTCCATCCCTGAAGTGGTGGAGGCCACTCGAGCCCTCCTCCTACTCCCCACACCGCCTGCCTCAATCCCAGCTAGAAAGGGGAAACTGGCCTTTACCTCTAAGGCCTGGATCCAACATGGGCACCGCTCTCCTTCGCCATCTACCCCCAGTCTCCCTCTCTATTTGGGCCCAGCACCGTAGGGCCATCCCCATGGCAACATATCACCTTGCCGTCACCAATACTGCGCAGGGAGTCTCAGTCTCCTTCCATTGCTTCCAGTTCGGAAGAAGGGCCATCAAGGGGCTCTAAGCAACCCCGGTGCCGCACTTTGGCACCGGCACCATTTCGTTTCCGCCCACAGGAATGGTGTCCTCGGGAGACTCCCTCTCTACCATGGTGAGCTCCCAGTACCGCTTTGACCCCGGCCGCAGGGTCCTATACAGGGAATTTGTCGGCACATTTTGATTTGTTGTGCTGGGCTACGGCCCATCTGGGAATGGAGGTGCAGCCCTTGGGTCCCCCTCCAGATACCCTCTTTGGGCCAGCTTTTACCTCTACAGAACCCTTGGCAATCTCACTTCACCCGAGCGTCTGGGACCTCGTATGCTCCCGGTGGCAGAGCCCAAGCTCTGCTGCCCCGGTTTTGGACACGGCGGGTATTAAATATCAGGTCCTTGAACTGGACTTTCCCTCTCTCACCATTCACCCGCGGGATGTGGTACAGATGGCATTAGGCCCGGGCAAGCCCCCCAGGGACCCCTTTCCATCTTCCAGGGAGGCCAGGGAACTGGACCTCTTGGGCTGTAAGGTCTACTCCTCCTAGGCCTTTCAACTACGTGTGGCAAACAGTCAAGCCATAACCAGCATATACTTGCTGGATGTGTGGGAGTCACTCATGAAATCCCGGTGCTTACTCCCACCTGAGGCCAGAGAGGAATATGATGCTTTCATGGAGGAGGGTAATATAATCTCCCAAGACTCCTCCTCTCGGCCCGCGACGCAGTGGATACAGCCGCCCGCACTATGGCCTCGGCAATAACTATTCAAGGGATTGCCTGGCTCAGGGAGTATAGAGCACCCCCTAATGCACAACAGGCAGTCCTGGATGTGACTTTTGGTGGGGATGCCCTGTTCCCCCCAGAAACCTTATCAGTGGTGGGCACCGCTCGGGACCCCAGGGGAGAAGCCAACTACTTCGGCCTCCTACCTCCTGAACCCGCCCCTCCCACATAAACTCCCACCTTCAATTCCCACTCATCTACATCATCGTGGGAACACAGAAAAATTTTCTTTGCCACCGTCATCACCCCACTGCAAGGTGCTGAGATCCCTTTCCTCTCCCACCTGCGGCAAAGGGCCCACGCAATTAGCTGCCACTCTAGTTCCAAGTTATCTGGGGTAGAATAAGACTTCACTGTATTGTCACAGTGGACAGTTGACACCCTCTCTCTTCCTTGGAAAAGGGGCTCGATTGGGACTGGCTTCCTCTCCCTTGCACTAACTCTGGCCGTGTCATCCCCCCACCCCCTGCTCTCGGGCGGACATGGGCTGCGCAAACCAGCCCCTGTTCCCTGCACTGCTAGTACATCGTACCAGGGGCCTACCCCTACATATCCTTGGCAGCTGCTACCCCAAGCACTTATGTGAATCTGCCCCTCACCCCCCCACACCTCTTCATGTGTACCCGTCAACCAATAACCCCTGCTCTGTTCACGTTAGAATGGGTCTTGACAGGGACGAGAAGCGTGTCTCATAGTGGCCTCAGCCATCGATGTAGAGGCTCCACAACGTCCATACACGGTGTTCACGTGGGCGCAGAACCACTACTGTTCACCCAGATGCCCTACATCAGGTAGGCCCCATTCTCAATTTCAGGCCAGGGGTGGGGAATACCTTCGCTAGCATACCGTTGACATACTGGGTAGCAAGCTCTACTGGGGTCCTCAACACCTCGGCCCAACGAGAACCTCCACTACCCTACTCGTCATGCAGGTCGCGCCTGCACCATCATGGCAGACCCTAGCCTCTAAGGAAGGCCAAAGCAGAGCGATCCAACCCCTGCCACCCTTATCTCCCTTTTCCTCATGGAAGTTAAGGCTCCATAACAGCCCCTTCCCTAGCTGCAAGCTTGGTTGCTAGCAGGACACCTATCCCAGGAGTCCTTGTCCTAGACCCATCCGACCCGAAGCAGCGGCCAGCCTCCTTATGCCCTCCCCCTCCACTCGGGAAGCAGAGACCTAGTATACCTGACTGGAGCCCTCCAGATCAGGGAACCTACAGGGACGTCGCCTCCCCCTTGGAACAGTGACAGCAGCAGGATACCTTATCTTGGGCCTGCTATATTAGCGTCCACCTTCCAGACCTTACTCCCGTCATAGTCAGGTAGAAGGCCACACTCCAAGCACGGAAGCTCTTTCCTGAGCTACTTGTAATTCCCACCTAGCCTCCCTGACCGTAGGATACATATCCTGGCAGGGTACTGTCTCTTGGGCGCAGCAACCCGCTATTTTTGCTTGGGGCCCTACAGTTCAACCATCAGGTCACCTTCGTGATATGTTGGTGACTACCTTACCAGGACCTTTGTTCCCTCACCGCCTCGAGGGACCAGATGATATTCATTGCTCATACACATATAGGTAACAAACACAGGAAAACAGGTCACAGTTCCTATTTCCGAAACACTCAGAATACAGAGGCTTGTACCCCCCACGAGGAATAACATCCGGTTCCTCGACTGGAAATAACCCTCCACATCAGTTCTCTAAACCCAGAATACCTCCAGGATTCTGTGGTTGCTACTCTCCAAGTAGTTTCACTTCCTAGGTGATCTGAAGATGACTTCTCCGTCCCCTGAAACCAGATTTGGGGGGTAGCCCCGCATCAACATGTCCTCCTCCTGGTGCTCACATTGACGCAACGTAGCTGTGAAACTATCCCTTTGCTGGTGCCCGAGGCACGCGAGACCGTATCCCTATACAGCGTCCCGACCAGCCCCTTGGCCACCTCAGCTGGGTAGCCGAACGATAGCCAGCATCCTTCCTGCCCTCACTTCCCCCTTTTTGACTACATCCTCGTGATGCTGGAATCCCGCGGGACTACAAGCCAAGAAGCAGCTCTCTCTCTCTCTCTCACTCCCTCTCCGCGAGTTCTTGCATTACCCAGACTCTTACAGGTACCAAACCATTGGCACCACCGAAGGCTATTCCGCCGCCGTAGGGGTGCTAGTGTCCTGGAGTACCCCTCCAGTGAGAACCTCGCTTTTGGTACCATACTCGGCTCGAAGTGTACTCCTCACGTACTAACCCGAGATCCTGTAGCCGGCATGCCCTGTGCCTCCTACCACACCACTTGTGGCTTTGGCCTTCAATGCACTGGCTTGAAGTGTCTCGCCCAAACCCTTCTTGATTGTCCTCGGGGTCCCCTCTTCCTCTATACAAATGTGTTTTCACTGTTATTCTCTTCGACCAGACTCCGCTAGGGCTGGTCGTGGTCAGTCCAGGGCATAAGATTCATCCCTCCTGCAGCTACCTGCCTGGCCATATCCGCCAGGCCTCACCGTGACTCTTTGAGTCCCAGCTCGGGCTTTGATGCACTCAGCCCATGGGATAATATTAATCCTTTCCTTTGTCTCTTGTGTGGGCCACAGTCATTTGGCTAACCCACTTCCATTGGTCTCCAGCATCCCCATGAGCTCACGCTGCAAGACTCAGAGCCAGACACTTATCTTTTGGCCTTCATACCTTGTGTTATACCACTCAGAAGGAGCACCAAATGCAACCCTCTGTGTTTTCATGTTGCGTTCTTCATCCTCATTATGGTAACCTCAGTTCGTCCTGCCTTCACTCATGTGTCTCGGTGGGTTCGGCCCTGCCCCTGACCTGTGTTGGCCCTCAGTTGCTCTTCTGCTGTGCCACATCAAGAGCCTAGTTCGTCTCTTGACTCTGGTTAGAGTCTTCTCTCATGGGCCTCTTTCCCTCTGGGGTGTTGTTGCTGTGCTGGAGGTGGAAGACCCAACTCCACCCACCATCCATCAGCATGACTAGTAGTCACCTATTACTGAATGCATCCAACCACTGCTCGAAGAAGAACGGTGGGTTACTCACCAGCAACTGTCCTTTGGGATGGGCTGCTCGGATCCATTCACATCCCTCCGCTCCATTCCCGCCATCTGGAGTTGGTGACTCTGAGGAACTGAGGAGGGGTCAGGAGGCAGCCATATATATAGCCACGGGGTGGCGCAAGGGGCGGTGGCCGCCTGCCCTCTCCTGACAGGCTGGGACAAAAGTTTTCTGCTCAATCCGGTGCGGAGACACCTATTACTGAATGGATCCGAGCAGCCCACCTCGAAGAAGGACGGTTACTGGTGAGTAACCCACTGCTCTTTGTCCATCACAGATCTATTTATAATAGGTCAACTGTCACAAGGCAACTACAGCAATTGCTTGTAATAAAAAGTAATATTAGGCTTCTATTTACGTATGTGAACTGTGTGTAAAGATGCAAGTTTTTTTACTCCCTTGGAAAATAATGACAATATCTTTCCTCCCAATTTGATATCCTTTCCCCTGTACATGCTTCTGCATCAACTTGTCCTCTTCCTCCCCACTTCTCTGTGCACACTACCTTTTTGATTGATCTTTTTCCTCTGCCATCTGGTTCTCCTCTTTCTCTCCTACACATGCTGCCCAACTTGCCTTCTTCCTATAGTTTCCTCCTGAGTATGACTCATAACTCTTGTCTCACTACTGGCTCTTAGTAATGGCTAGAAGCTTCAGTCCTGCTAGTAACTCAAGTCCTTGAAAGAAGCTACAATTTTATTTCCTCTTCTTGGAGCCTCTCTTGAGGACAGAGAGAGGGCATTTGAAGAAGTTGAAATACCTTTCATGTAAAGGCCAAGTTGCTTGCTTGTTTATTTACTTCAATTTACAGAAGATATTTAAAAAGGAATTACAAAACTTAAACCAATGTTAGTTGCTGACCCAACACTAGCCAGCAATAAACCCTTATAAACTCCTAGAAAAGCCCTTAACACACCATAAACCTCCATCCCCACCAAAATTTCACCTTTTGCAAAAAAACAGAGAAAATAGATATGCCTTGCAGCATGATCTGAAGGTCAACAAACCTAAGCTATATCAGATGAAGGTGAAGGCTGAGGAAGCTGAGGCCCCTCATGAGAGCAATATCATGAGCTCCTTTTTTAAATTAACAGAATAGTTTTGAAAAACAGTGGATACATACTTATAATTGCCAGAGTTTTTATGTATATACTTTTATTTACCTGAGTGAAACACATTCTGCTTTTTGTCTGCTGAGCTCACTTTCTGAATCTAGTGCCCTTCTCGCTAGTATTTTCATCTCCATTTCCACAGAATCTATGGTCTCTTTCATCATTGCCATCTTTGATATCTGTTCCGAACGTTCACTGTCAAGCTACAGGAGTAACATGACGAGACATTAAGAACTGCAGAAATCTTTTTTGTCTAGAGTACTTCTGCTAGTTTAAGTTCTACTCTGATTTGTACTGTAAATCTTTTATTTCAAAGGCTGATATCCATAGCAACATCTGTGCTCAGGACCTGATTCAAAGCCCACTGATCAATGTTGACCATTCTTCTCATCTTTCTGGTAGTATACTTATGTACTCGACACAGAGCAGCACAGAAAAACTACACTGTTTGCCTGAGACAGGTCACAAAAAGAAAGTGAGAGTTACTGGGTCATATCTTTCAGCTCTAGGGTAGGTTGTACCATTAGGGAATGTCTTGATTTGGTGATTATGCCCAACCATAAAAGTTACATGGTGCTTACAAAGAGTTAAAATCATAGTGTGGCATGATGTAACATGATGATGATGATGATGATGATGAGTGAAAGAGTCACAGTGAAGTAAAATCACTTAATCAGCTAGTGAAGTTATGGTAGAGCATAAAGAACCAATACATGTCTTTTTAAACTACCTTTGTAGTTTCCTCAGTTCTACAGTCCAGAAAAACAGAATAATTCCAAAATCTAAGTTTGGAATTCCTGCAGACCAACATTAACATCAGATTATTTTAAAAAGACAACAGTTTGATAACTAAGAGATTTCAATGTAATATTCAAACAAATCACTTGCTTTAAAGATATAACACACTATGGAAAAAAATCCTACATGTTCTCTGCCTTCTTCTTTCTCCTAGTTTACTGATTCACTAAGTTACTCTGATTAGTGGTCAAACTATTTGAGAGCAAATCAATAATACATTTGGCAACTTTCTCAACATTAATATGACAAGACCTGAACAACAAAGTACCAAGCTCCATGTTTAATCAAGTGACCTGCAGAAAGAAAGGGCTGTCCCTCAGCAAATGGTATTCTCAAGAGGACTCAGGGTACACAACAGTTTTTAAACTTATAAGTAATGTTCAGTTACTGATGTATTAGAATCATAGCACTTTGGGAGCAATACAAGCTTCCATCACTTTCTTCAATGTGGATGCATTCCAGTTTTTATCTCAAACACCATAATCTTTGAAATTATGTTTAAGATGTACATATCGTTCATTAATGTTTTTCTTTCACAAATTAAGGGCTCAATCTTACAAACTCTTTACTTACCTGTATAGTCAAATTGACTTAAATGGAATTATTCAGTTACATACAGTTACCCATTAAGACCTAGCTCTAAAACTATACTTGCAGACCAACTACAAATGTCACCTCCAATATAACAACAATTCTGTATATAATCAAGGAATAGTTTTCCTTACATTATGAACTGTTGATTCCAGCTCTTCAATTCTCTGCTCCAGGTGAGCCTTTTCATTAAATGAAGTCTCCTGGGCAATCTTTTACAAACAACAACAAAAAATACATACAAAATTTTACTTTAAAAGTTCCCTGTATAAAATTAATTTAACCACATATTTATTATAATGGACACCACATTGTAAATTTAATTATAATACTATGCTATAACAAGTTTTCATAAAAATCAAACCTTTAATCTCTCCCTAAGGCTATCTCGTTCTGTGGTCATCCTTCGGAAGTCAAAAAGAGCTGTATCCCTTTCTGCCTCCACACGCCTTAAGATAGCCTGGGCTGTCACTGTACTTTTGGGGGTCTTGGGGGACTTGATAACATCTCTGCGTAGTCGGGATATTTCTTCCTGTGCCTGTTATTTTTAAACATTATATTGGAAATATGCAACAGATAATGGAATATATTATGGAGTACGTATTTTACAAGTAGGGTGGAGGTCAACAACTTTCCATCTAAACTGTGTAACAGAAAATTGGACTCTTCACTGAATATTATTGCAAGAGTTATTTGCTTTTTTCAGAAAATTTAGATTTTTCATTGAAAAACTAAGCACCTGAACTTTCCATAGATGCCCCATTTTCTCTCAAGGAAGAATGCAATGCTGTCTTGGGAAATATAATCTGAACAGGAACCCTGACCAACAGAGAACAGATGCATGAGGCATCCAAATTACAACTCCCATCAGATGCTGCAGTGGCATGTCAATATCAAACTATTTACATTTCTGGCAAAAAATTTTCAGCTTTTGATTTTTCAAAAAGTCAAAATTTAAAAACAAAATCTGACCAATATTAATCACAAGACACGTGGCTAGCGATATACCTTATATACTCGTGTATAAGCCAAGAATTTTCTTCCTAGAAACCCCCTTTGAAAAAGGCACTCAGCTTATGTGAGGCATATATGGTAGTTGGGAGTTTTGAAATCTCCCATTCTGACTCTGCTGAGCATGCGCAGAGCTCAAGCCACAGTATGCACCATGGCTGCCAGAGCAGCCAGGTAAATTGGCCCTAGATGGGGGTGGAGGTCAGCCTGGGGGAGCCAGAGGCAGGGTGGGGGGGTTGGGAAGGGGTCAGGGCAATGCCAGAAGCTAGTGGCAGGGTGGGGGGGTTAGGGAAGGGCCTGGAGGAACATGGGAAGTTGGCAGCAGGGCAGGGGGTACTAGGGAGGGGACTGGGGCAGTGCAGGAAGGTGGTGGCAGGATGAGGGGGGTTGGGGGGGCAAGGGGGCCCTGATTTTGAACCTCAGCTTATATGCAGGTCACGAGGTTTTTGGGTTCCTGGGGTTAATAGCCAAGGGTCGGCTTACATGAGGATCAGTTTATAGGCGAGTATATACAGGAAGTGCAATTCAGCAATGTTGTGGGTAATACATCTGAATGCACTAATTCATGTATGCATTCTTCTATTCTGAAAAGCATCTCCTACTTAAGATAGCACTAATGAATGTGCTTAATTTGAGTTAAGGGCACTTAAACACCTGCTAAGTGCCATCCCAACAAGGGATAAACGTCAAGCCACAGAGTCTTCCAGAGTAGATGAGACATGAATTTCTAATGCAAGAACAAGATAAATTTTTTTCCCTTTAAAATGTTGCAATTACTTTTTTTTCCAATATCCTTCATGTTCCTGTGAATATGATTACCCGATCATAAAGAATGGCGATTTTGTCTCTCTCGGCTGTAAGAACCTTGATGTTACCCTGAATTTCTGCCATGTGGCGCTCATATTTTTCCAGGATTGACTTAAGCTCTTCACGTTCTCTGAACAGTTTCCTAACTTCTGGATCTGAACTCATTCCCTTAAAGAATGTCAGAAAAGTTTAATGACAAGAAACAAATGTGCATATTTCCTAATACTTTAGGTTTTGAAACTATTACACACACACATACACACACAGTAAAAATACCTATCACTGAAATACTCAGTGCAATCAAAACTACATATATCCATGTATATCAATATTATTTTCTAAATAAAAACATGAAAAATGGTGATTGGAAATCTCTATCACATGCAAAAAACTCAGTCTCCTATCAATCTGGCTCAACATTCTCTACTCATTTTACATCCATGGAAGTAAAGAATTTGATTATCATTGTTCTGAGCAAGTAACTACCTACCCATCATAAAATTACATTTATTAAACACCTCAGGAAGTAATTAAATTTTGTCATAGTAAGACCTAAGAAGTGTAAATTCAGAACAAGGTGTGCTTAGCTGCTTGTCAATTGTCTCAGGCTGCCATCTGTGTTCCTAATTAACAGGCTATCTTATCATTGAACACTGATTTGGAGCCAAGAGCAATGCTCAGTATTTCAATACAAAATAAATGCATGACTGCTATATACTCCAAGCTTACCTGAGTAGGTGAAAAATGTTTTGAAGTGCTGATACGAGTGGGACTGTGTTTAGGACTTGAAGATGTGTTTTGAAACATCTTCCTCAAATTCTCAGCTTCACTTTTATAATAATCTCTGTCCTCTTCTAATGTCTTTATAAAGGCATCAAGTCTTGAAGGAGACTTTCCTAGTTTTTTTTCAGTTTCTGTTTCTATAATAACCTTTTAAGCGCCAAAATGAAAAATACATGTATATTTTAACACCATATAGATAAACATAATCTTCAAAATATTAGTGAAATGACTGCTTGTTTTAAAATAAAGGTGGGTTTATTATTTTGAAGTTCTGAATATCTGCACTTTCTTGTTTTCAAACTTCTTCCCTGTACAATGTCATTCTACAGCTGATCTAATAGAATGTTTAATTATTTAGTTTCCTCCATCTTTTCTTTAACTGCTTTTCCTTTTACACAAGTTCAACTTGATACTTTCAGCATTCTAAATATAATAAAGATCATATATTTAGACTTAGGAATGCTTCCTGCTTAGAAGGAGCTAAATAAACTTTGAGACAAAATAGGAAAATGATTTGTTCTTGAAACATTATAACCAAGTTAACATGAAGCACCATTAACCTACTAACTTATTACTGACTAATTAAATAACAATATCTAATTATTACTACTACTATCCCTAGTAAAAACATGAGGCTATTAAGTCTGGTGGGGGTAACAGATGATGAATTTTGAAAGAGGTAATTGGAACATGGGTAACCACATTTATTAAAGACCATCTGCAAAGAAAAAACTGATTGTGGGGTTTTGTTTTTTTTTTTTTTTTTTTTTGCTTTTTTATGATGTGTAGAAATCTACACATATTTTCCTGCTTGTTTTTTACTTCACAAATACCAGGAATATCAACTACTACTGAGTGGGGGACTTTTTGGAGGGCTCAGATGTGGACTGTGGAGGTTTTTTTAAAAGCTTTTATTTAAGCAGGCAGGTGCTGAATCTTTCACAATGATATTTCTCTCAAGTGTCTTTAATAAATTTAATTTTAATATACATTAAATAAGATTAACTTTCTTCTTCAAGTTTGACCAGAGTCCCTGATATTATAAATTCATTAATAATACAAATCATCCAAAGAATCTTTCAGAAAAAACAGAATAGACTAAATTCCTAATAGAAAAGAAACAAAGAAGGGAAGGAGGACTGAAAGGGCTTTTTAAATATCATCCGACAGCAGTAAATGCATAAATCAAATGCTTAGTTTTCTCAAGTCACCTTGAAGTAATAAAACTGATGAAGTAAAATCTGTACACCATTCCTGTGTTTTGGCTGATGCAGACAGACAATCCCACTTCAATATGAGTTAATTTTATCATACAAGTAGATTGATACATGTACGACAAACACTTCTCAATATAGCACAACCATAACAACACAAAAAGTCTATTTCAATTGGCAATGTTGAATGATCACAGGAAAATGTTTCATTAACCCCAATTCTCCAGGGCTCTTAATGCTCACAATTCTTTCACACAGGATCAAAGCCACTAAGGCCCTAATCCTGAGGTCTGCAGAGGGATCCTCCTGCAGGGAAATTATTAAAGGATTGGGGTCTAAAAATCAAGTGTAATTACCAAAAGCCTTATACTGTAAACATGGAAACTTGTGAAAAAGCTTAATATTGTAGTACAATGAGAGGTCCATGTGATCTTGACAACTTCATGAAATCACTTCCCAGTTAAATGAAGGAGTCTATTAATAATGTCAGTTTAATCTGGAAGCCAGTTACATAACCCATTCTGTAATTTAGAAGCTTTTCTCACTGATAAATTGTTTAAGAGATCTTTATACAAATTTCAATATATTTCCAAATATTGTTGTTCAGTGTTATGGTTATTAACATTTAGAGAAGAAAGAATATTAAAATAAACATTTATAAGACAAAATACTGGCTGTGTGTATTTCACCTATATGCAGAATTCCATTTTAAGAGTATTTAGAGCAGTGAAACAATTTGGATTTTGTAGGAAAGTTAATGAGAGTCTCAAAAACAAAAAGACATGCCAAGTGAGTTGAAAGATAAGGGGTATAGTCAAGTCTATCTAAAGGATAAGAATGATAAATGTGCATTGAAATGGAAATATTATCCATAATCTGTTTTATTGAGACGGGGGAAAAGATAATTAATTGTACTTGTGCTTGTATTAATTGTTCTTGAAAGGAATAACCTCTATAAATACACAACTGCAAAAATACTAAGAATACATATTTAACTTACTGATCTAAGTAATTTGATTGTATGCTCCAACTTCCTAATATTGTTTTGCTGGCATCTAATCTGACTCTAGAATAAAAAGTTATAAAAATTACATTTACATATTTATAGACAGTAAAATGAAAATCCAGCTTTGCTCCCCTTGCCCCCTCCAATTTTCTTATTCTTTTGAACCATCTATTTGAAACTCTCTTCCAGGTTGGCTAGACTGGAAACATACTGTTTAACAGGAGGAACCTTTAAAGAATTAAGTAGGCCATCTGACTGCAGAATTTTGCATGTATAAATTGTATCGGATCAAGACAAAGAAGGAACAATGGCTGTCTGGGCAAGCACAAGGTCTGCTTATACAGATAGGATGCATAATGGGATCCTTTACACATTTTCTGGTTCAAAAATAAATTACAAAACCAGGGACTCTGGATGTCTTCTCTCATGTCGGATACTCTTCTTCTCCCATTTTATTTAGATGGTCCCAAAATGTAGTTCAATATCTGGGACTAGTTTATCTAATTTACTATAAAACTCATTTTCTAAATATACACCGTAGCACAGAGCTTCAGCTTGTGTAAGTTGTCATAACACCACTTATTTCAACTGAGCTATGACAATTTACATCAACTGAGGATGTGGCCCTCTTCTTAATAAATTCAACAAGCTATAGAATACCGATGCCCCCTCTCTCTCTCTCTCTCTCTGTCTCACCCCCCCCCCCCAGACGAAGGAAGATTTGACTGAAACAGTATCCGTTCTCATCTATTGAATAAATTCAGGGTGTAAGATCTCAAAAGGCTTGCTCCTATACTTAAATAAATTTATTTAGAGTAAGGGAAGGGTTCTTGTATTGCTCTTGAATGAATTACGGTTTTGTTTTTTGTTTTTTTATTTTCAGCTCAGGGAAGCTAATTTTTGATATTTCAGGCTTCAGAGCAGCAATGCCCAAATATTTCTTATTGGCTATATAGTCTAACAGATAGAGCCATACTTTGCAGAGCACGAAGTGGCCACCTTCTCTTGACCCTTCTTCCCCATTTTAAACATAACTCCTTGTCCTTGGATATTCATTAACTTATTACTGAGAGTCATTTTAAAGAGTCATCAGGTACTCCTTCCTTCCTTTATTCATTTTTGAAGTTTTAAAACAAGTAACATTTTAAATTTTAAAATAACTATAAAATCATTTATCCTCAGGCAGAGAGCATGGATTTAAATTTAGACACTCAAGATTAAATTATGTAAATGTACCAACGCCCCCATAACACACATATTCTGTTTAACATGCAATATTACTTCTGATCATTAAATACCTTTGCTTCCTCCAGCTCCTGGTCAGCAGTATCCAACACTAATTCTTTTTCTTTTTCCAACTGTTCTGCTAGTTTGTCAACTACAGCAAGTTCTTTACACAGATACTCATTTTTATTGGTCAAACTGTCCACCTGACTCTCCACCACTTGCTTACTATCAAGCAGTTGTGTAACATATTGCTCTAAATCATGGTTTTTCTTCTTCAGGTCATCAATCTACTAGGACCAGGAAAAACAAAGATATTTTACTTTTCATGATCTTAAAAGATAAAAAGTGGAGACATTTCACAGTTGAAATATTTATTTACACCAAAGTAAGTGCACAGTAAAAAAATGACAAGCCCAAAATGTTCATTAACTTGCACCAATAGAAGCACTTCGTACAGATGTAAATGACTATCCAAGGTGAAAGGCAGAGGAAAATCAGGTTGCTTAATTTTTAGGGTAGAAATTAGAAATCTGCTTTTATTTCTTTTACCCAACTTAGTTTTTTTCCCTTGACCAGCAACTTTACAGCTTCCTTGATTGTCCTCTCCATGTGATATGTACACCATTTTTTGGTCTCCCAGGGTGATATGTAATCCCCAGTGCCAAGGACCCCTTTGCCATCCCCACAAACTGAACTGCTATAGTAGTATTCCTCTGAAGAGTGCTGGGAGAGAAAATGGCTTTCAAGCTCCACCTGAATGTCAATCAGTCTTGCTCACTGAAGCTTTACAGGTGTCTTTTTCACCACCTGGAAGCTGGGTCCATGTCCTTCATACGTGCTAAAAGCCAGCAGAGATGTTCTAGGTCCATTATTGGTGAAGCCTGTTAACTAGTGACTGGCTGGTGAAACTTGCCCACATGCTCAGAGTTTAACTGATCACCATATTAGGGGTTATGAGGGAATTTTCCCCTGGGGCATTTTGGCTAGACCTCCGGGAATTTTTCACCTTCCTCTTTCGCGTGGGGCATGGCTCACCTCCTGGTGGATTCTTTGTATCTTAAAGTCTTTAAATCATGACATAAAGACTTTAATAAGTCAGTCATAAGACAGAGGTTTATTAGAGGAGTGGGTGGGTGAGGTTTTGTGAAGTTCCAAAGGGGCAGCTGTGTTAGTCTAGTCCAGTGGGATTTTCTCCCACAAATGCTCATGCAAAAAATAAAGCTGAGGTTTTGTGGCCTGCATTGCACAGTAGGCCAGACTAGATGATCATATTGGTCCCTTCTGACCTTAGGGTCTATGAGTCTATCCTAAAGGGGTGGAGCATGGAGGGCAGGATGCTTGATGTCCTTAAAGAAACTGCTTAAGAAACAATTTCCGAAGAGGTATCCCTCTCCTTGTTTGGTTTGCTTCAGAAGCAGTGACATGTCAATGATCTTGCCCACTGATTCTGTCACTAAATGAACCATGATTTTCCTTTGTTTTGTGAAGTTCCATCAATACTGAGGATGTTAAATCATGTTAACACAGTGTCATCACATACTGACAAAACACTATGATGTAAATGATGAAGCATAATCAGGATAGCATGCCATGATGGATTTGGTGATGCAACTCTACTCAGCGAGAAAAGTCAACTCTACAAGTTGTGGTGATATTGATTTAAATAAATGATGCTATTGCTGAATTATTTCATTTTATAAAATTCATGGAATTCTTCCTGTTCCTCTACCAATTCCTACAGACAAAAAAGCAGAAAAATAAAACCACCTTTAAATTCAGTTTAAGGATGACTTTATCTTTGTGTTTAGCCTTTCCTTCCAATTTAAGAGGTTTCTCACTGTCAGATGCTGGATCCCTTAAATCAAAATGGTCTTCTCTTGTTACCTTTTGAGAGAATGGAAAACAGTATTAGTAGTACTTTGGCGGAATGGCATTTCTGCATGCAATCACAAACTGTGAACTTACAAAATGGAAGAAGACATACTTCTGAAGATATTTCAAATAAATAATATTTCCCTTTAAGGTATATAACATTACACACCATAAGAACAACCTAAGCTAACACTATACATGACCTAAGAGAATAGAATAGAATAGAATAGATCCATAGGGTTGGAAGGGACCTCATGAGATCATGGAGTCCAACCCCCTGGGGCTTGAACCCAGGCCCTTCTGCATGTTAAGGATGCAGGTGAGAAGATAAATTCTGTCAATTTCCTTTTTTAAAACAAACATAAGGTGTTAGGTTAGTCTGCTGATTTAGTGGAATTGTTCCAAAATCCCTTGCAGGAGACTTAGACTTCATTACTGCTCTCTTGCTCCACTGGGCAGGACAGGGGAAAAACTAGCAGCAAAGTATACAGATTTTCCATTCCTTTGGCAAATTTAAAAAGCAAGAGTGGGGAGGATTTCATTTCCATTGAGCCTGACATTAATAATTAAATTCTTGTCAAAGTTATCCCCCCCCATATAACAAAGTTAAAACAAGAAAACCAGCAATGTACCTGTAACATAAAGCAGCAAATAACTTAAAAAAAGAGGGGGGGGAAATTATGCAATCAAGGTCCCACACCATAAAGGCCTGATAGTTTGATGCAGAAAACTAGTAGATAAATACCTTTGAACTCTGAAGGTGTGAGTAAACTGCAGTAAGAAGAATAAACAAAATCTTATAAATGAGTAAATGTAAATATATAAAAAGCCTTACAGTTAACCTAATTCTACAAGTTAGATTTAGGCAATGTAAATGGCTTGAATAAAGCAGTAAAAAAAGAATAATGAAAACAAGTTTCTTATGTCTGACTAGACAGCACACCCAAAGACCCCAAGGCCATTACAACCAAAAAAGATAATTGATGGATCAGTGCTTGCCTTTTTTTTTTTTTTTTTTTTTAAGGATAATTTAGTTGGTATTGGTCCTGCTTCGAGCATGGATTTGGACTAGATGACTTCCTGAGAGCCTTTCCAACCCTAATCTTCTATGAGTATATGAGAAAGAATTTTAAAAAAATATTTAAATTCTACAAGTTTCAAATACTGATTTAATACATAAAACAAAAGAATCATAATTAAACCACCAAAATTATAAAAATGGGAATTATGACTTGCTCCAACACACAATGAAGTCAACTGGAGTCTTTCCATTGACTTCAGTAGGCTTTGGATCAGACTGTAAACCCAAGATAGGCAACCCCCAGCATGTGTGCTGACAGTGGCACACCTAGCCCACCCAGAGTGGCATGCGGCACCCTCTCCAGTGCCACAGGAATTGCTTCTCCTGCCACTGATGGGGCCACAGGAGCAACTTGCCACAGGCCCCCACCAAGAAGCAGGCCCCCTGACCTGGCCCCTGCCTCAGCTTCTGACTCTATACGTGGCTGGGAACATTGGGACTGGATAAACCAAGACAGGCTTGGTAACTGGGAAGGTGACTGGAGTAAGCTGAGATAGGAGAAGATCAGGGATGTGCAGAGGTGGTATAAGTTGCATGTACGGAACAGTGACAGGGTCTCCTCACATCAAATCTGCCCCAGGCCCCCTAAGTCTTCTGTGGGGCACTGGCCACTGAAAGTCACTCTGGCTGGCTTTTTCCAGGGGCAGCTCCAGCACAGGGGTTCCCACCACACCCACAATACAGGCATGCTGCGTGAAGAAGCCCCCTAAAGTGGCTCCTCTCCACAACATACCAAAACCAAAAGAAGCCACTCCAAGCAGCTTCTTTCTGTGGTGTCTCTGCCAGGGGCGTCACTATGTTGGGGCTGGCAGGGCACAGGCCCTGCATCTCTGGCCCCAGCTAGCCGGAAGTGACCCAATCCAACTCTAGGCCACCTCCAGAAAGTGTGGATGGCTCCTGCTACTTCTTAAGAAGTGGGAAGAACTGTCTTCCACTTCAAGCCTCCTCCAAAAGGCTCAAAGCTGGGGATGGTCTGTGCTGCTTTTTAAAACAGGCAGGGACGATCTCCGCCACTCGGGGACTGTCCCTGCCGCTTCCCACAAGCGGCACAGACTCTCCCTGGCTTCGAGCCCTTTCAGGAGGCTCGAAGCCAGGTCAGGCCCATGCGCAACCAGATTGGGACCACTTGTGGGGGCGGGTCATGCGCCCCAGACCTTGGCCCCCTCCAGAATTGCCCTTGGTCCCTGGGGACCCCTTTCCCCAGGGATGCCACTGAGAGGCGCCACTCTGGGTGACGTCTTTGCCAGAGCAGCTCTTTTCAAAATATGTCCAGGGGTTTCCCTAACACCCCCCCGCCCCAAATTTCCCAACACCCCCCAGCTGTCAGCTAGTAACCTTATGCCAATTCAGTGAGGACCCCACACGCATCTCCCCCAACTCCCCCAATTTCAAGCCCTGGGTAGAATACCTGCTATATCTGCCAACCTTGCTCTGCCCCCTCCCCCAGCTGTGGCCGCCGTTTTTTTGGGGAGGAAGGGGCTGCCACTCAATTGGGATCGCCCGCAAAAGCTGGGGCAGGCGTGATAACAGCTTTTTCTCCCCTAAGTAAACTCCGCTGGCTGCAGGGAAGCACCAGCACAGCCGCCCCAAACGGTGTGGGTGACTGACCCTAAAAAGCAGCAGGGCGGCCCCGCCGCAGCTGAGGGCGCTGAGCCTCCCCCAGCCCAACGTCCGGACAGGCCGCCCGCCTGTCAGTCGAAATCAAGCCGTCACCATGGCGACCGCGACGCCAGCCGCGCGGCCGAACGCCGGCAGGGCTCGAGGCGGGCTCCTACGGCGGCCCGGAGGCGAAGTCCCGTCACCCGTCGCCGGGGACCCGCGCCTCGCGCCGCTTCTTACAAGGAAGCGCGCGCGGGGTCGCAGGCGGCGCGAGACCCCTCGCCCCGGGCGCATGCGCTCCCCGCGCAGGGCAGGGGGCAGCTACCTCCCGACGGTGCCAAGGGAGGAAGGGGGTGTCTGTACCTGCCGGGGACACGCCGCTTTCCTTCTCCTGCGCCCCGGGGACTTTCTGGCGCTCATGGCGGCGGCTCTCACCGCCCCCCTGGCATTTACCCGCCTCGCCCGCTCCAGCCCCGCAGCCCAATCAGAGCCCGGGCGCCGGCTCCCCCTGCCGGGCGGGGCGACTACTAACACTAATGGGGGGGTGGAATTCTTCTTCCGATCGTCACCCGCGGCTCCCCGTTTGGTTTGTCCCTGCGCTGCGCCCCGCCCCGCCCCGCCCCACGCCGGAGCGGCTGGTTACCTGCTGCTTTAACCCCTTCTGCGCGCCTCTCCCCGCCCCTCCCCCGCTTCCAACCGCTGCTCGCGCACCCTGCGGGCGGTAATTAGCGCGCGATCCCAGCCTCTGCTCTTCCCCCCGCCCCCACCTGCCGGCTCGCGCGCCACGCCTCTCACCGGCTCGTGCGGGGCAGGGAGAAGCGCCAGGCTGCTGCCTAAGGCGCAAAGGGGCAGCCCTGCTAATCTAGTCCAGCAAAAAAAGGAAAAGAAAAAAAAAAAAAAAAACCACCCAAGGAGTCTTGTGGCTCTTCAAGACGAACAGATTTATTTTTTGCATGAGCCTTCCTGGAAGAAAACCCCACTTCATCAGATGCTTGCAAGACATCTTGGAAGCATCTGATGAAGTGGGATTTTCTCCCTGGAAAGCTCATCCCAAAATAAATCAAGACTTCAAAGAGAAACAGCTGAACTCGAATTAATATGCAAGCTAAATTCTGTGAAAGCAGGACTTAATTGAGACTATGGGTTCTTTTCCCATTACAAAAGGTAATTTGACTTCAGGCTTCCCAGGGTTTGAACCTAACTATGGCCCTGATTTGCTGTTACTGTATGACCTGATCCTATGTTTTACACCCCCTTGCATTTAGTTTCATTCCATTCTGTAAATTCACCCATCTTTGAAGCATCTGACAAAGTGGGATTTTCTCCCACAAAAGCTTGTGTGAAAAATAAATCTGTTAAGTGTTAAAGTGCCACACGATGCCTTGTTTTTTTGCTGGACTAGACTAACACAGACTAGACTAACCCTTTGGAAATTGACAAAATAAATCTGTTCATTTTGAAGTGCCACTGAACTTCTTGGCTTTTTTTAATCTGTCTAAAACTCCCTCCACCTTTCCAGAGCCAGGGAGCTTGCTGCAACCTGTTGGTGTGCAGGGCGGCCAGGCTTAGAGACCAACCTGCCTCAGGCGCTGAGCGAGCACAGCCAGTGGCAGTGTTAAGCCATCTGCCAAACTCAACCCATGCCACACACAGTGTACCTGCCCTGGCTGTGGGCATCAGGGTATTGCCAAGAGGGGTGTCCACAGCATTAATCAATCCCCCTCTTGCTAGGCTCCACCCTGCACTCGCGCTGCTGAACTGCATGAGATGTGCTTTTTGTCTCAAAGACAACAACTTCTAAGTCAGGCTTGTCGAACCTGTGGCATGGGGGCGGGACTCTGCCCTGTGGAGCACTCACATGCAGGTCATGAAACCCGTGCACACAACAAAATAAAGCATGCACAAAAAAATTCAAGAGGGCTAATATTGGCACACACAAAGAAACGTTTTGTGCACACAGTCTATGAAAAATTAGAGGGAACATTGCTGTGGAAAGCTGCTGCAAATGCCTTGGGAGCTGGGGCTGGCCAGGGCCCTTGTCAATTTCTTGCCCCAGGTGCAGCACAGCTGCAGCCACTCTCCCCTCTTCTGCCACGCTCCCCTGTCCTGCCTCGCTTCCCATGCTCTGCCTTGCTTCCAGTCACTGGCAGCTCTGCCTCCCTTGTCCTCTGTACTCAGTGCAAGCAAAAGCAATGCCAAATCTCACACTCATCATTATTTTGTTAAATTTATTAATAAGATTGGCTTGTATGTCTTATCTATCAAATTTAAAAAGGGATAGCCGTGTTAGTCTAGTCTAGTGAAAAAACAGCAAGGAGTTGTGTGGCACTTTAAGACTAACAGATTTATTTGTTGCATGAGCTTTCGTGGGAGAAGATCCCATTTCCTCAGATGCTTCGAAGATGGGTGAACTTACAGAAAGGAATGAAACTAAATGCAAGGGGGTGTAAAACATAGGATCAGGTCATAAAGTAACAGCAAATCAGAGCAGTTTACAGGCTCAAACCATGGGAAGCCTGAAGTCAAATTACCCTTTGTAATGGGAAAAGAACCCATAGTCTCGATTCAGTCCTGCTTTCACAGAATTTAGCTTGCATATTAATTCGAGTTCAGCTGTCTCTCTTTGAAGTCTTGATGTCCCAGGTACAGCTCTAACGACAGTCATTAACAAATCCATCATCGAGTGATTAGGAAGATGGAAGTGACTTTCTCACTGCCCCCCGTACCCCCCCCCCAACAGAAAAAAGACTTGAAGTTTGGCAACTCACCCAAAAAGTTTGGACACACCTCTTCTAAGTGCTTCAAAAAAAACCCTACTGTCCTCGGAGCATTGCGGCTGCAGTGTAGAGGGGATAAATTAGGATGGCAGTAGATAGGCAGATGTGTGGTAGGGGAAGTGAGGGACTTAAGGGTGGACAAAAAGCATAGGTAAATACACATGCTTTGCCTGGCAGAAACCTGTTTGTCAACTCTGCCTTGTTACAGACTTCAAAATATATCTTCAGTATGCATACATAATTCCTTATAGACTATCCATATGTACATTAAAGAATATTAATGATCAGTGTGTCACTAGTTTTTATCTAAAAAAGTTAATCTGGTAGCACTTTTAAAGACTAACAAATGTATTTATTGCATGAGCTTTCATGGGAGAAAATCCCACTTTAAAATCACTTCAAAGCATCTGATGAAGTGGGATTTTCTCCCATGAAAGCCCATGAAATAAATACATTTGTTAGTCTTTAAAAGTGCCACAGCATACTCCTTAGAAACAGTGAGAGTCCTGTGGCACCTTAAAGACTAACAGATTTCTTCAGGCATAAGCTTCTGTGGGCTTCAACCCACTGATGAAGTGTGTTGAAGCCCACAAAAGCTTATGCCCAAAGAAATCTGTTATTCTTAAGGTGCCATAGGGCTCTTGTTGTTTTTGCTGTACAAACTAACACAGCCACCCCTCTGGAAATTTTCACAGGACTCCTTGTTTGTTTTGCTGAATTAGACTAACACAGCTACCCTTTGAAACTTGGCTTTTACCTGATACCTCACAAAATTCTGTTATGAATAAATACTATGGAAGTAGTCTGTTAGGTGCAATGCGTTTGTCAAAGCTGATAGGACTTTTGCTGTTGCAAACAGAACTCTTTGTCAGTCGGCACTGAAGTGTTCTTCAGGACACAATCATCCTGCCCCTCCAAGGGGGATTTAAGCTCCTTTTCCTGCCTCTGGCAATGTCTGCACCCTCTCCCTATCCCCCCATGGGAGTCAGAATCTGGGGAAGCTCTATTCCTCTGAGGGATTGGATCCCATCTCACTGACCACTTGTGATGGGCAGGTCTGACCCCAGCAGGGCTGTCTGAGACCATCTCCCTGTGCCCTCTCAGTGTGCCACAAGTGCATGGGGTGTAAGCCTTATCCTTGTGAACGAAGATCTGGAATGAGATTTTCCTTTCATTACATGTCCCCTAATTTGTACACATCTTTATGGTACGTCAACACAACAACTGACACCCACATAGCTGATCTGTGCCAGCCAACTTGGCCATCATAAGGCTGTTTCATTGCTGTATAGACTTCTGGGCTACAGCCCAAGCGCTGGGATTCTAGCACAAAAGTCTACACAACAGTAAAACAGCCCCACAGCCTGGACCCCACAAGCCCAACTTCCCTGGCATGAGGATAGCTATGGATGTCTAGTTGCTGGGTAGACATAGCCTTAGGAGTGAATGTAAGTGGAGAAGTTGCACCTGGTAAGGACACTCAAGGAGGATGCGTTTAGTTTTTCAAGGTTCTTGGGAGGGGGCTTTAGTTCACTGAAGTTATTTGTCAAGAAGGAGCCTGAATATATTGAACTCAGCTCTTTTTGCCTGCCAAAAACCAACTGGCAGAAGGGAAATATATAAACTCATGAAATTCTCATGAAGTTGCAGTTATGTCCTCATTACCCTAGCCCAGGGGTCGGCAACCCCAGTGGCGTCGCTGGCGTTGGGCACGCCGGAGCACGTGCCCCAAGTCCCAATGCCAGTGCCCCGGATCTCCGGCCCAATCGGGCTGGGGATCCGGGGCCCAATCCCCAGCCGGCTGCGGCCGCAGCGGCCCCGTCCCTGGCTGGGGATCCGGGGCCTGTCTGGTTGCCTGGCAGGCCCCGCCCCCCCCCACGGATAGGGCCAGGGGGAGGCCGTGCCGCTGCAGGCAGCTAGGCCACGGTGTGGCCGGGCCAGAAGTGGCCGCTGGAGGCCAGGCCCACGGCCACGGCCACGGGTGGCCAGGCCCCCGATCCCTGGCTAGACCACCAGCAGCCAGGCCCCGGATCCCCGGGCGGGGATCCGGGGCCTGGCTGGCTGCCTGCGGCTGCGGCAGCCCCATCCCTGGCCTGGGATCCAGGGCCTGGCCGGCTGCCCACGGCGGCCCCGTCCCCCACTGGGGATCAAGGGCCTGGCCACTGGCGGCCGTGACCGCAGCGGCCCCATCCCCAGCCAGGGATCCGGGGCTGCATATGCGGGCCCGGCCTCCAGCAGCCACTTCTGGCTTGACCTGGCCGGGCCGGGCTGCGCTGCAGTGCAGCCTAGCTGCCCACGGTGGCACGGCCTCCCCCTGGCCCTATCCCTGGCCAGTGGGTGTGGCCTTCCGGCTGGGAGCGGAGGCTGGGCTCGTGCCCCGGGTCCCTACCTGCCCCAGCGACACCCCTGGGCAACCCAGGAGGGGAGAAGAGCCATTCTCCCCTCCTGCCCCCCCCACTGCATGAGCCAGAGCCCCTGCTCCTTAGCACTGGCTGGGGGGGTGCGCAGGCAACGCACACTCCCTCCCTCCACTGATGGGCGGAGTGGCACTGCTTTGCCTACCAGCTGGCCTTCCCTCCCAAAAGCAGCCAGGGGTACCTGGGCCTTGCAGACGTGGGGCCCTGGAACAGCCCCTCCACAGAGTTTGGGTTGCTTCTATCTGGCCACCCCAGACCCTGGATTAGGCCCATTCAGCCCCCACCGGCCACTTTTGGAAGGGAGAGGCAGCTGGCAGGCGGAGCAGCGCAACTCCACCGTACCAGGAGAGGGAGGGAAGGATGAAGCACGCACTGCCTGCACCCCCATCCTCCCCCTGCCAGCACCAGGGAGCCACAGTGCAACCAGGTCCAGCTCATGCAGTTGTGCTGGGAGGGGGGGCGAGCAAGGAGTCCCTGGGCACACCCAGCCAGAAAGGGATGCTCAGTGAGCCACAGATGGCTCACTGATCCTGTGTTGCCGATCCCCACCCTAGCCAACATGGCTGTTTCCAGGCAAACTTTTGGAAATTGGGTTAGCATCAGACTGCATCATTCTTAACTGTTAAAACAACACTTTCAGTAATTTTATTATTTCTGAACATAATTAGCAATTAATCTAATTCTGAAAGATGTGTAGAGGCACATGGCATTCTACACCAGATAGACTTTTGCTTTGTGTTTTGTCTAAAGCTTTTTAGTGAAGTGCTTCTTGAATTTAAAAAGGTATCAGATTACTTGCAGAAATCAGATTATGATGTGGCTCGAGCTGGCTTCCTTCTTAACTCTTTGATGGATAAACTACAAGATCTGAGGGATCTGGAGGAGAATTTCAACAGAATTATGGCTGATGTACAATTACTGCAGGAAAAAATTCCATCAAAATGCAAACTAAAGAAAAGAGAATCTGCTGTATGTCCCCAGAATTTCAAAACTAAGTTACTGAACTCAACACAGCAGAAAGTATGCTTCCAAAAACTGACTGTGATTTTAAAGTAAAGATGTTCCTTCCTATTTGTGATCACAACATCAGTGAACTTAAACAACGATTTAAAGATAACTTCCATGTTGTAAATGGGGACAGTTCATTTAGTCCAAAGTATCATTACTTGCTTGATTCAGAGAACTCAGACCATTTGCAAGACATTACAATAGTGATATGGACGGATCTGAAGCAAAATTGAGACTATTTCCAAAAGTTCTAGAAAGGTATGAATGTGAGAGAGAAGTAAAAATTGCCACAATGAACCAAGTGTTTAATCTACCTGAAGAACTGAAAATGTCTTTCAGTGAACTCTATTGATTGTGTGCTATTGCCATCACCATGCCTCCATCAAATGCCGGCTGTGAACAGACATTTTTGTGTCTGCGTCAGATTAAGACCTATTTGAGGAACAGTATGGGCAATGAACACCTGTGTAACATTGCCATAATGGCAATAGAAAAGAGACTTTCCGGCTACATCTACACTAGCAAATTAGTCTGGACTAAACAAGCTTAGTTTGGACTAATTTGAACCTTGTCTACACTAGCCTTTGGCTCGTTTGAACTAAAAAAATTTTAGATCGAACTAGCCAAAGCTTAGTTTGAAATAGTCAGTTTGGTTGGTTAGTCCAAACTAACTGCTTGGTTTGAACTAGCTGCTGTGGCTAAGTATGAATTAGCAGTTAGTTCAAATTAAACACTTCTTTTAGTTTGAACTAACTTTTAGTTTGAACTAGCTGCACTTTTTTAGTTCGAACTAAAAAGTTAGTTTGAACTAAAAAAATGTATTTAGTTTGAACTAACTTCAAACTACTTAGTTCAGACAAAGCAAGTCCAAACTAAGGCTTTAGATGTAGACATAGCCTCCAAAGCCCTTGACCTTGAAGCAATGGTTAATCACTTTCCAGAATTGCGTAAGAATCGGCAGATTCCACTTCTGTAGATATTTACATATGTATTTTGCATCTGTTCTCCTCCCTCTCGCAGACTTCCCACTTGATCAAACTACAGAAAAAGACATCTCACACATGAGGAAGAACACCACCAGGCTGGGCCAGCTCCCTAACACCTCACAGTATATATGCTGTCCAGTGCCATAATTAGGGGTTCTGGCGCCCAGGGCAAGCAGCCTCAGAGGTGCTCCCCCTGCTCCATCCAGGGCCCATCTATACAGCGGTGGGGAGAGGGGTTGTGACTCTTCCCCCCCCCCCACGGCCACAGCTGGCAATCGGGGTCCCTACCCCACTGCCACGGGGAAAAGGACCCTCCCTGCTGTCTCTGGCCGCAGCAGGGAAGCGATCCCCCCTGCTGCCTCTGGCTGCGGCAGAGGGAAGTGATTCCCACTGCAGCCAGAGCAAGCAGGGGGGATTGCTTCCCTGCTGCAGCCAGAAGTGGCAACGGGGGTCCCTACCCTGCTGCAGTGGGGAGAAGGGACCCCCCCCACCAGCTCTTGCCATGGAAGGGAAGAGATCCCCCTGCCGGCTCCAGCCGTGGTAGGGAAGTGATCCCCCCTGCTTGATCTGGTCACAGTAGGGATCGCTTCCCCCTGCCGTGGCCAGAACCGGCAGGGGCGATCACTTCCCTGCTGCTGTCAGAGCCAGTAGGGGGGATCGCTTCCTTGCGGCGGCCAGAGGTGGAAGGGGCGATGGCTTCCCCGCAGCTCCCTTTTAAATTGGCGCCTGGAGGAAAACCTCTTTCACCCCACTGTAGCTACGGCCTCGATGCTGTCACCCATTCATTTCTGAAAGATCATCATGACCAAAGGTTATCATTTCTTCATTTGCAAATCTCATTTCAATTCTTTTGTAATTTCAAATTCCAGACAGTCCTTCCTATGAAGAGTCATCCCCATATGCTCTTTACATAGCACATCCAAAGGAGTTCTCATACTTACAGTCCAAAAGATCACAGAGAAGCTCAAGTTGATCAAACCAAAGTAATTTTACCCCAGGTCACACAGGCCCACTGATCACAGAGACCATCAAGAAGACCAGTCACAGCCCAGTTCACAAAAAGCCCCTTAGGTTAATGTCAGCTTAATTTCCTTCTTGCTTGTGCCTGGCATCTGATTCCATCTGAATACACTGCACAGCACAGGACTATTTTAGGTGGTCATTGTGCAGCATAACAGGAGGGTAAGTGCAGGGCCTTCCTTAAGAGGGAACAAGAGGGGCGATTGCCCCTGGCCCCGCGGTTCTGTTGGCCCCATGCCATCCTGCCCTGAGCAGGGCATCACCCATGGCCACACTGTCTCCTACCCCCTCCCTGCTTTTGGTGCAAAGTTGAAGGAAATGGGGAGGAGGGTGGCCAGGAGCGTGACCAGCCTCCCCTCTCAGCCGACCCATCCCGCCCCCAGGGAGGAACAGCAAGCTCAGGGGTGGAGCAGGCCAGCCCAGAGGCCAGGCTCTGCTCTCTCGTCCCTCCCCTGGGCTGGCTGTTCCACCCTGGGAGCAGGGCAGAAGAGCAGAGCCCAGTCCCAGGCCAAGCCCGCTTCACCCCCAGCACATGTGTAGTGGGGGGGCGGTGCACAGGCCAACTGGCCCAGGACCTGCCCCCTGTAGGGATGGTCCTGGGTAAGGGCAGGTCCTTCAAGAATGATTGAAACAAGAATCACAAATCAAAGAAGAGCTGCTATGCAGACTCTGGTGATCTATCTGAGTCTGAAATGAAGGAGAAAGCCCATTTGTGTACTGCCAGCTTGATCAAGCAGACCTTAACTAAACAACAGCATGTCTTGGCTTTCTTACCTGGCCAGGGGTTGTCTTGTCTCAGTTTGCTCTGCTTCCTCCCACTGGCACCTTGTGTATTCCTGGATGTATCCATACTAGCACTAGCTCAAAAGTAAGCTACTGTATTTTAAAGAAATCCATTACCAGTGTTCTGTTCTGCCTAATTTGTACATAAAACGTTTACATTGGGACTTGGTTGAAAGCTGTTTTCCTTGTAATTTGAATTTGGTTTGTTAATGCTTGCTTGCAGTATAAAGAGCAAACTATGTCACCTAAGTTCATCTAAATCGGTAGGATTTATTTCAGAGAAAATAAGTTTAGGATGAGCACTTGCCCACCCTGAAATCCAGAGCCCCATCTATGCCGCCCCAGTACAAAAATTTCTGGAGCCACAGCTGCATCTAGGTTTGTCACACTGGTAGCACTTACAAATGAAAGATTATGAGTCCAAATACCTATAATTAGGTAAATATGAAATTTTACATTGTACTGTAAACTTGAAATTTGGCTCAACTGAAGTGAGAAAGAATTAGCTCTTTTAGAACACAGAATTTACATAAAATGTAATTATTTTTATTTTCTTATGTGGGTTTTGTCTTTAGGATTTTTTAAAGTAACTTCTCCTCTGTCAAGGTAAGAACATAAGAATGGCCATACTGGATCAGACCATGGTCCATCTAGCCCAGTATCCTGTCTTCTCACGGGAGCCAATGCCAGATGCTTCAGAGGGAAGGAATAGAACAGGTAATCATCAAGTGATCCATTGTCAGTCACCCATTCCCAGCTTCTGGCAAAGAGACTAGAGATACTACACAGCATGGTTTTGCATCCCTGCTAACAGCCATTAATGGACCTATCCTCCATGAACATATCTAGTTGTTTTTTGAACCCTGTAATAGTCTTGGCCTGCACAACATCCTCTGGCAGAGAGTTCTACAGCTTGACTGTGCATCGTTGGAAGAAATACTTCCTTTTGTTTGTTTTAAACACGCTGCCTATTAATTCATTTGGTGACCTCTAGTTGTTTTGGTATGAGAAGGAGTAAATAATACTTTCTTATTTATTTACTCCACTCTGTCATATCCCCCCTTAGTCTTTTTTTTTTTAAGCTGAGGAATCCCAGTCTTATTAATCTCCCCTTATATGGAAGCTGTTCCATACCCCCAATCATTTTAGTTGCCCTTCTCTGTACCTTTTCTAATTCCTGTATGTCTTTTTAGAGATGAGATGACCAGATCTTACAGTTCTTTACCAGATCTTTAAGGGGTCTTAAAGAGCACCAAAAGAGGTCTTAAAGGTCATGGTCCCTTTAAATCTTTTCCCTGTGGGGGAGGCACTTATATTTCTGGAGGGGGACAGTGCTGTTGAGATAGAAGTGGTGCCACCAGTTGCCCAGGTAGAGGAGCAGCCAGAGAAGCAGCAGAGGCCCTGCCTGAAGCTGGGAAGGCACAGAACAGCTGACCCCGGGATGCTCAAGACAGGAGCCACAGGAGGACACAGTGCTGGAGGGAGTTGCATGAGGACAGAGCTGGACCGAGTAGCCAGTCACTGGCTGCCCAGAGCTGCATGGGGCTGGGAGTACAGGGCTTGTGACTTGGCCAGGCATTAAGGGGAAGGCTGTAGTTAGTTATGTGGGGAGGGCATCGCTCTGTGATTATAGAGGGTGACACAGAAGAGGCACTGGAGGGTTTGCTGGAGAAAGTTGCTGGCACTGAAGACAACCAGGAACCCCCTGGATTGATCACCAGACTGGAGCTGTGCTGGGACACAGGGTGCAGACACAGAGCTCACTGTCTGCCCTCAGTCTGCCTCACCGCTGAGCCTGCAGGGCCCTGGGTTAGCTGATACCCTGTTTTACTGCTGCCTCAGCTCCCCTGTTGGTTTCTCCTTTTCCCCTCTGTAAATAAACCTTTCCCATTCCCCTAATCACTGTGCTATCCCAGTGTGTGCGTGGTCACTCCAGGGGGTTTGGAACAGGTGCCCTGGGGTGAAAGGACTGTCCCTGCTAAGTTCCTGCACGTGCCCTTCCTTGGCCAGAGCTGCCTAAGAGGTAGACTCCGTCTTGACCACCAGGGTGTTACAGTCTGCCCTCAGCCAGGCCCAGCGGTGCAGCAGACTGATGGCAGACAGTGAGCTCTGTGTCTGCACCCTGAGTTCAGGAGTCCCAGCACAGCTCTAGTTCAGTGATCAGTCCAGGGGGCTCCTGGTCATCTTCAGTGCCAGCAACTTTTTCCAGCAAACCCTTCAGCGTCTCTTCTGTTTCACCCTGTGTGACCACAGAGGGATGCCCTCCCCACTTAATTAACTATAGCCTCCCACTTAGTCCTAGGCCAAATCACAGGCCCTGTACTCCCAGCCCCACACAGCTCTGGATGGCCGGTCACTGGGTCCAGCTCTGTCCTCAGACAACTCCCCCCCCAGCACAGTCTCCTTCTGCAGTTCCTGTCTTGAGTGTCCCAGGTCAGCCGCTCTGTGCCTGTAGTGATATGCTTGTAGAAGGTTGTGAACTTAGAGACACTCCCTAGCATGGGCCATTGTTGTGTAAATTGGGAAGATGTGCCCCAGAGTAGATTTAACATGGCTGCTTCCAGGTACACACCTGGATACCTGTCTGTATGATTAAAGTTCTATTCCTTACTCATTCTGTAGTATCATCTTTAATGAACCCTCAAGATCATTACAGCGCCTTCCCAGCTTTGGGCAGGGCTTCTGCTGCTTCTCTGCTTGGGCCCCTGGCTGCGGCTTTTCTCCCTCAAAAGCACTCTCCCCCTCCAGAAATATCAGTGCCCCCCTCACAGGGAAAAAGATTTAAAGGGATGGCAATCTTTGACACCCCAAAAGGGTTACACCATGGGGCAGCAACCTTTGCCAGCCTCCATGCCAGCACTGCCCACTGCACCCTAAGCAGGTGCTGGGGGCAGAGCCACAAGGGGGCAGGGCCCGGCCTCAGGTTCCCAGCTGGGACCCGGACTAGGACTGGAGCCAGCTCCTGCTGGTGCTTGGCCACCGGTTCCCAGCTGGGGCCAGGATCGGGGCCTGCTCCCTGCTCCTGCTGGCAGGTGGCATCCAGTTCCCAGCCAGGGCCAGGGCTGGCTCCTGCCAGCAGTGGCGCCTCCAAGCAGGCCGATCTATCCTCTTCCCAGCCATTGTCAGGGCTGGCTCCTGCTGGCAGCAGCAGTTCTGGGGGGCTGACCCACCCCACTCTGCTCCAGCAGCCCTGCCCAGTGATGGGAAGAGCCAGCGGGGGCTAGGAGTCCTGTGCTGCAGCTTCTTTTACTCTGCTGGCCACGCTCACCAGCAGAGGAGCGTGGCCAGCAGGGGCCTGGAGCTGCAGCATTGGCACTTGTGGCCTCAGGCCACATTGGGGGCAGGGCCAGTGAGGAGCCTGAGCAGCGCCATGTGCTGCTCGGGCTTGGCCTGTGTGCCACTTTTGGCACATGTGCCAGGGGCTGCCAATCCCTGGATTACACAGTATTCAAGATGAGGGCACACCATGGCTATATATTAGAGACAATATGATATTTTCTGTATTATTAAATATCGTTTTCCTAATGATCCCCAACATTGAGGTAGCGTTTTTGACTGTCACTACAGATTGAGAGGATGTTTTCAGAGAACTATCCACAATGACTCAGAGATCTCTTTCTTGAGTGGTTTAGAAGCCATCATTTTCTAGGTATAGTTGGGATTATATTTACCAATATGCATTATTTTGCATTCATGAAGATGAAATGTTCAAAGATAAACTTTTATTTATTGCCTAGTTTTTTAAGTACAAAGATTACTAAATCATCTTGTTTGTAAGCAGGATGACATCTAGTATACATGTTCAAACTTATTTTTGTAGTTATCTGATGGATGGACACTGAGTGGTTGCTTAGTCTTTTCAATCAATTATTTTGATAGCATTTTGTGCTGAACTTTCCATAATTCGGTCACATGTCATATTAAGTCTGTTTCACCTGGACAAGGCCATGTCAGTGTCCTCAAAAAGAGGTCTGTTGTTCTGTAGTTTTGATATTTTTCTGGAGGTCATGTACTAACACTCTTAGTCAGAGCCGTAACTATGGTGGGGCTGACAGGGCAAAGCCCCAGGCCGCCCGGAGCAGCTCAATGGAGTCGCTCTATTAAAGAGGTGGCTTTGTGGTGCCAGCTCTAAGTGCCGCTAATGGGAAGGGGGGCATTCTGATCAGAATGCACCCCGGGTGGCAAAACGCTATGTTACGGCTCTGGTCTCAGTGGGATTCAAACAGAATATTTGTTAAATTGCTGGCATAAGTGGAACTTTTGCAAGTTGATTCCAGCTCAGGAAGCCTGACTTGACCAAGCCGCATGGCTTCACTGCAGGCCTCACACCTGGTTTTATCCAAACTCCTTAGAATGAAGTGTTGCAAGTGAGATTTGCAAGCCATACAAAGCGAAAGTATGGCTGAAAAGCCTCATTTTTTGGATCAGTGAGCCACCAGAAGGAAAAACAGCATTCCAGAATTTCCAAGATTGATCAGCTTTGAGAGAGGAAATCACAGCATTGATAGACAGCCTATACCAGCCTTTGACCAAATTCACTAGTGAGATCTACAGTGCCAACAACAACATCATCTGTCTCCTTGACTACAGTTCCGCTTCCTATTCTTTGAAGGACCAAAAGACAGAGAGAACTGAAAAGTTCACAAATTCTGTTATCTTAAGAATTTTACTCTTCATCTTTTGTTGTTACTAGCTAAGAGACTTCCCAGTCTTTTTATTCTCTAATTTTAGGGTGTGAAATGGTAACTGTGTGAATGTATGTGTGATAAGTAACCATAAGGTCCATACGGAGAAGGTTCCAGGAAGTACTTTCTCCATGTGTAAACAGCCCTAAATACAGTCTTATAAAGATACTTAATAAACTACATTCCATATTCTGTATTTTAAAAGCTCAGAAGAAATGTATACTGTCATATATCAATTTTGGTACCTATGAATTTTCAAACTTCTGCTTATTTTTAAAGTTCTTTATTAGTTTATATTTTAATATCTTTGTTGGGGGTGGGTAGCAGGAAAGTAGCCATCACACAAGAAGTGAAATCTAAGAAGGAAGCTTTATCTTTGGCTCAGAGGTTGTGGTTCAGACATTAGATAATAATTTAGCTTCAATATCAAAATGCTTAACCAGCTCCAAGTTGTATACGCAATTGACTTCTATTAAATTCTGTAGCTGGGAGTTACAGCAAAATAGCCAGCTACCTCCTCAAAGACCATCTCAGAATCTATAAAGATTGATTTTTTGTTATATTAGTTTCAGGATTTAACTAATTTGATTCCAACCCAAAATTGAGGGTAATTTGTTCATTTAACTTTGATTTGATAGTTGTAGTGTTTCATTCTTAGTTTAGCACTATTAATTGTAGCTTAGCTTTTGTGATATGTTTTCTCAATCTGATTGCTGTTTGTTTGATAGTTTTAATAACATTTATAGTTTAATAACATTTATAGAACTGACACTGAATCACACTTCTTCCAATAAGCAAGTTGGGTCCAGAACCTTTGAGTATCTGGATGGATATCAGCCAGTTAACTAAAAGCCTGATCATCTCCTGCTGATAAGCCCTTGACAAAATTCCCATTGACTTCAGTGGAGTCAAGATTTCATCCTCAAAATTATGCCTTGCAGTGGTCTCTGAGTGTGATCAAAGCATTCCTGTGCCATGACATAGGACCCCTTTGTGGCTTCACCCCAATTCCATCTCTCCATATGGAGTGGCACTGATAGAGAAAGGCAGGCTCTGGGAACTCTAAAAAAGATTAAATGTGAAAAAGTATAAGAGTATAAGAAAGGACCATTAAGTCATTTAGTGGCCTCTTGTATATCACAGGACACCAGCACCACCAAGTGTCCACATGCTACAGTGGGACCCTGGCCACATCAGCAAGAAGCAGCCAGACAAGAAGCTGAGAGAATGCTCAGTACCACCAAAGGGCCCTGGGCCTCCCCACCAACTCCAGTCACAGCCAGCTCTGATGCTTCAGAGGAAGGACTTTAAACTAACCCATCTCAAATACGTTGGGGGAAAAATTTCTTCCAGAAACCCCAAACCCTAAAGCACGAGCTTTTAGAAATATAAGACATAAACTGGAAATGAGCACCAGACCTTCAGGGCTGTTGAGCCCTGCCCCCTCCATCATAAGTGAAAAGGAACAAGAAGCTATCCCTCATGGCCACTTGTCCCATTAGTGCCTCCCATTGTCAGGAAAGGTGTGAAAAAAGAGTTCTTGACAGACACTTTGGGATGCTGAGAGCTGGGCTGATGAAGAATGAGAAAGAAAGATATATCACCTGAATGTCTTCCTCTAGCTGGTTTTAGCACAGGGATTTTGTAACCAGGAGACCCTGCTTGGCAAACTGCCACCAGCCACCACAGAGCATCTGTACAAACACACGCCTATATTTAGGCAGAGATCACTCCCTCCTGGGAATTAGAAGCCAGCTAGCATCACCTTTGAAAAACCACTTCATCCACAGAACATGGGGGAAGCTGGAGCAACTGAACCACAGGAATTCTCCAGGCAGCACCAGGAGTAGTCTTCTCTCTTTTTTTGTCTCTGCCAGGTCAGCCATCATTACTGATTCTCATCTCTTGTCAATTGCAATAAAAATTATAAAATAAGAAAATCTGCATTATCTAACTTATTATCTGGTCCCCCAAATATAGATGAAATTACAGGACAGGATTTCATATCCTTTCCCAAATTCTTTACTGTGAGAAATTCATTTGCAGAGAAAAAATACATAGCTTTATTTGGGTCTTTATTTTTCATTTTGTATTTTTCCTTTAAGTGAAATCCAGTTAAAGGAATGCCTCTTAAAGGAATAATGCTGTTAAACAAGGCGTTTTCTATGTATCAGCTGAAAAGGAAATGGACTCTGGAAACAGTACACAAATGTCTTCAAAGAGGGAAGAGGTGACACAGCAGCACTTTTGAAAGCCACAGTTGAGATGGAGTGCTTAGTTGTGATCTGTGAGGGGTATAGATGTGAAGAAGGAAGTTATCACTGAGTTTTTATATAAAGTATTTGTTAAGAGAGAAACTGCCGTTTACAAAGGAGATGGCCTACAGTGATGGCTTTGACTTAGCCTTCCCATATGAAATTCAAAAGAGAGCAAGAGAGAGTTCCATGCAAAGTCCAGTTCCCACTGACCGGGAAGAAGAGAAAGAGATAAATACCTCTTCATGTATGAACTTTATATATTTTGAAGGCCCTGTTAGATATCATTTGGTAGGAGCTAGCTCCTCACTCTGATCTAAAATAGCCCCAGTATGGAAACTTTTCTTGATATTCTGCAGAAGACATCTATTGGAGAAACTGTTTGGAAAGGAGAAAGGGTATGTGGAAGAAAGATGAAGAGAAAAAGAGGGAGTTTTGTAGATGAATTATTCTTTTAATGTTGCTGGGTTTTTGTTGTGTTAGGGCACCTAGATCCTTATATAGGCTTATTTAATATTATATTATTAATATGATTTTATTATTTAAATATAAACAAATAAGGACCTATGTAGATAAAACAGTTGTAGAAGAGATTGAAAGAGTGCCAGTTTGCATAGGTAGTTGAAGGAGAAAGTGGCCCTTGGATTCAAAACAGCACTGCAATAATATATATTACTGAGGGCAGTAAACCCTCAGAGCACTCAGCAAAGAAAGGAATATTATTGTGCTTAATAAATCAATTTAAGAGTGTACCACAGGTGTTCTCCCAGTTTAATTAAATCAATGAAAATAGTCTCTGTTAGTTAAAATAATGCAATTTTAATATAGGTAAGATATAAGGTGGATATTCTACATATTCACTTACAAGTTCCAACTTACTGTACATCAGAACTGCTGTGTTTGCAAGAAAATAAGTGAGTCCATGTATCCAACATCATAACATCAAGATCAGTTGAGAAAGTTTTCTACGTTTTCATGTCTGTTAACTGTCACCCTACTTATTCTATTTTTCCTAATATTTTATCTTTCTCTAATATTTTTCTAATATTTTGCATAGGATTTTTTTTCAACAATCAAGTTGAAGAAAAGCATTCGAAATGACCCAATTATTTGACCTTCAGGACATCTTCTTACATTTCCAATGATTTGCATTGTAATTGCACTATGGGCTTCTGCTTCAGTAAATCCAGTACTCCAGTATTAGCCTTACAGAATGATCCAAAAGTGGGGAATCTTGCAGAGGATAATTTACAACCAAACACTGAGGAAATCCGATTAGGAGCCAGGACTCATTTATTCCAAAATACAGAAAAAATCAAGTTTAAAGAGAAAGAAAACGACATTAGAAGTAATGCAGAAACTCACACAGATTCTTACTCTGATAATGCACTTCACTCTGTTACTTATACTAAAGAAAATGATGGTTTAGAAATGACAGATGTGGAATGAGGTTTGATTATAAAACTCAGGACTTGATCCAGCCTGGACAATGGATATGGCATAAAAATATTCTATTTAGACCATAAATTAATAAATAAAAATAATGTTTAATGGCTGAGTCAAATAACCATAATCTAATAGGCCTTTGGTTTCAAGACATGTTATTTGGCAATCTGGACCCAAGTAGCTCTGCCCCTCCAGCCTACAGAACATCCTCCAACTGAAGAGGAAGCTTAAAGGTGAGCAACTCCATCCAGAAGAGGGAGGCTGGGGAATAAGACAGACTTTTTCTGAGAACTCCTCGACAAGGATATCAAAGATGCCTTCTTGTGAAGACTAAGGCTGCCTGCTGAGTGCAGTTGGGGCTTATGACAGGGTAAACATACCCCATACTAAAGGAGTGAAGCCAACTCAGTGGACTGTAGATGTCTCACCCCCTAAACTCTGCTAGGCTCCAACTATTGCTATGGCAGTAAAGGGAGTAGCTCAGCTCATTCAGGAGGACCTGCAAGGAGGAAGGAGTATGCTGGAGGTTCTGAGCTGGATCAGTCCTAGACAGAGGTAGTCAGGAGCCCAGGAGGCCTTGCCAGAGACTTGCCACCTTGTCAACTACCCAGAGATGGACGCTGAGGGAACTGCCCACATCAGTGAACCCAACAACCCCAAAGGGATGGAGATGGCAGCTGTACCTACAGGGGAACTTGGATGTCCTGGAGACCTTTGGGATGGCCCCATCAGTGACTTGGTAGGAAGCAGCCCAGGAAGCTTGAAGGATGTAACTGAGGGTGGCACGTGTTAGCCTGTTTCAGGTAGATCCCTGTTGACCCAGTGCTGCATCCTCCTGGCACTCAAAAGTTCCTGGACTGGGGCTCAGTGGAGCAGAGAGGGCCTGAGTCTCCCTTCCTGACTACCACAACCACCATGGCGGATGCCCCATTACTGCCAACTGGCCACTGGGTCATGCTGCGCTGAACCCCAAGGCAGGTGCAGACTGTGGTGTTTTGGACTACCTAGGGTCATTGGGGTTGCCTTAGTGATAAATGGGAGAGTTGTTTAGGTGCTAGGAAAACCTGTCTGTCTCCTCTCTCTCTCTCTCTCAGTTCTCTTTAAATAAAGACTGCTTATACAGCTCTGAATATGCTGTCCTCCTTATTGGATTATAATCTCCCTTAAAACTCTACATCTGGCGACACAGGATGGGATATGTGATGGAGTGGCTATCCTCAACAATCCTGGCAACTCTGGAAAACCAGAATACAATGTAAGAAGCAAAACTTTATTTTACTGCTTGCATGGGGCTTGGGTTGTAGCTGTGAAAGCTGATCTGTTTGCCTAAGGGCTAGCTGGCTATTCTGAAAGCTGATCTGCCTGCTGTTAAGAGAAGAGACAAACAATAACCACAAGAGGGCATCATGGCTTTACTTACTACAACCTTTGGAGCATATCATCATTGGGCAGCTTCCTGGCAGACATATACAGCCCGATTTCAAAATTTTGTAATAGCAAACAACATAACTGATGAGAAGAAGCTACCAGTTTTCCTAACGATCATTGGAGTTAAGACTTATAATTTGCTATGTGATTTGCGTTATCCGGAGAAGCCAGAGCAGAAACCTTATGGGGACCTAGTGGAAGTTCTGGGAGCACATTTTTCCCCCAAGCCACTAGTAACTGCCGAGAGGTATAGGTTCTACCAAAGGAACCAAGAGGAAGGTGAATCAGTTGTACAATTTGTAGCAGCTCTGCAGAAGCTGGCAGCACACTGTGACTTCAAGAACTTGTTAGAGGAAATGCTGTGTGACAGGCTGGTGTGTGGCCTGCACAGTGAATCAACACAAAAACGCCTATTGACTGAAGGTCAACTCACCTTGCAGAAGGCTGTGGAAATTGCAGTCTCCATGGAACGTGTCACCCAAGACATGCAACAGATCGGGGTCAGTGTTCATAAAGTATCCCTACAACCTGCCCCCAGGGCACCGGGGAGACAAGAATGTTACCAGTGTGGGAAGCAGGACCACCTCGCTTCTGAGTGCCGGTTTAAGGAACGACTGTGTCGACAATGTGGTAAGAGAGGGCACATTGAACGTGCCTGCAAACAAAGAAAGGGTGAGCCAAACAGAAGAGGCAGACCTGAGAAAAATGGGCCGTTGGTTTGGCGGACTAAGAGGGAAATTCTGCATGCAGTAGAGCAGAATACAAGTGATCATAGTGACACCCAATTGGAAGATGAAGATTCCCTCCATGTTTTGTCTATAACAGCTGGCCCATGTAAATTCTGGGTAACACCTGTGTTGGAAGGCAAACCTACACGCATGGAACTGGACACTGGCGCAGCAGTTTCATTAGTTTCTAACATTGTGCATGAGAAGGACTTTAGACATCTGCCACTTAAGCCGACAGTAGTCGTTTTGAAGACATATACTGGAGAGACTGTTCCCCTGTTGGGTACTATTGATGTGAAAGCAGAAATCAATGGACAGACCATAAAGCTACCACTGTTTGTGGTAAAGGGGAATTACCCAGCCCTAATGGGAAGATCTTGGATCAGGAAAATCCAACTCGATTGGTCACAAGTGAATCAATTGACCAAAGAAGAACTGAATCTAGCAGCGGTACTAACGAAACATGCTGCTGTTTTCGGTGAAGACTTAGGCAGTATGAAGGGAATCACTGTGAAATTAAATATAAAGCCTGATTGCTAACCAAAATGTTTGAAGGCCAGGATGGTGCCATTTGCCATCAGACCCAAGGTGGAAGAAAACTTGGAGTGGTTAGTCAAAGAGGGAGTCTTGGTGCCAGTTACTCACAGCCAGTGGGTGAAACCCATTGTCCCAATAGTGAAGAAGGATGGCTCCATTCAGATTTGTGGAGATTTCAAGGTCACTGTCAACCCAGTGTTATGTGCAGAACAATATCCTCTTCCCTGCATTGAGGACATCTTTGCAGGTTTGGCTGGAGGACAAAAATTTAGCAAGATTGATTTGAGTCAAGCGTACTTACAGATGCATGTTGAAGAAGAATCTCAAGAATTGTTGACAATTGTAACACATAAGGGATTGTACAGATACTGTCGTTTACCTTTCGGCATTACTTCAGCCCCAGCTTTGTTCCAAAGGGCAATGGATCAGATTTTGAGTGGGTTTATCAGGAGTACAGTGCTATCTGGATGACATCCTGGTCACAGGCAAAAATGAGGAGGAACACCTTACGAACTTGGAAGCTACTCTGCAAAGACTGGAAGTGTATGGTCTACGCGTTCACAGAGACAAATGTAAGTTTTTCCAGCCCTCAGTTGAATATTTAGGACATATAATTGATGCTGATGGTCTCCATAAGTCTCCAGCCAAGGTTAAGGCTATTGTGGATGCTCCGCTACCTCAGAATGTAAGCCAACTTCGCTCTTTTTTAGGCTTATTAAACTATTATGGCAAGTTTATTCCACAATTAGCGACGCTCCTGAAACCCCTACATCAGCTTCTGGGGCCGAAAAAGGCCTGGAACTGGACTGAAGCCTGTGATGTTGCATTTAATGAAGCTAAACGCTCACTGGTAAACTCTAAGGTTCTGACACATTTTGACCCATCCTTGCCCCTACAGTTGGTTTGCGATGCCTCCCCTTATGGAGTTGGGGCTGTATTGTCACATATTATGCCTTCTGGTGAAGAGAGGCCGATTGCTTTTGCTTCACTTTCCTTGACTAAGGCAGAAACTAACTATGCCCAAATCGAACGCGAAGCACTGGGCATTGTTTTTGGCGTTCGGAAATTTCACCAGTACCTGTGGGGAAAGAAGTTCACACTTCTCACTGACCATCGACCCCTTACATCAATTTTGGGGCCACACACAGGCATCCCACATTTGGCTGCTAGTCGGATGCAACGATGGGCATTGATACTTTCTGGATACACATATGAAATTAAGTACAGGCAATCCTCTTTGCATTGCAATGCTGATGGCCTTTCAAGGCTATCCGTACCAGCACACTGTCAGGATCTGGGCCAGGAAGGAATCTTTTACTTTGAACAAGTAGAAAACACATCCGCCACGGCTTCTCAAGTGAAGAAAGCAACACGGGTTGACCCAGTATTCTCATGAGTTATGGATTTCGTGATGCATGGAACGTTTTTACCTGACTCTCAGGTCTCTCCTGACCTCTGCCCCTATGTGTCTAGGAGGACAGAGTTATTGACCCAATCTGGGTGTTTGTTGTGGGGTATGCATGTCATTATCCCACCTTCATTAAGACCACGTTTGTTGGAACAGCTCCATTCAAGTCACTGAGGCATAGTGCGCATGAAAGAAATTGCACGGAGCTATTTCTGGTGGCCGGGCTTAGACAAGGCCATTGAAGAAACAGCTAGAGCTTGTACCTCATGCCAGAGCATCTGGAATGCACCTCAGTTGGCACCTCTTCACCTATGGGATTGGCCCGAAAGGCCATGGCAATGTATCCATGTTGATTTTACTGGCCCATTTGAAGGATGTATGTTTTTAATTGCTGTGGATGCCCATTCAAAATGGCCAGAAGTCTCGGTAATGCAGTCCACTACTACGGAAGCCACTATTCAGACCCTGCGTGGCTTTTTTAGTCGTTATGGTCTTCCAGAACAGCTGGTGAGTGACAATGGACCACAATTCGTTTCTCAGGATTTTGAAACTTTTATGAAGGCTAATGGAATACATCACAGCAGGTCAGCACCGTATCATCCTTCCACCAATGGACTTGCTGAAAGGTTTGTACAGACTATGAAGCAAGCTCTAAAATCTGCAAAGGGATGTTCACCTCTTCATAAGTGTCTGGACAACTTCTTGTTGTCCTACAGAAACACTCCACAGGCTACAACTACGGCATCTCCAGCTATTCTTATGATGGGACGGCAGTTGCGCTCTTGCTTTGATTTGTTGAAACCACGAGACACACGGCAAGCGGTTCAACGCCAACAGCAGGACCAGGTCAGCAGACATTCACCAAGAACAAAGGGCCGCACCTTCAGTATTGGACAGCCAGTTCTTGCACGAAACTATGCTTCAGGAGCTAAATGGGTCCCAGCAACGGTCACTGCCCAGACAGGACCTGTTTCCTACTCTGTCCAGACAGCGAGTGGCCTAGTTTGGTGACGGCATGTAGATCAGCTGCTTCTCCGTCATATCCACCCAGAAGATGCATCTCCAGCAGACATATCTGACTTCACCCTTACTGATGATACAACATCAGAGCATGAAACTACTATTTCTGTCTCTCCTGCTCCAGCCACCCCTTCAACGCCTTCAGCCTCCCTGGACCAACCGGACACAACATCCTCTCCGGTTCCAGCTACTTCCCCAGTACCTGTGATCCCACCACCACCAACACCACCTTGTGGGGTGGGCACGCCAGAAGTTCGCCGTAATCCACCTCGTGACAGAAGGCCTCCTAATCGGCTGGATCTTTAGCTAGTGGTGACCCCCTCTTCATGGGGCAGAATAATTCCCCGGGGGTTCGCCAGAGATGGGGCAGTCTACCCTCATCTCCTAGTTTAGTTCTTATTCTTTTGGGGGGGGAGGGTTTTATTCTGGGGGGTTGTTCATTAGAGGGGGAGGAATATGTGGTGGTTTGGACTACCTAGCGTCTTTGGGGTTGCCATAGTGATAAATGGGAGAGTTGTTTAGGTGCTAGGAAAACCTGTCTGTCTCCTCTCTCTCTCTCAGTTCTCTTTCAATAAAGACTTCTTATACAGCTCTGAATATGCTGTCCTCCTTATTGGATTATAATCTCCCTTAAAACTCTACACAGACCCCAGCCACTAAACCATGCTTCCCAGACTAGGGGAAGAGCTGATTCATTCATGCTGGCACAGGACCTTGCTGTGGAGATGCAGCTAAACTAGTTGAGCTTGTGGGGATGCTCTGTTCCCCTTGTACCCCTTTTGAATCTCCACACCAAGGGTGAAAGGGTAGGCTTACCCCATAACATTGCTCAAAGTTTATTTCTTTTTTCTTTGTTACTTTATATTAAAGTTAGGGCCATGGGGAGAGAGATAGAAAGAAGTAACCCAGGGAGTGTAACTCTGAGGGTATTCGGGGTGCTAGTTACTGTTGAGCCTCATAGAACTCTAGGTTGGAGCCTGCCCAGAGGGCCTGGGCTCCCATACCAACTGCATAAGCTACTTTCTGATTTTACAGCCATTCTGCAAAGAAGAGTGCAAGAACATGCAAAACCAGGGGTGCAGCTAAATCTATCCTCAGGGGAAGGATGGGACTGGCAGGCCTTCCCACTGAGAAGTGATGCTGGACCACCTGGCCCTGTGAGGACTCTGTTGCAGGTAGGTAACGTCTTTCCTTCAAAGGAGAAAAATCCTTCCATTCCTCTGCACAGGAGACCCCCTAAAGAACCATGTATCAGCTCTCTGATGAAAAAGAGTTTGCAGAATATCATGATATATCCTGAAAATATGCTGAAATCAAATTAAACATCCAATCAGGGAGACTACCTCCTACCCTAGTTTGTTCCTTTGACCTTGTAGGAATAGAGACCTATTCCAGGATTTTCTCACTGGTTGTTGGTATAATACAGACCTGCTCAAAACTGTATGTTTATTAACTGTTTCTAACTATGCTTTTTAATCCCAAGGAGCAATTTCAAGATTAATTGATCATCAAGTATATTATTCATTAGTCCTTATGTATATCACTCTTCAGTGTCTGAAAACCAGATCAGGTACATGATCACTACCCACACAAGAGCTTGCACACCTTGTACTTTCAGTTGCATATAGTCAAGGCCAAATCTTGAATCCATTGAAATTAATAACAAAACTGCCAAACATAAATTTTAGATACTACAGATATGTTCTATATATTGTGTTCTACAGTGACAGCTAGTGGTAAGCATGGAAACAGCACCACAGCATATTTCCAAAAGTTAAGCTCCAAAGGGGTAGCCATGTTAGTCTTGTTCAGCAAAACAAACTAGGAGTCCTGTGGCACTTTTAAAAACTAATAAATTTATTTCTCACATGAGCTTTTATGGGAGAAAATTCCACTTTGTCAGATACTTTGAAGGTGGGGAACTTACAGAAAGGGAGGAAAATAAACGCAGGGATGTGTAAGTCATAGGATCAGGTCACACTGTAACCGCAAATCAAGGCAGTTGTTTAGATTCAAACAGTGGAAAACAGCAGATAGAGGGAGGGAGGTGATGTCAGATCACCTGTTGTAATGGGAAAAAATACTATAGTCTGCATGGAGCCCTAAGCTGACAGCGTCAAATCTGTGTATGCATTCCAATTCTGCAGTTTCTCTTTGAAGTTTTGGTTTTTTTTATCCATTTGACTGACTACAGCTATTAACAGATCATTGATGGAGTGATCAGGAAGATTAAGGTGTTCCCCTATTGGTTTATGAGTGTTATTAGTTCTGATGTCAGATTTGTGTCTGTTTATTCTTTTGCACAGACACTGTCCAGTCTGTCCAATGTATAAGGCAGAGGGGCATTGCTGGCACATGATGGCATAGATCACATTGGTGGATGAGCAGGTGAATGAGCCCTTGATGGAGTGGCTGGCTTGATTAGGTACTACGATGGTCTCTTTTGTGCAGATATGAGGGCAAAGCTGACAATGTGATTTGTTGCAGGGACAGACGTACAGATAAGACTACAGACCTAACAACAGAAACATTAAAGCAGGCACCTATCCCTGCAACAAACCATGTTGCTAATTATGCCCATCTATCTACATATAGCTACATGCTGAATAACTGTACACTTGTGGAATGCTTCTTGAATTTTGTTTGTTACTTTGCATACAGGTGTTCAACTGTTTAATGTTATCAACAAAACTCCAAGTGACAAACTAAATATTAATCTATAGGACAGCAGAGTTCAAACATACAATGCTGGTAATGTATCTGGCATTTATTCTGGTGTGTGAGCTTGGGTAATTGCAGTTTACAGCAGGGCTATCCCTAGAGGGGTGCAGGGCCCAGGGCAAATCACCCTCCATGGGGCCCCCCCATACCCCCCCTGGTACTGGGGGGCAGGGCCAACCAGCCCAGGGGAGGGGCCAATCTGTGCGCTGGCTGTCCCATGCTGGGGACCGGGTGAGTGGCCAAAAGGGTGGCCTGGTGCAGCGCTGCCAGTCCGCCATGCCCCCCCCCCATGCACACTGCTCTCGGCTCTGTGCGGGAGCAGCGGGAAGGGGGTGGGAGGTAGTGTGGCTGGGATGGGGGGGTAGCGATACCAGCCCCACTTTGCCTCCTGCCCCCTCCCTGCTGCTCCAGCACAGAGCTCAGAGCAGCGCATATGGGCTGGGGGGTTGCAGATCAGCAGTGCTGATCCAGGCTGCCCTTTTGGCTGGCTCGCCTGGTCCCTGGCATGGGGGGGCAGTGGTGCAGCCCCACGGGGCCCCCCACAGCGCTGGGCCCTGAGCAGCCACCCTGGTTGCCCTACTCTAAGGACAGCCCTGGTTTGCAGTCAACAAGAAAGTAAGTGTACATCCCAGGCATGACCCACTCACTTAACCTATGTGGTGCTGCTGCAGAGTCATGCCCTGATGCAATTACATTTTTTAGGTTTGTCCAAAAACTGTATGTTTTTCTCAGAGTTGACTTATCGCTTGGGCCTCTTGTGAGATTCTCTAAGTAAAGAGAATTTTGAGCCAGTAAGAGAAGACTGTTTTGGAAACACCTCAGTGACACAAGGTGGTCAGCTTGAGCAGCACTTTGCAGTTTACCATGCAAGTACAAAAGCTAAAAATTTATACTTCAGGCTCTTGGTGCAGACACTGCAGATGAGCAGCACACAAGCAGAACCAAACTCATTAGCTGAAGCAATGGATTGGTTGGCGACTGCATATATGATAAAAGTTTGGAGTAACATCTTTACAAAACAAACAAAACAAGACAACTTCTGCAATCTGAAACAATGGATTTAGGGACAGGTGTACAACAAACAAAGGAGTCCTGTAGCACTTAAAGACTAACAAATTTATTTATGGCATGAACTTTCATGGGAGAAAATCCCATGTCATCAGGCTGAAGTAATTACCTGAGTTTGTGGCAGCACACTGGAATTTTTGAGGAATGCCATGAATTTGCCACATCTTCTACAGCTAGCTTTCGGTTAAAGCAGCTATATCATTCAAAGCATATAGCTTATGATATTGAAGAATTTGTTGTTGTGCTGACTGGTGAAGAGCAGTTTAAAACTGAATCATTTTATGCCATAGAAGTTGACTCAGATGTCAGTTGTCTCAACAGAAAAAATTATACATATTCAGAAAAAAAATTGCTTTTTTTTTTAAACAGGTGACTTAGTAATACTGTTAAAGAGTCTTTCAAAAGTTTAATTGAATTATAGTCAGATGACTTTAATGAAGAGATCTTTGAAGAATGGGTACAGTGGAGCTCACTTGTAAAGCAGCTTGCCTTGAAGCTGTTAAGACAAGGTCTCCCTACACCACTGCAAATGATGAACATGAATAATTTGCAAATAACCTTTCCAAATGTCTTTATCACACTGTGCATTAACCTGACACTACCTGGCTCAGACTACAATAGTAAAAGGTCTTTTTCACATTTAAAAAGGATGAACTACAATAGTCAAAGAAAGACTTAATTGTCTTATTGTTATTCTTTGAATCTGAGATGGTGAACTCTGTAGACTTCTTCAGTTTAATGGAACGTTTGTTGCAGCACAGGCATCCCAAAATATCTGAAGATACTTTTCATCTCTGTAAATAGAACAAAAGCTACCTGCAGTGGGTTTGGTTGAGTAAGTTGGTCATGTTAATACTTGCTATGGAATATACAAATTACTTATCTGGAGCAAGGCTAGTATAAATAATGGTGCTGTACATAAAATGAATTAAAGTTTTTCATATTTTTAAAAATATTTTACACTGTTTTAAATCCACCCCAATTTTGTACAAAAAAATTAATTCAAGCCCTGGTAGATCATATGAAAAATGTGAAGGGTGACATAGTGTTGAAGTTCCCTTTCATATGGCTAGTGTTTTGGCCATCTTTGGCTTTTGTTAGCTGTTCTTACCCACTGTGTTTTATTTTGTACTTTTTTCTGTACACTTTATGTACTTTTTTCTGTACATTTATGTACACTTGTGTGTATCCTTTTTGCCCTGAGGCTGCTACTGCTGCCATCCTAGTGGTAGCTATCTCCACTTGCATCTTAAATTTGCAAGTATTGCTAAAACCTGTTCAAATGTATGTTGTGTCAGACAACTTGTGTTGAACACCTATCTTTTACAAGTATTCCACAGCGGGGCTCACCAAAAGTTAATCTGATACTGTCCCCACAGGCAACAATCCAAGTCATCTAGATTGAAAGGGTGGGCTTGGCAGCCCAGTGAGGGAGTTGGGAGTCCAGATGAGCTGAGGCTGCCAGGGCAGAGAATAGCAGAGCCAGGAAGAGCTCAGCAGCCCAGAGCTGAGACTGAGAGAGAGGAGCACCTCACAGCCAGGGAGCTGGAGCAACAGAGGCTATCCATGCAGATAGTGAGTCAGAATTAAGCCACATGGGGGAGCTATGGAATCAAAATTGGGATAGTGGAAGGTTTTCTGTGCTGCCATGGGTGCCAGGTGGATAAGGCCAGGAAAGGCTAAACCTTCCCTGACAGGTGTGAGGCACTGTCCATGCTCAGCACCTGATGGTTAGCTAGCCTCTCTTTTGAAGATGGTGTGGGCTGAAGTGCAGGCAGCCACCCAACTGGGGCAGACCAGCCAATCCAGGGCCAGAGTAGGTCAGTGAGGCACCACTGAGGCAGGCTGGGCTGGCAGCCTCTGGGGTGGGCTGGGCTGGCACTTGCTGCTGGGGTGGCCAGTGTGAGGCTGAGAGTGCTTGGGCCAGCAGTGGTTGGGGTGGACCAGCTGGCCGGGGGGCAGGGTGGGTTGGTGGTGCTCTCAGGGCTGGGAGCACTCTGGCCAGAGGTGTTCTGGCCAGGCCTAGGGCAGAGCAGTCATCCCAAGGATGTGGCAGGCCAGTGCTGTGGTGTGAAGCAACCTGGCAGCGCTCAGGCTGGAGGCACTCTGGACCTAGGGCAGACCAGAGGGTGGCACTCTGGAGCCTGGAAGCACTCAGGCCCAATAGTGATTGGGTCAGGCCTGGGGAAGACTGGCCAGCATTGCTGGTGTGGGCCAGTTGCACTGTGATGTGATGCAGGCTGGTAGCATCCTGGGGACTGGAATGGACTGGCCAGCACAGGGCAAGGGTGGGTCTGCATTGTGCCACTAGGGCAGGCCAGTCAGATATGCTGGCAGTGGGGGCACGTTGGTGATGGGGTGCAGCATGGCACAGGAGGCCAGTGGCCACTCTGGGGACTGGGTGCTCAGGCCTGTGGCTGTATGGAGGCCAGCAGTGTTGTGGAGGCTGGGGTGCTGGAGTTGGGAGCTTAGGGGCAGGTTAGGTCTGTGCTAGTGCTGGGGAGCTCTGGCAATGGGGCACTTCAGCACTGGGACCACCTGGCTAGTGCTTGGGCCACTCAGGGCAAGGCACTGAAGGGAGAGAGCGTGGAAAGGGCATTGCTTATAGTAGAAGGGAGGGGGGCAGGAGCTAACCTCACCAAAGGGGCAGTTCATGAGATACTCATATGTGCCACAAGTAAACTGGAGCCAAGTGTTGTGAGTGGCAGAAGAGAACAAGGTTGGGATCCAGGGCAGAGAGGGGCCAGCAGAGGAAGTCATTGTCAGAAAATGGGGTCTTGAAGGCTGGACTCAGAGTGAGGAATGTGAACCTGATGGGATGACTGATAATGGGGAGAAGAGTCCTACCACTTGGAGCCTGCGGGCATGTGGCCACCACCACAGCAGGTGTCTTACCTGTGGTATTTCTCCAGAGCATACAGGTCCTGGGAAGTACTGAATTCTGGGACTATTGTTTATAGTGTTCCAAATGCCCAGTGCAGGATTCCTTGATCTTTTAACTTTTTCGGTTTTCCCTTTATTTGTTGCTGTTTAATAAATTGTATGTGAATTATACTCAACCTAGTGAACACTTGGTCAGGGAAGGGGACAGGGAGGAGAGAATATGCCAGAGTGAGGACACCTGAGCCCAGTTGTTTTTAAAGCAAAGCTTGGGATTCTATATTGGGTTGCAGACTCTCAGGTACAAGGTGGTGGAACCCTCTGCTGCTGCTGCCGCCGCAAGACTACAATGTATTGCTGGAAGATGTAATTGTTGGGTCATGGGTATAAATGATTTTTTCAGCTTGGTCCTAAGAAAAAAGTTTGAAAATTACTGCCCTAGTCCCTGACTGCCCCATGCTGCCATTAGATTAGTATAACTAGTATCATCAGGCGTCTCTATACTGTTATTAATAAAGTAATTGCTTATGCAATGCAGTTTTGCATCCTGATATTCACTTTCAACTTTACATTCCAGTTTTTCCATGTCAATCAAATTTTTCATCATTTTCTTTATAATCTGAACTTAATCATTCATTTGCTTCTTATGTTTATAGTCTGCCCTGCACCTCACCCACACCTGCAAGGCATACATTCGCACACAGGTCACCGACAGTGTGACGTTATACCAGGGGTTGGCAACCTTTGCCAACCCCTGTGCCAGTCCTTCCTCCCCGATCCTCAGCTGGTGCTGGTGGCTCCATCTGCTGAAAAAATGTGGCTGCCTGAAAATTCAGCAGTGGTCATGCCTGGAGTGTGAGCACTTCCTATGCATGCCATGGAAAAAAAGTTGCCCAGAGTCACTGATCTTGGTTGTGTGCTTGGGGACAAGAGTCCTCAGGCATGCAACGAAAAGAAGTTGCTCTTTTCAGGGGTTCCCAGGCACGCCGCAGAAAGAATTTGCCTGGAGTGGTGCCGTTGGGGAGCATCACACTACAGAGAGGAGCCGCTCCAGGCAGCCCTTTTCTGTGTCACATGGAGGCACAGGCATGGGGGTAACCCCCCTGTGTCACAGCTACACCAGAAGGAAGCTGCCCAAAGTGGCTTTCAGTGGCCAGCATGGCAATTTCTGTGGTACTGCAGGGAATGCCACATGCTGCTCTGAATGGCCTCAGGTGCCACTGTCAAGGCTGGCTCTGCTACGAGGCAAGAGACACACATGGCTTCAGGTGGCAGTTCTTAGGGGCGCCTAGCCCCCCTGAAGATCAGGCTGGCTCCTGCCTCTTCAACTTCTTCCTAGCAGCTCAAGCACAGTCAGTCAACCTGCAGGTTAAGTCATGTAGGCAGAGTGCACTTTAAATCCCTCTGCAGGCAGATGCTGATTTCTGAACTTTGGAAAACTGTTTTTCAACGTCCATGAATGAGATGAGTGGGCACCAAATCAAAATTTGGCTTAGGGCACCACAATCCCTTGAGCCAGCCCCAGTCACTGTTGGTACATGTGCTGAGGATTGCCTACCCTGCACTATACACTTCCCATAAACGACTGCATAGCAGAAATAAAATGAAATGCCTGGGCGACAAGGGGCTGCAGCACATCATTGGGGTGTACAACTACTGTATTGGGGTGACCCACAGCTGGGCCCACGGGAGCTGTTCAGATCAGTCCCTGGAGAGGGGCAGGTGCCAGAGCTGGATGAGGCTAAGGTTACCAGATACCAAAGCATGGAAAGGAGGACAGGGAAGTATGAAAAGGATGACATTGGAGAACACATGGAGAAAAATGTAGTATTAATGTCATAGTTTTCTGTTTCTAGCAGGCCCTGGTATGCTTTCCCCTAAAAATAGGGTGTTCCAGGGCTTTCCAGCATGCTTTAACCCCTGTAAGTAAACAGCCAGACAAAATCATGTATTTTTAAAAAGCCTGCGGGACGCACGACGTCAAGGTAAAAAGGAGGACGTTTTGCCTGACATCTGGTAACCCTAGATGAGGGGGACAAGAGAGTTGAGGGCGGCCCGAATAAGGCAGAAGATGGGATGAGTCCCGGGAGCCAGGGGCCGGGGAAAAGCAGGCAAGACGGCTGCACAGACCCAGCTGGGAGCCCAATGGAACGGCGGGCACGCGCCCAGCCGGCTGCTGGCCTCGCGCCATCGAACGCGCCGAGCGCCCGGTCATGTGACCCGCAGCGTCGAACTACAGCTGCGGTGTCCCCTCTTGTCCCGTCCCCGCGTGTCGTCATCGGGCGGGTCACAATCCCAGGGGGAACGTCCGGTGCCGGCCGCGGCACGAGCCCGGATGGGTTTAAGAAGCGCACGGAGGACGCGACTTCGCCAACGGCTCCCGCGACAGTCGCACGCGGCCGGCGCCTCCACCCGTGAGTAGCGCCCCGCCCCCAAGGGCAACCCGTGTGCTCGCGCCTGGGGGCGAGCCCAGCTGCGCTCCGGGTTTTTCGCTAGTTTCCGCGCTCAGCCCCGCCCCCTCCCCAGGGCAGCTATACGCGACGGGCCGTATCCCCAGCAGGGCATCCACGTGACCCAGCCCTGGCCCCGCCCACTCGCGTGCAGCTGTCGCTCCGCCCCCCAGTGCGTGGAGTGGCCTTCCGGGAGAGCGTTCACACGGCCCTCCCTCAACTGGGACCCAGCCTGTTAGGGTCAAGGCTGGGGTTTCCAGATCCCAAAGCATGAAAAGGAGGGCAGGGAAGTAAGAAAAGGAGGACATCGGAGGACACATGGAGAAAATGTAGTATTAATGTCGTATTCTTCTGTTTTTAGGGGGCCCTGGAATGCTTGCCCCTAAAAATAGGGTGTTCCCCCGTGTTCCAGCAGACTCCAACCCCTATGAGTAAAAAGCCAGACAAAATCATGTATTTTTCAAATGCCTGCCAGATGGAGATGTGAAGGTAAAAAGGAGGACATGTCCTCCTCCTGCCTGACATCTGGTAACCCTAGTCAAGGCCAATTGAAATCCTGCACTTGTTCCCTGTCACTTAACTTCTTAAAAGGTTAACCTCAGTGTTGCCTAAATACTTCGTGCCAATCACAGTATTGTAAAATTACCTGGTAGGGGGAAAAAACAAATAGGAAGAAACTATTGCTCCTCACCTGCAGGCTTCTAGGAAGATGCAGCCAGTGGAAACAGCCTTCTGCAGCCCCATCTTGGATATTGACCATGCGTCAGTGGTGGACTGCCCTCATCAGATTTGGAAGTAGGAAAACTACGTTATAAACTTGTTCATTTGTGGAAGCATCATTATTTTGCTATCCTTAGAAAACAGTAAGTACCACATGATGGCCTTTAGTAATGCATCTGTGCTAAAGGAGTGCAAGTTATGAACACCTCATGCAAAACTTTGAGAGATCTGCCTCTCCTTCCACAAGTTATGTGGTAACTTTATTTGAAACATGATAATTCCATCATCCCTGAAGAACTCTTTTCGGTTATTTTGTGTCCTTAAGATTTCAGCAGCTGGCTTTAAATGCATAGCAAGCAGCGGGCTCATTCTGCAGTCAGTTTCTAGTGATGTTTACCAGAATTTGGCTGTGGAAGATTGGATTCATGACAACATGAATTTAGAGAACAGACAGGTTCTTTTCCTTTGGAGAAATTCTCCCACTGTTGTGATTGGGAGACACCAGAATCCCTGGCAGGAGTGTAACCTCAAGCTGATAAGGAAGAACAACATAAAACTAGCCAGAAGAAGAAGTGGGGGAGGGACAGTTTACCATGATCTGGGCAACATCAATTTGACTTTCTTCACATCCAAGAAAAAATATGAGAGAATGGAAAATCTAAAATTGGTTGTTAGGGCTCTAAAAGCCTTACAGCCTCACTTAGATGTGCGTGCCACTGAAAGATATGATCTCTTGCTAAATGGGAATTTTAAAATCTCAGGGACTGCTGCAAAGCTGGGAAGAACTGCTGCTTATCATCACTGCACAGTATTGTGCAATGCAGATAGGTTTCTTTTATCCTCTGTGTTGAAGAGTCCTTACAAGGGAATAAAAAGCAATGCCACACCTAGCGTGCCTGCTTTAGTGAAAAATCTCTCTGAAGAGAATCCAACTTTAACGTGCGAGAGGGTCATGGATGCTGTTGCTACAGAATATGCTACATGCCATCAAATTGACCGTCCTATTACCTTAATAAACCCATCTGATGAGACAGTGTTTCCTGGAATTAATAATAAAACCAAAGAACTACAAACCTGGGAATGGATCTATGGCAAGACACCAAAATTTAGTATTAGCACTTGCTTTAACATTATGTATAATCAATCTCTCCTTGAAGTTAAAGTGGACATTCATGTAAAGCATGGAAGAATTGAAGTCTGCAACATAGATTTGCCAGAGCAGTGGCTGCCACCATCAATGTGCAGTGAACTAGAGAAAAACCTAATTGGCAGTAAATTTTGCCCCAGTGAAACCACAGCTTTAGCAAGTGCTCTGCTAAGAACATGTCCACAAAACTATGAATTACAAAGCAAATGGAGTCTCTTGTGTGAGAATGTGTTGACACTAATGTGATTTTCATAATGAAGTGTAAGTCACATCTTTGATAGTGATTAGTGCCTGATTTACTAAAAATGTAAAATAAAACATGGTTATTTTCAGTGTGTTCTGTAAGCTGATTTTATAGAAGTAAGATACCACTGAAGATGTACCTCTCAACTGCAGTTTCCACTTCATGCATCTGATGAAGCAGATTGGGGCCAATGAAAGCTTATGCCCAAAGAAATTTGTTAGTCTTTAAGGTGCCACAGGACTCTCATTGTTTTTACTGGAGCAACTGTCTTATTTATCCACTAAAGTTCTAGGAGTCCAGTGCTTTAGTTCATAACTGATTGTATAACTACTAATCATCAAACTAAACTTCATGTTATCAGTACTGTCTAGACTCTAAATGAAACTTTCTCAGTTACTGACAATTGAACATGTATTTACTCACCCTAGTGGATAAAGGAATTTCTCTATGGGCATGTTCACACAGGGCTTTTATTTCGAAACAACACAGGTTGTTTCAAAATAAAAGTCCCTATGTCCAAAGGACGTTTTCTTGTTTCGAAAGGAGGGAGCTCCTCCTTTCGAAACAAGAGCCCTCCTTTCGAAACAGCTTAAACCCACTTTGCTTTCGAAAGGAGCCATTTGGACATGTTATTTCGAAACAAAGAGTGTTTCAAAATAACAAGGACCTTCCTCCCAGGGTGCATAGTACCCTGGGGGAAGGTCCCACTCCCCCCTCAGCACCCTCGCCAGGGATCAGCACCCTGGCCAGGGTGCTGACTGGGGTGCAGGGGATCAGAGGGTGCCCCAGCTGGCTTCCCCCTGCTGGGAGCGGGGGGATGGGAGCCTCAGCCCCCTTCGCCTCCCTACCCCCAGCAAAGGGAAGGGGGGAAGCCGGCTGGGGCTGCCCCCAAGCCTGGGGTACCCTGCCCCCGGGCTTCCTCCGCCCTCCCCCCCCGCAGCTCCTGCCTGGTGCAGGGGGGGCTTCCTCCACCCCCCGCGCCAGGCAGCAGCCACGGGGGGGCGGAAGAAGCCCCCCTGTCCCCAGAAGATGCAGCGGGGGGGCAGGGGAAGCCCCCCCTGCAGAGGTGGGGGGGGCAGGGGGAGCCCCCCTTCAACCCTGGCCAGAGCTGCAGGGGGGAGGGGAATCCTGGGGGCGGGGCTTCCCTGGCCCAGCACAGGGCCTCTCTCCCTCTCCTATTTCGAAATAGCATGTCACACTGGACATGCTATTTCAATTCCCTCCTTTTCCCTTATTTTGAAAACACTTTTTTGTTATTTAGAAATAAAGTGTTTTGAAATAAGGCTTAATTTCGAAACAGCTTGTTTCGAAACAAGCACTGTGTGTGTGAACATAGCCTATATGCTAAGAGTTCACACCTCAGAGGCAGTGATTTTACTGGAAAGCTATATTGGGTTTGAATAGAACAATAGTTTGTTTTAAAAACACTAATTTAAGGGAATAAAACTAATAATGGAAGATGAGGTGGTATGTTGAAAAAGTTAAAACATATATATGGGGCATCTGCTTTGTGTACATTTTAGGCTCTGAACTAATTTTATTCTGGCATTCCATTTTATGGTCTAAATTAGAAAAAGCTAAGTCTGCATATTAATATTATAAAAAAACATATGAGGGGGCATGGATCTGGGACCAGCTCAGATATTCTGCATGAGGAAATTGGATTTTGAGTCTTGTCTCTTGCTCTCTGCACTGGTTCTAGTCCTCAGCTGAAAGGATAAGGGCCACAGATTAGGATCCTACACACAGAAGACCAAAAAGAATGTGCCATTACTTGATCAGACTATCTTCCATTTACAGATATGCAAGTCCCACTCAATATACATATTCCCATTAGTAGTGAAATAAGTTAATCACTGAAATAGAACAGCCCTTTTGAATGCTGTAAAAGTTGTTGGTATTGCCAATTGGTACTTCACAGCTATTCATTGATTTTTACAGCTCTCCACTTTGTTTTAGAAAGAAACAATTGACCTTAATTATCTAGTCAACTAAGCAGCAATGTAACCTTGTGTTTTCTTTGAAGTATAATACTTAGATGGGTGCCTGCCTAATGTCCATGTTCTGTGTTGGATCAAAAATATCTAAGTTTGATGAGTATGTACAATTCATAAAAACTTAACTAGTCTCCTAAACACTTGTAAACTTTCAACTCTACTAATTGTGTTTGATACTTTAAAGTAACAGGAATCAGCAAGCTTTACTGACCCCTGTGCTGGCCTTTCCTCCTCAACTATCAGCCAGTGCCGGTGGCTCCCTCCAGAGAAATAAAAGTGGCGGCTGCCTGGAAATTTGATGGCAGCCATGGCTGCAGGTTCAGTGGCAGGGAGGGGAGCACTTGCCTGGCATGCTGCTGAAAGGAGCCACTTGGCAAAAGCAGCTGCCTGCAGTGGCTCCTCTTGGCAGCATGCCTCGGGAGAAGGGTTCCCTGGGATGCCACGGAAAGAAGCTGCTCTTGGGCAGTTCCCAGGCATGCTTAGGAAAGAAGCTACCCAGAGTGGCTCCTTGGCGGCTGCACACGATGGAGAGAAGCCATTCCAGGCATCATCTTTTTGCAGCATGCCTGGAACATGGGCATGGTGGGGACCTTCTGCACCCCAGCTGCCCCTGAAAGAAGCTGCCCGGAGTGGCCTTCAGTGGCAGGAGCCACAATTTCTGCAGCATTGTATAGGGTGCCATGTGCCACTCCAAATGGGCTCTCGTGGCACTGGTAGTACATGTGCCGGGGGTTGCCTACGCCTTACCCCAATTACCTTAGAAATTCTATCAATTCACATGAACTGCAAGTAATTAAAAAATAAAATAGTTTATTCCATAAAAAATGTACACAAAATGTAATTAAGAAATTAAAAACAGACATTTTAAGTTTCTAGGAGCAGTAATTAAATAATAGAAATATTTGGTCATGTTTTCTTTGTGTGTTTGGTATGAAAGACATCCACTGTTGTTTCATGACATGGTCTCAAATCAAAGTCACAGTATCCAAGGCAAAAACGACCCTAGAGAAAGGAATACAATTTTAGAATAAACCATTTGTAGTTCAAATTCATTCAAAGGTAAAGACACACTTACCTGTGGTTTCTTAAAATAATCAAGGCCCCTTCCAATCTTAATCATCCATCCATTGTTGAATCTGTTTTAAAAAATTTACAATGTTATTCCACTTGCACAAGTTTACAAACTACATATATTTAATATCAATGGAGGAAAACATTATATCTACAAGTTATACAAATTCCTCCTACCATTTCAATCACAATTACTTAGAGTAAATGCCAACTCTATAATACAAAAATGCCCTGTTTAAAAAGCTAGATCAAACAATGTTGAACACTGTAAAACTATGAAAAACCTACTTTACTGGATGAAGTAACTGCTTTCTACTTTAAATAACATCTGTAGACGTGGTTATAGATAATTTGTCAGGATTAAATAATTTGCAATAACTGCATCACCAACCTTATTTCTCGATCATGAATTGAAGATGAAAATGAGATATTCAGTGTTACTCCATAGTTCTTTAATGAGCGCTGTATCTCTTCTAGACTACTTTTCTGCTGACTCTTTCCATTGTCCTATTCAGAATAAAAGTTCTTTTTTCACCATGTATGTTCCAACTGTGTCCATTTATCTTCTTCAATTCACAGACAACACTTTGTTCTACTTTTTATCCAAATCTCAAAACGCTTTATAAAGGCAGGTGGGCTGAATAAAGCACAATGAGTGATGTGGCCAAAGATTACATACCAAGCTAACGACAGATTAAGGATAAGGACTCAGTTCTCCCCTTATTCCATGCTCTAATCCTGTGGTTCTCAACCTCTCGCAGATCATGACACACTGACCTAACAGGATACACCAACCGATCCCTGAGGCTGAATCCAGCCATCTCCCTGGCTCTCTGTGACACACGTACCACTGTGTGGTGTCACAGTAATGTGTCTTGACACAGTGGTTGAGAACCACTGCTCTAACCACTCAATGTGCTGCCTCCCCAGTATGGTAGATAATCTGTTCAGACTAAGATTTGGGTTAGAAGGGTGCAGTGACAATGAGAGGGTTTATACTTGTCAAACACCCTAAATATCAAAAAGTATCCAAGTGCTCCTCATTATAAAAAGTGTCCCTGCACAATATTTTTAAAATGATATTTCTTACAATAGATAGTCAAATAGGACAATATAAATATCTTTCTTCCAGGGTCATTTTCATTTAGGATTCTGTATACACAGATTTGATAAGTTAGCAAAATATTTGGAATTAGACTATTCGCTCTTTATGATAAAGTCTCTTGACCTGCTTGCATCTGCTGTTGAAAGGGAGATGGCCTCTGTCTGACAAATATTGGTACATATGAACAATAGATCTTACACCAGAAGTCTAGATACTTACTTCTTCATAGGACGTGAGAAGATGGATAGTTTTCAATTTACAGGGCCCCTTAACAAGCATCTCACAGAATCGTAAAAAGTTGTACAGCTGTAAGAGTTAATTTGATTATTTAATAATTTTGAAAAAAATTGTGTTATACATAAGCTACATTCATGATTCACTTGCCTGGTGAACATGCCTAATGTATGGATCCTCTACCCAAACTTCTGTAACAGTCTCATTTAGGTAGTCTTGGAAGACTTTCTCATAGCTGAAACCAGTTGCATTCTCTTCAATTTTAATTTGCTGGTGGTATTTACCATCTAAAAAAGATTCATCCATCACGAAACAAGAAAGTGTGATCTATCATACATAACTATATCATTGCTTCAAATATACAAGTGCATCATTTCATGTTCATTTTAAAACAAATGTTACAGTACAACTTCATACCTTCCCTCTCTTTTGCAATATGTTTTTTAATTGCTTCAGCTCTCTCCATGTAGTCAGATATTTTTTGTCTGTAATGAGCTTTTTTTGCTTCATCTTTTGTAGCTGTGAATAAAAAATATTCATTTAGCTTTTCTCAAAAAAGGAAAACAATTATGTCTTGTGAGTAATTCTCTCCATTCCCTAGGATAAAAGGTTCTCTGATATTTTTTCATTCAACTCTCTTAAGGAAAGGAAAAAAAAATCCTTTGCAGGCTCTATATCCATACTCAAGACCAGTCCCTTTATTGTCTTTTTAAACATTTTTTCATTGTGTGTGCCTAGGCTTAGCACAATTTGATTTAAATAATTTTGACTCAAATATTAAGTCTATTTTAAGCACTTTTAAAATTTATCAAATTAAAAATGTTAACAGTTGCAGAGGGGTAGTCAGACAATAATTATTTAATGACAGTAGATGTTGACAGTTTTTTTAATGGTTAAACACAAATTGTCAACCTTACATGTCAAAGTATACAAAGTAAACATCCTCAAACTTGAAATAGTTCCCAATCAATTTTTTTTACATTGTCTGGCTGTAAATCTGTCATTATCCCTGAAAATACTTTATCAGTACATAAATATTTTGTGTGTTTATGGTGAAAACAACCCTTACCAACATCATTAAAAATCTAAACAAGGGGTGGCCAAACTTGTGGACCTCAAGAGCCACACAAGTTGATTATTAAACCTGAGGTATATAGCCATATACTTTTACCTACTAAATTGATTTGCTGACATTCTTCCACGAGCCACACTTTTTCATTCAAGAACCACATGTGGCTCCCAAGCTGCAGTTTGGCCATGCCTGATCTAAACCTATAAAGCTGTTGCATTTGTGCATATATGTGTGTTTACAGCTATGGACTAGAGACAATGATTTTTTTTTTTTTTTAGAAGAGGGAGCCACTCAAACTCCAGTCCAACCAGCCCATTGATTTTACTGTTTCCAAGAATGTTCTTGCCAAGCTCCAAAAGGGCAGCCATGTTAATCTAGTCAAGCAAATGAAACAGGGAGTCCTATAGCACTTAAAGACTAACAAATTTGTTTATTGCATGAGCTTTCGCGGGAGAAAAATCCCACTTTGTCAGACGCTTTGAAGTTCCCCCATCTTCAAAGCATCTGACAAAGTGGAATTTTTCTCCCGTGAAAGCTCATGCAATAAATAAATTTGTTAGTCTTTAAGTGCCACAGGACTCCTTGTTTCTTTTGTGGGAATGTTCGGTTTTTCTTAGGACTTGTCTTCACTTAAAATGCTGCCTTAGCACTTTGGTGAAGATGTTACCTACGCTGCTAGAACAGGGATTTCCCTAACACCCCCACCCCAGTTGTCGGCTATTAACAGTGTTATACCAGTTTAGTGAGTACCCTCAATACTCCCTCCACCCACCCAATTTCAAGTCCTGGGGAAACTACCATAGGAGACGTTCTCCTAATCTCTGGTCCACTTAGTCCTGCCTATACCAGCATCTCCCAGCTGGTGTATCATGGCACACTATTGCGTTGTCAGGCCTGAGCAGGTATGTTACAAATTTTCTCTTTTTGCTTGAAGAGTTCTGAATTAGCTCATAAATATTCATGAGTTCATCTGGGAAATATATGGTGGTCTGGCTCAAACAATTTAAGGTAGCAAAGTGTCATGCAGCAGAGAAAAGTTTGGGAACCAGTGGCCAGTAGCATGGATTAGGTCAGTTTTCCTGCAGTATTGAAGGGGGTGAACTTCACACTCCCTGCTAATTTAAGTCAGGGCTGGCTCTAGGGGTTGTGGCACCCCAAGCCAAGTTTTGCTTTGGTGCCCCCCCCCCATCTCATTCATGGAGGTTGAAAACAGTTTTCCAAAGTGCATAAATCTCCAGCTTCTGCCTGCAGAGAGATTTAAAATGCACTCTGCCTACCTGACTTAAACTGCACATTGACTAACAGTGCCTGAGCTGTTAGAAAACAGTTGAAGAGGTGGGACCCAGCCTGATCTTCAGGTGGGCTGGGCGCCCCTAAGAACTGTCACCTGAAGCCATGTCTGTCTCTTGCCTCGCAGTAGAGCCAGCCCTGATTCAAGTCAACCTGATTTTCTAATGCCAAAGGGCCAGCAGTGTCAATCTAGTTCAGTAAAACAAACAAGGAGTCCTGTTGCACTTAACAAATTTATTGCATGAGCTTTGCTGGGAGAAAATCCACAACCAGAGCAGAGCCACCTTCTGCTAGGCAACCTTCACAACCCGTCCTCCCGGCCAGCTGCAGACACCAGCCCAGGAGAGAGCAGCAACCCTCCTGTCTGGATGCAGGGGTTGGGGAGAAGGGCTAGGCAGCAGGTACCTTTCAGCACCTGCAGCATCAGGTCGATCCCTTCCTGGTAACACACCAGCGACTCCTGGTAGCGGGAAGCCGAATCCAGCTCCACCGCCCGCTTCAGCGCAGCCACCGCGGGGGGCTCCAGCGCCGCCACCGCGCCCGGCCCGGCTCGAGACATGAGGGCAGCCGCGCGGCACCAGCTGGCACCGCACCCACGGAGGGGCCCAACCCGCGCGCGCCACAGCTGCCCCCCCCCCCGAGCTGGCTGGGTCACGTGATTCCTCCAAACCCAGAGACACCCGCAAGTCAGGACGTCGCACCTTACCCCCTTCCCCCGCGCAGCTGGGGGGGGGAGATCACGTGTGCGGAGTCACGTGATTGTTCAGAATCCGGAAGCGGCGGCTCGCGCAGTCGCACTTTAGCCACTTTCCCCGCGCCGCTGGGGGAGGGAGTTACGTGTGCGCGTGGATCACGTGATTGTTCAGACTCCGGAAGCGGCGGACGGTCAGGGTGTCTCATTTGAGCCCCTTCCCCCACGCAGGAAGTCGCCGGCGCGCGCTGCGCCTCGGAACCAAAGTGCGGCGGCGGCGGCGGCGGCTCCTGCCGGAGGAGGTGAGTGGCGGACTCGGGAGCCAAGATGGCGGCGGCGGTGATGGTTTGTGTCGCTCACCGACGCCCGAGCGCCTGGCGGGTGAGTGGGGTGGGGTGGCGTGAGGAGGGGGAGGCAGCGGTTGTTTTCCAACCTCCCGGCATCTAGCGCCCCTCTCCCCGGCCCGCGTTGCTGCGCTTTCCCGTGCACCCAGCTGGCCGAGGCGCTGCGGACGGGGCAGCGGGGCTGGGGCCCTCCTGGGCCTCTCTAGACCGGTTCTCCCTTCGGGAGCCGCTCAGCCAGCCCCAGCGATGAGTCGCGTCTCCCAGTGCGTTGGGTCCCGCCTCAGCGAGGTTTCTTCCTCGGCGGCCGGACACTTTCCTGCCCTTCTGCAGCCTCGGTTCTGGTGAAACCAGGGGCTGTGTCCTCGTGTCACTGCAGTACGGGGCGCAGAAACACAGACTTTGAAGGGATTCAAGCGTCTGGCTCCTTTGAGCAAGGAACTGCTGAAATATATGGATGAATGCTGAGTACTGGATCAGTTCCGGGGGTCGCCCTTTCAATTGGATTTAGCAAAACAGGTGTGAGGCACTTTTAAATACTAATACATTTTTTTATCTCATGAGGTTTCGTGGGCACAGTTCCACTTCAGCAGACGAATTAAATGGAAAACAGTATGGAGGCTGTAAACGTATAGATAGAGAGGAGGGTAGGTTGCAAGGTAAATCCAAGCAGATCTAGAGAGAGAGGTTGCTAGCCTATCTTTGTAAGGTAAAGAAATTGTTTAGATTCTGAGTGGAATAGGGAGGAGCTGAGAAGGTTGTTTTAAGGAAAATTAACTTCTGTAATGACCCAGCTATTCAAGGTGCTATTTGAGCCAGTGCAGAATAGTTTACATGTGAAGTCCAGTTATTCAGTCTTATGTCCGATTTGTTTTTAAAGTTATTTTGTTGAAGCATTGTAACTAGCATATTTTTCAGAGAATGTACAGGTAGATTGAAATGTTTCTTTGCTGGTTTTTTAAGGTTAACATTCTTGACTTGAGTCAGTCACACTTCTCAACTACTGTTTTTTTATTCCACAGTTTGAATCCAAGCAAGTTATTTACTTTAAAAAGATAGGCTAGTATTCTATCCCTCTAGATCTGCTGGAAATAACCTTGTGATCCACCCTTCTCCATACCTATATATGTACAGCTGACATGGTATGTTTTCCATTTGATTCATATACCAAATTGGGATTGTTCCCCCAAAAGCTCATGAGATAAAGTAAATTTGTTTGTCTTTAAAAGTGCCACAGAACACCTTGATTGTTTTGACTATTGGATCAATTATTCTCTTTGCACAATGATACCCTGATCTGAATTTAGTCACTACACAATATAATGATGCACAATACAAATAGTACTAATTTTCTCCTTGAATATGTTTGACAAATTATGCCGTGTGTGGTTTTTTTTTTTTTTTTTTTGTTTAAGACTCTGGCAAAAAGCAGTGTGGAGTCACTGCCGTGGACAGGATGGATTCGTCATAAATTTACTAAGCCAAGAATTCCAGCTTCAGTAAGCACAATATTTAAGGACTTGAAAACATGTTTTGGGTTTGTTTATACCTTTACCTTTTTAGTGCGACTAATTTGTATCAGTACTGAGCAATAGCATTATTAAACCAGAGACATAAGGACTCAGATTCTTGTGGGAAAAACCAGTATCTGATTGTAGTTAAAAATAATAAATAAAATTGAGTAATAAGCCTGTTGCAATCATCTTTCAAATCTGGGTCCAAGTACTACAACTGGATCTGTCTGGGCAAACCTCTGCCCCTATTCAAAGGCCTTTAAAGTGTCCCTGTATGTGGTTGCAGAATCATGCCTGCCCAAGACTGGGCTATATATGATTTGGAGGATCATGACCCCAATCTCACTGTATCTGTCTGCAACCAGTGATGAGGAAACGCTTGAAATAAATTAAGATTATTTGGAGATCAGCTATGTACTGCTCTGGACGTATGTTGCTTTAGCCTTCTGAAAGGGAAATTTAGTAGTAATTTCGGCGGGGGGGGGGGGGCGTTGTCATTTTTCATTTCTAGCGAAACAGCAAAATTAGATATTTTTACTGCAGGATGTTGTTAAACTCAGTGACTGTTCAAATGTTTAAAAATGAACAAAGAAAAATATGTCTTCTGTGAAATACTTACTTGCAGGTATTTCAGCCACGGCCTTCAGATCATGAAAAATATGGAGGTGATCCTGAGCATCCTCACAAACTACATCTTATCACAAGAATCAAATGTGTAGTAGGCCGTCCATACTGGGAAAAGAGGATCATACATGATCTTGGTCTGGATAAAGTATGCTTTCTGAATTACTCTATTTTGTGTTTTTCATGCACATCAGTAAAATAATTACCCTAGAAATTTAAGGCAAAATTTTTCTCTCAGATCTTCACAATGGTATGCTGCTTTGATGTTTTTGTCCTGGGAAACCTTGTACAAATGTTTGTACGTGTGCTTAACTTTACTGGCATGAGAAATCCCACTGAAATCAACGGGACTGCTTACAATAGTAAAGTTAAGCAAATAGGTAGGCATTTGCAGGATTAGAGCCTAGATATATGGCTGTCCCATGGAGGTTAACAGGAAATATATATTTTTAAGGAAAACAGAATATCAGCAATGAGACAGATTGTATAGCTGTGAAGAACTTTGCCCACTAGCTTTTAATAAAGCTCTTTAAATACAAATATATTTGTGAATGCTCATTAGCTCACTTTAATTCATGGGATATTATTGAGAGGTTGTGAGTATTTGGACAGTCCTGGTATATTAATGCAGATGTTTAGTGAAGCCCAAAAGTTGAATGAATTTTAGCACAGCCTTATTCTTAATAAGCTCTTAATTTCCCAAAGTAAATTAATTTTGTATACATCTTTTTTATCCATAAGTGAATGTTTAATACATCAATTCCTGAAAAAATGAATTTGTTTTTTTAAGTGAGGTTCTAACATTCTGCATTATTTATAGGCACATCAACCTAGAGTACACAAAAATATTCCATCTGTGAATGACAAACTGAAAGTCATTAAGCATCTGATAAGGTTTGTTTACTGTTCCTTTAATCAGCAACAATTGAAATAACTCATTGACATATTCATGACTTAAATTTTCTTGTCTGTAGAATACAGCCCCTGAAATTACCGCATGGAATTCCAACAGAAGAGGACATGTCAGATACCTTTCTTAAGAGCACAGGAGAATTAGTAATTAGGCGGCGTCTGAAACCAGTGGAAGAAAAAGCAATTGAGTCGTAAGATGTATTGATTACTCACTTTTCTAAAATAGATGTTTAAGCCACCCTGTACTGGAGTTGTATGTATTTGATAAAGTCAGGCTAGATGGCTATAGAAGGGTATGACTATTTGGATGCCGGGGAGGTGGGTGGGCACAAGCCCACCCACCGCTAACGCCCCTACCCCAGGTCAAGGGGAGGTGGCCCTAGGCCCTGGGGCCAACTGATTCTAGGGAGCAACTAATGAAAAAAGGGTACGGGTGTGAATATCATAGGTTCAAAACTAGGGAACCAGAGGGGGACACCGAGCAGAGAACCCCGGACAGTGCCCACTGCTCCTGGAACGTGTCGAGGGAGCTGGCGGATGCCGCCCAGAGGAACTCTGCCTGGAGACGTGAACGGACGAGGGACCGGAAATAGGCCCCACAGTCGCAGGCCCCTCCCGCAGCCAGCCTTCTCTCCCTGGTCTTATAGATGGCCTCTTTGGCATAGGCCAGGAGGAGGCTGGCGAGGAGGTCCCATGACTTCGTGGGGCTGCGAATGGGGAGTGAATAAAGGAAAGTGTGTGGGGAGAAGTGCAGCCAGAACCTCAGGAAGAGGTTCTGGAGGAGCTGGAAGAGGGGCTGCAACCTGGTGCATTTGAGATAGGCGTGCACCAGGGTCTCCCTCTCGCCGCAGAAGGGGCAGGTGTCTGGATTGGGGGTGAACTGCGCCAAGGACACACCCGTGCTCACGGCTCCATGCAGGAGCCGCCAACTGATGTCCCCGGTGGGCCGTGGGGTCAAGGTGGCATAGAGGCTGGCCCACTGGGGGTCCTCGCCCACCACAGGTGGAATTAGGTCCCGCCACTTGGGGTTGGGGCGGGACACGAGGGCGAGGAAGTGGAGAGTGTGGAGCATGAGCATGTACAGGTGTCTGCGGGGTGCGGTTCGGAAGGGGACCAGCTTCAGCTTTAGCAGCCAGCTCAGGGCATGGGGCGGGGGCAGCCGGGGGTATAGAAGGGTATGCTAGGGCAGTTATGTGAGCCCTAGGCTGTTAAAAGCCCTTTTCCCTGCAGGCAGAGGGGAGGTTACTGCAGGTCAGTTAGAGGCACCTGGATCCAATTAAGGGCTACATCAGGTCTTCAAAAACTCTGCCTCTGCTAGAAGGAGGGGGGAAGAAAGAAACTGCCAGTAGGTTTGAGACTTCTCTAGAATTAAAAATAGTGTTCTCCCCAGCTGGGGAGCAAAGAAGGAAAACCCAGGCCCCAGCCTTCAGGAAGGATTGATGTAGCTCTGATTCTCCAGGGCATTACTACCACCTCTCCAGCTTCGTGAAAAGAGCTATAGGAAAGTACTTCCTTGGACTCTGGGTTATCCAGATGGGCTGCAACCACCTCCCCCTCCCCACCCCGCAAGGGTCAAAGCAGAGAAGAGGTTGGGAACCACTGGCTTACCGTACTGATGGAGCAAACAGATCTCCTTAAGATGTTGGTTGCTCCACTGTCACAGCAGTTACAAGCCTCCTCCCCTCCATTCCCAACACAACAACATTTTATCACACCTCTAACCCCCAGACTCTCACTAAGCATTTCTATGAAGGCCAAGGACCCTCTTCACATCCACCCCTTCAAACATCTGAAAGAATGATTCAGACATACATGCCCCTTTAACACCCTTCAGTGGGTTTCACAATGAAAGTTCTGCCTGCTTAGTGAGTATCGATTGCTGGTTGTCCATTAATAAAAAAGATGTTTACATTATTCATTTAATCTTTATTCCTACGGAACCAAAATTGGTTACAGCATATACATTGATTCATAGGTTTTCAGCATTGCATTTGCACAGTGATTTATAAGTGCCTTATAGGTTCTCATTATAGAAATGCTCACTCAATGCTTCCCTTATCCATGTGACTCCCCATTGTGCCCCACCCTGTGTTCCCTCAGCTGTTGCGCATGTGCGCAAGCACGCAGGTTGTGAAACCTGTGCACACAACAAAATAAGGCATGCACAAAAAAAATTCAACAGTGCAAATATTTTTATGCTACTTTAAGAAAGCTGTTTCAAGTAGCATGTTTCAAATAAGGTTTTGTAATTAATATCATTTCCATCACCATGCCAAAATACATATACTAGTTGCATTCTACACACTTGCTTCGTTGTGTTCACAAGTTAGACCATACTCACTGGAGTGTGCACAAATTTGCACACCAGTTCTGAAAATTTGCACAAAAGAAATTTTTTGCACACACAGCCTACAGAAAATTAGAGGGAACATTGGCTTCCCCAATACCTCTGGCATCTAGTTGCTTGAACATAGATGAGGCAATCAGCCTCTGTGGCCCACCTAGGAGGAAATCTGTCTCCCTTATGTTCACAAAGATTATGAAGGACACAGCACACTGATCATGGCTAGCATATTGTCCTCATTTAAATCAAGCCTTCCATATAAACATCTTCAGCACTGTTTGAGTTTCCCAAAGGCTTGCTCCACAGTCATTCTGCATCTACTCAATCTATAATTGAACCACTCTTTGCTGGCATCCAAGTTGCCTGTGTAGGGTTTCATAAGCCATGGCATCAGTGGGTAGGCTGGGTCACCTAGGATCACCATGGGTATCTCCATACCCCATCTATATTTTTTTCATCTGAGAAGAAGGTCCTGTCTTGTAATTTCCTGTACAAAACTGTGTTCTTGAAAATACAAACATCATGTATCTTTCCTGACCATCCAGCATTTATATCTGTGAAACATCCCCAGTGATCCACAAGTGTTTGCAGCACCATAGCGAAGTAGCCTTTCCTATTTATGTATTCAGTTGAAAGATGGTCCAGAGCCAAAATTGGGGTATGTGTGCCATCAACAGCCTCACTGCAGTGAGGGAACCCCATGGTTGCAAATCCATCCGGTCTCATTCACATTGCCCAAAGTCACTATCCGTTGCAGCAGAATGTGATTGATGGCTCTGCACACCTGTGACAGTGCAGACCCAATGATGGACCTGCTGACTCTAAACCGATGTGCTACTGTAGCAATCTGGAGTTGCCAACTTCCATACAGAAATTGCAATGTGCTTCTCTGTAGTGAGGACAGGATTCATTCTGGTGTCCTTGTATTGAAGGGCAGCAACAAGCTCCACACACAGTTCCATGATGGTGGCTTTACTCATTTGAAAGTTCTGTAGCTCTGCTCATCATCCCAGACCTGCATAAGAATGCAGTCCCACCACTCATGGTTTGTCTCTCATGACCAAAATCAGTGGTGTACCATGTGCAGGTTCTCTGTGAAACAACTCAGCAATGCAGTGCTGTTGCTGTGCATGGCAATCAGCAGGTCTGATTTGTTTGCTGCAGCTCAAAAGGTACTGTGCAACCAGCTGAAATGTGTTTATAATGGTATAGGCAACCCTGGAGAGTAGAGCTGGATCCATGTTTTCAGGATTGGATTGCGGAGACGCAGGAAGTCATGTGGCAACTTTGAAAAAGGGCATGAGTTACTAATAGCTACAGTGAATGACAAGGAAACTGTGTCCCAGGGGAACTTGTAAATTTACCCATAACGTTCAGCACTCTGTTACTTCTACCCAGGGTTCCGAGCACTGGAAACTGAGGAGTGGCATGGGAGGATAGGTTCCCACAACTGAATGCTCTTCCTTGTGGAAATCCAAAGAACAATGTGGACACTCCTTAGTGTTACAAGGAGCACAGTGTGAATGCGCAATTGCACTATTCTAGTGCAAAGACTTATTGCGGAACAATTTTCTAGTGTAGACGTACAAGAACCAACAGACAATTTAGTATCGGTAATGTTGGGCTAACTGAAGAGTTTTGTGACAGACAGGTGAGTGGTGCCCATACCCCCACCCTTGTGAGCAACCAGACCATGAATCATAGCTGGGCTTCATGCCCAGAGCACCAGTGGGGGTTTACTTTTTGCTTTAATTGATTGGGGCCTGTTTCAAGTGCATTACCATTTTTGCAAGCCTAATTTTTTTTTAAAGTTTCTTATTAACGGTTCCTTCAAGCTATTTTGGCCCTGGGCCGAAGCGTGTGAAGGGAAAGCGGGCTTGTTCACCCTGCCTTCTCCTGAAATACTAACTACATGTCGGCGTAGCCCCTGTAAACCCATTGACTTCACCTCAGGGGCAGGGCAGCACACTGTGCTGTGAAAATGAGGCACCTGGGAGCCTTCCTTGGGGTTGCCCACAGTTGTCCAGCGGGTCCCTGACTGTTGAAGGGGCGCAAGCTTCTTTTCACAGTGTTCTTTGGTTGCTTAAGGATTTATTTACTCATCCTGGTATTCCATAAATACTTGGAATGGTCTCTGACTGCATCAGGTGAATCCAAAAGCGAACCTACTCCTTGGGGTACAGCTTGGCAGAACAAACAGTTAACATATATTCAAAGGGACCAGTCAAGGTAAAGTAGCCCATTAACACTCCTGTAGTTGGAGGCAAAAAAGAGGCTCAGTGGCTCCAGACTGTGGGTGCAGAAGTTAACGGTGGAAATATATGAGGGATTTTAAGTAATCTGTCCAAAGGATGAAAGTATCATTGGGTGTATCTCAGGTATGTCATTGGTTTTGTCTATGTGTTTGTCCAGAAATTCTTCTCTTTGTTTTAATAAGCCATAATAAATTGTGTCTTTATTAAGATTGATTTTTAGCTTCTAACAAAATTATGAATTTAAGCTCCCAGGCTCATTTTTTGAAAGTGTTATGCACGTTTTCTTTGGGATGCAGACTGACAGGTGAAATACACAGCAATTATTTTGTGAAAAGTGTTTCCTCCAGGCAGTTTGGTGTCAGGTTAATATATTGTTAAGCCATTCTAGTATCCATGGCTATTTGGGTTTGGACAAAGAGTTTGTTGTTGAATAAAATGGATGGATTTGATGATGTGTTTGGGCTGGATATCTGAGAATTGTCTGTTGTCTTGTAAATACTTGGAGCAGGGAGCTATGCCGTCATTGTGAGGGAAGCTGCTATACAGGGAATTGACAATCAGGTTGGTGAGAATAGTGTTCTGAGGGAAGTGGTTGATGTTGCACAGTTTATGAAGGAAGTTGGTTGTGTCCTGGAGGAAGCTTGCCCTTTGTGTGGTGAGTGGTTTAAAAATGGCTTCTCAGGGTATGGCTATGCTGATGGTGGCACCGCTGACAGTGTAGGATCAATTTTTTGAGTTTGATTGAGAGGCAGTAAAAATGCATTCAGTCAAACCTGGAAGTTGCCAGGGGGCCATTTATTAAGATCACTCTCTCAGGTACCATAGTGTTGCATCAAAGGCGTCACATTTCCTGTCAGGGCAGTGAAGAAAAGGATTTCATAAGTCCATGGGAGTTATGCAAGCTACGCTGCATAGCTTACATAACTCCCATCAACTGCTGTTGAATTTCCCAGTAAGTAAAGACCAGGCCATAGGCCAAAGAGTCCCTATATTCCTTCAGTAAGAGTGCCGTGGCTAGATAAAACACAGCTGCCTAGGTTCCCTTATCAGTGTACCTTGGGAAGCATGTAGAGGTCCCTCATCCAGGAGGATGATTTTCTAAGTTTCTCTTGGAGTTGTTTGGGAAAGGATTTGATGATATCCTTAAATTCCTGGATAAATTGTGCTGTGGGTCTTCTCTGAGTTCTTTGTAATAGGTGAGTTGTCAGCTGGCCTTGTTAATGTAGTCATCATGGTTGAGGACTATGATAGCATCCTCTTTGTCTGCTGGTTTGATCACTAATTGGTAGTTAGATTTCAGGGACAGTACAGCTGGCTTCTTGACGATGGAGAGGTTGTGGGAAATGCGATGTTTAAGAATTTCATAATCAATTTTTTTCTTGAAGCAATCAGTTACTGTAATGATCGAGTGTAGTTTCATCCACTTTGTGATGTCCACTCAGATGACTCTTGTTTCTTGTGATTGTTGATGGAGCTAGTCATTCTGAGCAATGTCATTATTATTGTGTTGTCATGTTGTATTATGTAAAATACTGATGATACAGCTAGAATTGGAAACTTCACTTTAGGGCCAAACAAACTGAAAATATGAAGCCATTGGATATTTCTGCTCATGGTAAATGCACCGATAAAGATGACTTGGTGACCAAGAGAAAGAAAAATGACTTTTTGTCAAGCATTTGTTGCACAGTCATTAGGAAACATCATTGCACATGCATCAGGTAATCAGAAACTGAACACAAAAGCCCCCATTAACTCTGGCTGAAAGTTTTGACAATGGAGGCTAATGGTATGAGAAATTATCATATGCAGTTGGATAGGTTGAATAAAGCAGGTTGTACAAGCTGTATTATGAATCTAATAATGATCAGTAATATTATCTTTTAGACTATCGTATATACTCGGGTACAAGCCGATCTGGGCATAAGCCAACCCCCCAATTCTGAGCCCAAAAGAGGCAAAATTGGTGACCCATGTATAAGCCAAGGTCCCCTTTTGGCCTTGGCCCCTAACCACCACACCCAGTGCTGCTGGCTTCCTCTGGAGTTCCTGACAGCTTCCCCAACCCCCCAAATCTCTGCTGCTGCTTTTCCCTTGTCCCCCCTGCTGTCCATTCCTCACTCCTGCCCCCCTGCTCTGCCCTTTCCTCACTGCTGCCCCCCCTGCTCACTTCTCAGTTTCCTGCTGTTGCCCCTGCTCCTTCTGTTGCCCCCTGCTCTGCCCTTTCCTCACTGCTGCCCCCTGTCATTTCTCAGTTTCCTGCTGCTGCCCCCTGCTCACTTCTTAGTTTCCTGCTGTTACTCCCATGTTCCCCCAAAACCCTTTCCACCCCTTTCCCCATCACCCCCAACCCCTGCTGCTGCTCTTCCTGGCCTCCTAGGCACACACCCCCCCCTAAATCCCCAGGCCCTGTTGCCTCTTCCCTGGGCTCCCTGAACTGCCCCCCCACCCTCTTGGCCCTCCCATCACTTTCCCTGGATTCCCTGAATCCTCCCCTTAATTGCCCAGCCAGCCCCCCCAGGGTCCCCTTACTTGGCCGCTCCAGGCGCCGGGGTCCCCTCCTTACTCCAGCCCCAGCCCCGGCCGACTGCCCAAGATGGCTGCCCGACAACACAGGGGCTCCGGCCTGCCGCATGGTCAAGGAAACTGCTGGGCTGGGGCTGTCTACCATATTCTCTCGTGTATAAGCTGAGTGCCTGCTTTGAAGCCAGTTTTCAGGCGCACAAATCTCGGCTTATACGCAATGATATATGGTATTTCTGTAACATATGCTCAAGAGGCCCAGTTGGGTTTTCAAGTTCATAGCATGCAATGAGTTGTCTAGCATGATAATGAGATTGATGGAGGTCAGAAGATCAATAATGAATTCATTTTTTTCTGTTGGTAGTAGAGTCATCTTTCTAGGTAAGTTAGTGGACATTGATTTGGGCCCTTACCCTCCTAAATGAATTGACCAGATTTTCAAAAATGCTCCTTATCTTGTTGCTCCCCTGAACACTGTTCCCTCTAAGCTGTGCATGTGTGTGCACGCACACAAGTCATGAAACCTGTGCACACAACAAAATAAAGTGCACACAAAAAAATTCAATAGTGCTAATATTAGTGCTCACAAAGAAATGTTCCTGTGCACACAAAGAAATTGTTTGCGCACGCAGTCTATGAGTAATTAGAGGGAACATTGCCCCTGAACACTAGGAGGATTCCAAATGCACTCCAGAAAAAGTACTCAGCTGCAGGTCTTGAAGTCAAAAGACTATAAAACATGTTATTCTAGATAGGATTAAAGATTTCTCAAGCAGATTATTGTATCATTTAATGAAGTGTTAAGTCCTTTGGTAGCAGAGAAAAATCCATAATTTCATAATAGTGCGAATTTCTTTCATTTGATTGTCTTTTAAGTTTATTTGCTTTAAATGTATTGTTGTACTCACACAAATAGTGTAGTGGCTAGCACCTCTGCTTACCATGCAGAAGGTCCTGGGTTCAATTCCCAGGGGGTTGGACTCGATGATCTCATGAGGTCCGTTCCGGCCCGATATGATATGATTTGATTTCATAACCTTTTCTGGTTTTGCAAATGAAAAGGTGATGGTTGTTTGAGTCTTGTTTCATTTCCTAGTAATGTTTTGTACTAGCAGAAGGACCCAGTGGCACCTGGGGAAAATATACTAAAAGGTGTGATGCATGAACTACATCAATTACATTAACATAGCATACACATTACACATTATTTAAAGAAATTAACTTAACTAGTGATGTGCTTACAAAATGCATTCACATTTAACACATTTCATGATAACAAAAGGTGTGATGAATGAACTACGTAAATTACTTTAACAACATTTTCTTGGAAATATTTTTTCTTTTATCATATTCCTTTAAGACATTAACGTAGCTAGTTCTGTGCTTACAAAACACATTCACATTTAACTTATTGCCTAATAATAAGCAATATTTTTTGTTTTTCTTCCTTGAGCAAGAACATACAAATTTTTCCCCATTCCAACTCTTGAAATAGCAATGCATAGTTGACCATGACTGAAGCAGTTGAACCTCTAATCTACTTCAGCAACATTGAATGTTTGTCCTTGTGATTTATTAATAGACATGGCAAATGGTAGGTGGAGGGGGAACTGTAATCTTTTGAATTGGAATGGCATAGCTGTAAGTATCATTGGTATTCTTGATAGTAGTACATCTTGGCATTAGTGTGTGATATGCTTCACGGAAGAATCCAGCAAATGCCTATGATCAGGTGCTTCTGAAAGCTACTTATTAGTAGGTCTAGTTGGAGCTCTGTGGGAACCGATTTCGAGATCTAACAAATCAAGTTATTTAAAGTAGGAAATCAGTAGTACCTGTTCAAAATTTTTTGTTTCCAGCTCTTACCATTTCAGAGATCTTTTGAGACAGACAAACAAACTTTAGAAAATGTTTATAAGCTTCAATTTCCACTTGAATATTTCTGTTTGATTGAAAACATTCAACCCAGGCTTTAGGGATTTCTATGAAAAATAAAAATATATGCTGATAAAATCCCAACATAAAATAAATTGACAGATGTGTTTCCTGCAGCAGTGAAAAAAAAATTGTCAAACTAAATAAAAAAGATTGAAAATACAGGCTTCTTTCCTTGAAGAAATTATTTTTTATTTTTTAAGACAATGGCAACTATTGAAATATGCATATATTTAAAGTTTAGAAAGCAGAAAACAACATTAGCTAGAGAAACTTTAATAACTCAGAAATAATCTAATAATTAATACTCTCATTACTAATTCTTTAGTTAAAATTGAGACCAAATTTATTTTGAAGTTACCACATACCCAATGTTGTACTGATTGCAGAATTTAAAATTTGATGCCTCAGGCTGCAAACTCTTATTTAAGCAACTCTTCCCACTGCAGACAATGGGATTGTTTGCATCAATCAGGTTTTGCAGGGTCTACCTTCTAATTTCTCTTGAATATCAGACTGATTATTGTATGAACCACAATGTAATTAAAAAGGAGAGAATTCTCAGACTCAGTAGCCATTTCTCTTATAATATTGAGCTCGTGCAACAACATCGTTGGCATAGTCATTATGGGTTGTGCCAATATCCATGTTTTGATAGGTCTGGACATTTCCTAGTCCCGCATTGTAGGCAGAAATTCCACCTGGAACAAAACACCAAAATAGCTAGTACAGACTTAAAAGAAAAACAGACAAACCTGTCTTGTTTTTATCTAGTGTTTGTTTTAAAAAATAGACAGTGGATGAATTGCTTTATTATAGGGTAGGAGACTTAATTAAGGCTGTGTGAACAGATGGCATATAATTCCTGAATGTACCCAAAGTCAGAAGGAATCCATAGGTCGGTGAACCTTCAGTACACATTTGGCTAACCACATTCAAACAGAAGCCTTCAGTATTTGAACTAGGCCTATTATTAACACAATATGAGACACAATTTACTTTCTTACTTTTCTTTCAACCCTAAAAATGGCTGCATAGGACAAAGTTAAAATGTGATCTTCCAGTTCAATCTTTTCCTTTCTGAATCTCTGTTCCACATTGTGCTGTACAATTTTGTGATAATCTGAAGATCTTTCTGGTTTCCAAAACTCCACTTCCCACCCACACTATCTACCAAGATACATAGTAGACAATTGGACTCATTCAAATAATCTGGAAAACTGCCACTGACTTAGAGGGATGATGATTTCAGTCATGGTCAAGGAGTAGAGGCTCAAAATATCAATATTAGCTAGATTTTAGAAACCCAGTACACAACATTCAACTAAAGAATGGAACAAACTATATGAAATTGACTAATCTAGTTTCAATATCTAAGCTATGGGAAATCAAAGAGTAGATCTGCAACAGCATCAGTGGTGAAATATTATGTGAGATTCTTAATTAAATGTTCATTGTTCTAAAATGTTGGTTACAAAAGGAAGCTTTTATTGTACCTTTCAGCTGTTGGTCCTTTGTCCAATTCGGGAACTTCCGTTGGATTCCCTCAATCATACTAACGAGAATGCCTGTTCCCTGAAGGACATGGTCCTCACTATTCCATTGTCCAACAATTGTATGATAGCGTCTGTCAACCTGAGAGAGCCAGAAAGAAAATTACTTCTCTAAAATATGGTGTATTTATGCAGTTCTTCCCTCTTAACATTTGCTAGATGATTTTATTTCTCAATTTTGTTTGATAAATCAGTTTTTGGTCTTTACTACAGCATTGACTTCTGTGTGCCAACAATTCAACCTTTCAGATTATCAGAGAGAATTGCACCTGTGGGAAGATAATATGTTTTATTCACACGCTTCTTAGCTATAGATAAATTTCAGGTTAATCTCTAAATCCTTAATGAAGCAGACAAAATCTGCAAAAATTGGCACCAGGACACAGGCAGATCATACACCCCTGGAAGTTATATTTGATAATTGGGCTCAAAGGCCATGGAACTGAGGCATTTACCAGGGCTATGGCCTGACCATTTTAAAACAAGAACTGCAGAGATGGGTAACTGGTGGCTTGGGGCCTCATCCAGCTGACCAGCCAGGGGTTAAAGTAAGGGGGAATGCACCAGAATGTGAATTTTAGTGGCCAGCATTCTAGGGCCCCTAAAAATAAAATAATGGGGTGGAATGCAGCCCTGTAGGCCAGCCAGCAGGGAGTTGCTGGCTGTAACAGGCTGGGAGTTTTTAAATCTCCCACCCAAAGCATGCTCAGATGCATGCACAGGGCAGGAGCAGCCAATGACTGGGTAGCAGCTCCAGCAGTCAGGTAGAAAGGAGAGGGGCCTGGGGGTGGGGGTTGGGGACTGCCTGGAAGCCAGTGGGGAAAGAGCACGGGGGGGAGAGGCACTCCCAGGACTTGGGAAGCTGGCAGCTGGGGGGAGAGAGGCACCCCTGGGACTTGGGAAGCCCAGTGTGAGCTAAGTGTTATGTGTGGGATGAGTGGGGAAAGCAGGGACACAGGCAAACATATGGTCCACCTCTCTAGGCACTTGCACTGCTCATGGGCGTGTGTTCAGGAGGGGCATGCAAAGTCTCATGCAGATTGGAAGAGAATGGCTGGGGCAGAAGTCTGCCCTACAGCTCTGCATCCTACTTGTTTGTACTGCTAGGAGACAAGCTCTCTCCTCCCACTGACCACAAACCCAGGGTGGGCACTGACACAATCTGTACTTGTTTGGTGTTTTGATTTTCTAAAAAGCATGTGCAGTTTTCCTTTAGCTTCTCTGATTTCTTCTTTTTTTGAATAGAACTGGGAAGTAACACAAAAGTGCTTTACAGAATAAAAAATCAGTACTTTAGACACTCAAGCTTTTACTACAACTAAGTTGCTCAAAGTCTTTCTACTTTATTTATATCTGCGTGACATATAGGATTGTCAGTTCTTTGTATTGTCTTAGTAAACTCTGGGCAGGCACACTTTTTCCTTCACTTAGGGAGGGTCCTTGTGAAAATATCTGAAAACTCTTGGCTTAGAGGGATTTAAGAGCAATGTATTATTTCTCCAGTAAATTTAATAAGCAGAAGAGAGTTACGCACTGTAATGAAATCTGTGCTACTTTTGCTGCTTATTCTAAAAACCACTACAATCTCTGAAAGTACTCAAAAATAGCTGGAAGTAGCAGGCTTGCCAAAGGGAAACTAACTGACAAAGAGACTTTAGAATAAGGAATAACAGAAGGAATATTAGACGAATAGAAAATAAGAAAAGTAGTTAGACTTCAGCACCTGCTTGCTTTCTGGATGAGTTTTATAAGGAAGTCAAGGAGGCATTAGGTCATTTGCTTCCACTCAAAAAAGAGATCTTGGAGTCATTGTGGATATATAGTTCTCTGAAAACACCTGCTTCATGTGCAGAAGCAGTCAAAAAATCTAACAGCTTGTTATAAATTGCTAGGAAAGGGATAGTTAACAGGACAGTAAATATTGTAATGACACTATACGCCTTTGTAATGTATTGTAATGTCACTCCACACCTTTAATACTGTGTGTAGTTCTGGTCGTTCCATCTCAGCACAAATACATGAAAAATGACAAAGATATAGAGAAGGGCAACAAAAATTAAGGGTACAGAACAGCTTCCGTATGAGGAGAGTTTAAAAAAAACTGGATCTATTCATCTTGAAAAAGAGACAGCTTGGGGGAGTGGGGGAAGAGATACGATAGAGGTCTATAAAAATCAGGAATGGATTGGAGAAAGTAAATAAGAAAGTTTTCTGGGAAAGAGGATTCATAGTGATATTTACCCCTTCCAGTATGGCAAGAATGAAATTAATAGGCAGCAGTTTTAAAACAAAAGGAAGTACTTCTTCACAGGACACACAGTCAACCTGTGCAACTCATTGCCATTGGACATTGTGAAGGCTAAAACCATAAAGGGGTTTAAAAAAGAACAGGACAAGTTCATGGAGGATGTGCCCATCAATGGTTATTAGTTAAGCTGTTCAGGGATGCAACCCAATCGTAGGATGTCCCTAAAATTCTGACTTCCAGATGCTGGGACATTAACCATTGTTGGAAGACAGGACACTGAGCTAGATGGACCATTGGTCTGACCCAGTATGGCCAGTCATATGTTCTTAACCTTCACTGCTATTTTGACAGGAAAGGAGCTTTACACATCTTGTGAAGGAATCTACTAGTTTTTCCTTTCTAAAACTGAAAAAAATCCAGCCTTATGCAATCTTTCTGAGCCCATATCACTGTGGAATGATGCCATAAACATTTACCCAGAATACTAGCTAGCTGGTTGCAATCCATGCTTTCATTTTATATAAATGACGAGCAAATTAGATCCATTAAAACCAGACTAGCATCAAGCTATATTCAAAGCTATGTTCCCTCTAAGCCGTGCGCGTGTGGACACACACACAGGTAAAGAAACCTGTGCACACAACAAAATAAAGCATGCACAAAAAAAAATTCAACAGTGCTAATATTTTTATACTACTTTAAGAAGGCATTTTCAAGTAGCATGTTTCAAATAAGGTTTTGTAATTTATAAAGTCATTTCCATCACCATATAAAAATAAAATTTAGATATTATATGCATCATACACATTTGCTTCATTGTGCTCACAAGTTTGACCACACTCACTGGAGTGCACACAAATTTGGACAGTGGTTCTGAAAAGTTGCACAGAAGAAATTTTTTGCACACACAGCCTATTAAAAATTAGAGGGAACATTGATTCTAAGTACTTTGAATCATTTGTAATGCTAGGTCTGCAAAAGGTCCTGCACAGAGAAAGCTTTTGACAGAACAGAGTGGAACTTTTTGTTTCAAGTTCTGTCTTGTGCAGATAACTATTCTTTACACAGCCCAGAAACAGCAGTGCAAGTTAATGGGGTTAAATGTCTCATTTGAGTTACACAGAGGGACTAGGCAAGGATGTCCATTGTCTTCTTTCCTTTTTGCACTGACCAATGGAGTGTTTTGTGCAAAGGAAAAGAATCAGCGAATCTATCACAGAAATAAAACTTGCAGGAACCCATCAGAAATGAGTATAGGAAGCAGCTGATGTAATGCTGTGTTTAGCTTAACCAAACATTTTCTTGAAATTTCTTTAGAAACTAATGACTTTCAGAAAATATTTGGTTTAAAATTATGCCAAATCTGGAATTCTAGTTGTAAACATGCCACACTCTGAGAAGTCTGTTCTTCTAAAAACAGTTGGGGACAGTTGAGCAACAAATTCTCTTAGATACCTGAGAATTCAAATATTGAACAACCCAGAAGAGCTCTACCTTTTAAATGTCAAGCCACTACTTCAACACATGAAAGAAAAAAAAAAAGTTCTGAAGTGCTGGGGCAAGTGTGCAATTTCTTGCTTAGTCTCCTGACAAAGTGGGAAGTGACCCCTCGGCACTCTCATGCATGCCTTCTCTTGAAGATCTTGCACTTGGCGTGTCCGTAGGCGTTTGCCTGGTGGCCCACTGATTCTTCACCCAGTTTTGCATGCTGTGCCATTTGTGGGTAGCCGTGCTGATGGCGGATAAGGTCCTATCTCCGCCTACCTTCCACAGTATGACTAACAGTCACCTAATACTGAACGTATCCGAGCAGCGCTCGAAGTAACCAGTGACCGTCCTCCTTCGAGCTGGGCGGCTCGGATTCATTCAGACCCCTCCTGGCATCCCCACTACTTGGAGTTAGCGACCTAATGGGAACTGGGGAGGAGCAGGGCTGGGGCCATATATATGGCCAGGGGGGCGGTGGCTGACAGCTCTGTCCTGACAGGCTAAGGCTAAAAGAAATTCCAGCCAATTGTGTGCTGTGGCATGTAGACACCTACTACTGAATGAATCTGAGCAGCCCATCTCAAAGAAGGATGGTTACTAGTAAGTAACCCACCATTCTGTGTCCTGAAAGGCAAGAGGTTTGTGTGCATGTGCCTCAGACTACACAGCCAGCTACTAAAGGGGATTCTGTCCCAGTTCCAGCTCAAACCCCAGCTGCGGTTCAGTCACTCTCCTGAGAGAGGAATAAAAGTGGTTGAGGGTACCTCACAGGAAGGAATTCCCAAGTGCGCCTTCCTGGGTTTCAAGAGGTTTTTGCATTTGGGTGGTGGCAACAATACCACTCCAAGGCCAGGAATTGGAGGCCTTGGAGAGTTTTAAGACGAGGCTTTAAGGCCAGTGGCTTTTAAGGCCTGATGCAGGCCCCCACCTTCTGCACTCAGAGTGCCAGAGTGGGGAAACAACCTTGACAGTCTCTTTAAACAAAAGCTCAGTATTGCAATGATTATTGGTCTGTCTCTGATATTTAAGTGCCAAGAATCACCAAGAACCTGTATCTGATATTTACCAGGAACCTGTATCTGATATTTAAGTGCTAAGAACCTGTTAATACTTTCTAAATAAGTAAATAGTAAAAAAACAAGAAATGGAATTTCTGGAAAGGGCAAAATATTCACCCTCTAGAGGGAATTTCCTCTTCAGCGATATTAATGGATATTCACAATGACACTCTGTGCAGAAGACATGTATACGCTCTGTATTAGCCAATTGCATATTTTAATAACCATTCACTAGGGACCTTCTGGCATGAGATTGTGGATAAACATCCTGTTATTCTGAGCCCACCAGTTTTCACTTAGTCTTTTTGTCTGAGGCTTTCCCTATAAATTGCTTTCACCACAAGGACTTCGCTTTTCGTATAGAGGAGTAAAATGCACAGCCTGTTCAGGGCATTCCGTTACGCCAATAATTAACTAGTGTTCAAACTGAAGTAAAAGAAACTGCATCTATAATCCCAGATCTGATGTATGTCAGTGCAATGCAATGCTGCCTTAGCAGTAGTTCATTATGTAGGAATGTGCCAAATACCAGTTTCAGCTTTTACTGTACTATTGGGAAATGCAAATAGCTTCCTGCTGAAACACCTCACTATACAATTATTCTTAGTTTATTGATAATTACTGACCTGCATCAAACCAAATCCGTAGCCATAGTCACCCCAGCCATTGTCTAGGACAGTTCCAGCGTGCGACTCTCGAGAGATAATAGCAGCAATCACAGCTGGATCTACACATTTTTCTTGGCCAGCACTCTTGATGATGGTTTTATATTTGTTCATATTATATAGATCCACTGCAGCAATCCTTTCAGATGCAGCTACCCCTGTAATAAATGGACAAGAAAGGTGCATTTGTTAAAAAAGATAATTTTAACCTCTGCTAGAGATTTCAAAAGCAAAGCACTCTTTTCTGCCATCTGATAGCCAGTGCGAGTATGATATGCATGGTGCCTTCCAGATAATGAATTTGAACAGTGTGCTAAGGCAAAAAACCCCTTAGTTCTTGAAATAATAAGCAAAATCTGGGTTTAACTCCTATATGTTTAGGCCCCAGGATGACGGTGAGTAGGTTTGGCAGGGAGGTGGAGGAGGACTGAGCTCAGCCTCCAAAGAAAAATCAACAGCAACCTGTCACACATAATGCTGGACTGATGTTGGGAGGAGTCATGTCTATCCTGTGGTCACAAAAATAGGACTATAATATGGAGCTTCAAAGGGGAGGGTGGAATTCAAACTACAAGAAATGGTAGGATTCTTAGGGACAGACACTGAAAGGTTATTTGAGAGGAGGGGTGGGCAGCTGCAATTTAAGGCAGTAGTTCCCAATATTTACACTTCCCTTTGAGTTCCTTTCTGTATCTAAGCTCCATTTCATCCTCCATTAGGAGGGAATTGCAATCTACAGCAAGGGAAGATTTGGCATTAAATCCAATTTTATTTGTAGAGTAAAAGGAAAGTGAGCTCCTTTCATTTTTACCAGCAATATCAGATAAACTGTTGAGCTGGATATAAGATAATGAGAACTAAACAAGGAATTGGGATCAGGAGTTCCTTGTATTAATCTCAGCTCTCTTGTTGACTATCTATGTCATCTTGGGAAAGTCACTTGGACCAAATTTTGATAAATGCCTGTTAATTTTGGGTGCTTTAGTCAAAGATTCATTGACCCTGTTTTTCAGAGGCTCTGAGTACTCACAGCTCCTGATAACTTTAATTAAAGGCAAGGCCGTAACTATGGTGAGGTGATGGGGCAAAGCCCCAGGCGTGAATTTGAAAGGGCGCCAGAATAGACCCTTCCTAGCCCCAAAGAGGAATGTCCCTTAAAAGCACATTCCTCTGGGTGCTGGGGCAGGTGCTCCCCACCTGACTTTGGCCCTGGAGGGGAAGGGACCCCCCTGCCAGCTCTGGCAGTGGCAGGGTAGGGACCCCCCATGCCGGCTCTGGCCGTGGCGGGGAAGGGACTCCCAGCCCAGCTTTGGCTGTGTTGGGGAAGGGGCCCCCCACCCGGCTCTTGCTGCCACAGGGCAGGAGGGGAAGAGAACCTCCCTGCTGCTGTGACAGATGGGTGCCCGATCAGGTGGGGGGAGGCGCCTTTGGGGCTGCTTGCCCTGGGTGCCCAAATCCATAGTTACAGCCCTGATTAGAGGAGCTTATGCGAATACCTGGAAATCAGACTCTAATTGTTTCAAGCTGGGCACCTGAAATGATAGAAGCCACTTGTGTAAACAATGGCTATTACCTTTCTGGGCTACAATCCTCCCTAGGGTAAGTCCACTGAAGTGAGTGGAGTGACACCATGGCTTTATTTATTCCTCCTCTCTGTCTTAGGGTATGTTTATATATATAGCACTGCAGCAGTGCCGTGTAGTTGTATTGATACAGATGTGCTGCTGGAGCACATCTGGTGAAAATGCTCCGCTCCAACAGGAGAGAGTTCTCCTGTTGGCATAGAAAAACACCTCAGCAAGTGGCAGAAGTTATGCTGGTATTTAAAACTGTCTTGCTGACATAGTAGCATGTGCATGAGTGCTTACATTGGTGTAACTTATGTTACTTGGGTGGAATATCCACACCCATAAGTGATATAAATTTTACTGATACAGGCTGTCGTATGGACGTAGGCTTAGTTTCCTTCTCTGTGAAATGACAATAGTACTTAGCCAACGGCAATGTTATAAGGTTTTCTCAATTAAATTTTAAAAGTACATCAATTTTTAAAGTACAGTGCTATGAACCATTATGATGACTGTGCTGGAACACAGAAACAAAACAGGAGCCTTATACAGACCACAGTAGCTTAAGCCTTCTGGTGATGCAGTTGCACAGGAAGCCCCAGTGGTATCAATGTTGTTTACATTACCAAAGCAGCCAGTCTGACTCTCAGAAGTACCTGTAATATTCAACAGAGAGATTTTACATTGAGGAGCTTTGATAAGCTTAAGTAAAACTAAAAGAATTCAAGTTCCAGAGGGGTAGCCATGTTAATCTAGTTCAGTAAAACAAACAAGGAGTCCTGCGGCACTTTTAAAGATTAACAGATTTATTTATCACATGAGCTTTTGTGGGAGAAAATCCCATTTTGTCAGATACTTTTGAAGATGGGGGACCTTACACAATGGGAGGAAAATAAATGCAGAGAAGTGTAAGTCATGGGATCAGATCACACTGTAACAGCAAATCAAAGCAGTTATTTTCTCCCATGAAAGCTCATGCAATAAATACATTTGTTAGTCTTTAAATGCCACAGGACTCCTTGTTTGTTTTAAAAGAATTCAAAGTCATGAACCGGACTCTGCTCTGCGCAGTGATAGGTAGCATTCCACAAGTCTTTTTTATGTTTGAGAAAAGATCTCTCGACGAGGAGGACTTGTTCCCCTGAACTTGCTGGCTTTATTGAAGGGCTGTGCAAACAGATACATCTTTCCCAGGGCCAGATTATCTCAGTGGCAAAAAGGGCTGAAACCCTGGGCCCTGGTCAAATGGGAAAGCCTAAGGCTCCAGCCCCTAAAGCCCCTATTATAATCTGGTGTTCCCCACCCCACCACGGATCTGCTGGTGCTGTGGTGACGGACAGTGGTTAAAGTATAATTTGATGAGCCCTGGAACCCTCCTAACCTCTGGGCCCCCTTCCTGTATTGTCCTGTCCTCTTCATGCATGTGCAGGCCCCAGCCCAGGCAGGCACTTGCAGCAATTTCTCAGTACCATACACATTGGTTATTGCTCCATAAAAGTATTTGAAAACATCCCCAGCCTGGCCGCAGCTCCTGGGCCAGCCCAGGATGGAACATGCATTCCATCTGATTTTTCTATTTTCCAGGGCCCTGGAACTCTGGTCCCTCTAATTTGTGGGCTCTGAAACTGTGTCTCACTTTAACCCCTGGGGAGGGAGCAGAGTAGGGCCCTGGAGCCAGAGTCTGGGCTCTGGGCTCCTGCCCTACCCCTGGGCAGGCCAGCATCTGCTAGCTCTGCCAAGTAGCAGGCCATGGCCCTGGGGGGCTGCATTGGGAGCCATTGCACTGCATACCAGCCAGCCCCGACCTTGGGCAGACTGGTTGGAGTGGGGCCAGGAGTGGTTCCCCCCCAGTGACAGGAGGAGCAGGGGCCCAATCCCCACAGTGGGGCTCCAGGTGGGCCCTGTGAGGCAGCGCAGGGCCTCTGGACCAGTTAATCTGGTCCTGGTCTCTCCTTTGGGCTCCAAAAGAGGCAAGACATGAAAGTATTCTGACCTCTAGACCCACGTTCTCCCAGGGATGACCCATCTCCACCTCTTTCAGGAGTCATCCTGGGTACCAAAGGTGCGACTGTCTGAAGTTGTTTATTTATAGTACATTTACTGCTGAACCAAGCTCATTCTTCCATGTACATAATTAGGTTTTGTAGAAATAGCGAGGCAATGCCCTGAGATGTTAACACTGATCTACCCTCAGGTGGGGTGTGGGCAGCTCTCTGCCACAGTCAAGAAAAATTTAAGAGCTTCTCTGGGCTCAGTCCACCTTAACGTGCTGTAAAAATTGTCAATCCTGATAAAGAGTCGGTCCTTAAAAGGGAGGACCCTAGCTCAAGTGGAACAGCACTGATGAGCAAATAGAGACAGTGCAGTGGTTTTCAAACTCAGGATTGGGACCTAGTACGGGGTCACAGACCCTCAGGGACTAGGGCATGGTACCCCCTGCTGCTGCTGCCAGAAGACTAGAATGGATTGTTCAAAGATGTAATTGTTGGGTTTCAGGCATAAATGATCTTTTTCAACTGGGTCCTGAGAAAAAAAGTTTTAAGATCACTGAGAAAGTGCATAGAGCTCATGTGCCACAGGAAAGGGGGAGTGTCTACTGGGTTAACAACTGCCAGAGGCCTCTGAGGAAACAGCAGGAACAACTATTGTTTTTGGAGTCCTGGGAATGAGCATCAGGTGCTTGGACACACAAGAGATACAAAGCCCGGTGTGAGATTGTAGAGAGCTGACCCTTTCTGTTGGCAGTAGAGGTATTTTCTTTTCTTCTGGACTACTTTAATCCCACCTGAGATGGGAGCAGACTTGCACCAAGGCTGTACTCCTAGTCTCGAACCAAAGCTATAGCCAAGCTGCTGTGCCAAAAAGAAGCGCCAAGGTGAGAGAGGAGCTCCTCTCACTTCAAAGGGATGCCAGAGAGATAAAAACCTATCACACACTTGTTGTGATAATTGGGCCTACAAGTTTACCCCAGTTGTGAGCTCAACTGTTAAAAAAGAGTGGAAATGAGAGGTCACAATAATTCCTATAACAGGCCATGTTGAGAGGAAAAGGTGGAAAAGGGAGACAGACTGAATTAGTACAAGCAAAAAGGCCTAGTGGTATAACTCAAGGACAGTCTTAAGATCATGCATGCCTGGTGAACAAGAACAGAATGAGACTGAAAATTAATTCTTCAAAATTGATGTATTAGAAATTAGGCCTAAGTAATGGACAAAAGAATGAAAGGATGGTATATTTCACCTGTCACTCCCTTTTGGAGCTAGACAGGGACTTTGCGGGAGAAAAATTGGTATTAGAGTGAGCTTTACCAGCATGACTGGTGCCCTCACCATCTCCTGGGACACTGTGTCATTGTCCTCCCAATCCCGAGATTGGTTCTGACCAGACCAGACCATGGCGAGCCAACCAGGTGACATGGCCACTTCTACGTATTCCAGCTGAATCCCAAACAAACTTGTTTCCTTCTCATTGTAGCCTTTTCCTCCTCTACTTTGTTTCCTCTCTCCCCCAACCCCCCACCCTGTTCCTTCTGTCTAATAAGGATATGTGTATGTTTAGGATCACTGCAGTAAGCAGAAAAAGAGAGCTAAAAACAATGCCCTAAACCAGTGGCTTTCAAGCTTTCCAGACTACTGTACCCCTTTCAGGAGTCTGATTTGTTTTGAGTACTCCCAACTTTAACCTCACTTAAACTGCTTGCTTATGAAATCAGATGTAAAAATGTCAAAGAGTATCATGGCATGGCATTACTGAAAAATTATTTATGTTCTTATTTTTTCCATATAATTATATAATAAATCACATTTCACTGTAGATTATATAGAGCAGTATAAACAAGTCATTGTCTCTATGAAATTTTAGTTTCTACTGACTTTTCCCAGAACTTTTTATGTTACCTGTTGTAAAAGGAGGCAAATACCTAAAGAGGTTGATATGACACTTGAAAGACCTCTGCATATCAAGAGTGAGGTAGGCATACAGCTGGTTGAGAACCTCTTCATTGAACAGTCTGAAACTGATAAAAGTGTGCCAGATTTTGGAGTGGCTTATATGATTTTATTCTGTTCCTGTGTTTCTCCAGCACTGAGATTTCAAATGAGAGTTGAAATCAGAGACAGAATCTATATTTTCTATTTTTGCTTGTCTTTTCTTTCATCTTTGTGCATCTGGCACCTTTTTTTCCTGGATTGGACTTCATCAATAACAGCAACAGTGATGTTACCAACTCCTATCAATTAACTCTTTTTCACCATAAAAGACCATAATTACCGTTCTTGATATCATCTAAGCAACTATCAAACAAGTGGGTTTTTCCTTCAGAAAATTCTCTGTAGCTAAAGGGACAGAGATGGTGTTAAGATTCCTTATTTTTGATATCTTTAATACAAGATTAAAATGATGTTTAATGGTATGATTACTATGGTATTAAGCAAGCTGTGGCCCCTGTATGCCAGACCTGGTTTAACTGTGTTGGAGAATGACTAATACCTTTGACTCTGCAACCATGTATTCCATCTAAATAAATACATTCTCCATCCACACAAAGATCTTCTTACACAGTTGCTTTGACAGTAAGCTTAGTGAAATAGAAAGAGATTCCAGACTCACCAATAAGGGCAGCGAGGCCCAAAATCATCAGAGATAGTAGCATGGGGATGGGTCTTCTCAAACACCCGGGAGAGCTGGCAAATAAGTCTGCAGAAAAATCAAAATATCTAAATGTACAATGCTGCTGTGAAGAAGTACAGTTATCCCATTTTTTAAGTATGCAAACACTAAGGTGGTAAGAAATTCTGTACACAAGTATACAGATACTGGAACTGAGACCATAACAGTAGTTTGTCTCTCTGACACAGCACATAAATAAAGATATTACACTGTAGATGAGAACTGAGAGAATAAACTCAGAATCAAGCTGCAGCAGGGGTGTTCATGGGTGGGAGGGGGCACGCAGGGCACAGTCCCTGCTCCTGATTATTGGCAGTGACACAGAACTCCTCTGAGCCTACACACAGGGTGCAGGTGTGTTGTAAATTGTCATTTCTATGAACAGGGCGTGGGAGATTAAGACTTCCTACCACCCTTTGTAGCTGCTGCATTATTCCAAGTATCCATAAAGTAATCTGAAGAATGAACAGCTGGATTACAGTTAAAAAAAATCACTGGCTAACAGAGACACTGTAACAACTATTGAAGGACAAATCCTTGAGCCTTTACTCAAGCAGGGCTCTTGCTGAAGCCACTGAGTAAGGAATTAGCCTTCCGTAAGCACCCATAGGATTTTTATTAATGAACATTATTTTAGAAGAGCTCTTCCTCTGAATGAGCAGGATACAAGGTATTTCATTTGCTCTTTTAAAGGAAGATCCAAGAAACCCAAAGTGGAAAAGTTATGGAATAACCTGCTTATGAGGAAATTTCTTCCTAACCCTAACTAATTAGTGATTGATTCATGCCTCGAAGCATGAAACATTTTATATATAGTCTCTGATTCTTGTATTTGTTAACGTCCATTAAATTCTTGTGGCAATGAGTTCCCCAAGTGAATTATATACTGTGTAAAAAGTATCATTTTATTATTTTTAAATTAATTGCCTTCCAGTTTCATTTAACATCCCCATGTTTGGTATTCTAAGAAAGTAGATAGGAACATTAGATTTCCCTTCCTTATATTTTGATTATTCTGTATACTTCTATCGTATTCTCTATAGAAGTGGTTCCCAATCACTGTGCCAGGGCACACGGGTGTGCGGCAGGAACACCCAAAGTGTGCCACGAGCATGCCCGAGAGCTGGAGTTAAAGTTCCCTCCCTGCTCAGCCCGGCCACCTGGGCTGTGCAGGGCTGGGAAAAGGCAGGGGTTAAAGTAAGGGGCAAGGCACGAGAACATAGTTCCAGGGCCCTCTATTTTTAGGCAGGCAGCATTCTGGCCTGCTAAAAATAGAGGAAGGCACTAGCACACGGAGTTCCAGAGGTCCTCCTAAAAATAGCAGGAGCAGCTCAAATGCATCTTTCAGGTGGCTCCACCTTAAGCCCAGCCAGCAGAGAGCTGCAGGAGGCCGGGAGTGTGTGAATCTCCCCCTGCAGGGTGGAGCAGCTTGTGTCAGCCAGCCTGCAAACAGCCCAGATAAGGGCTTTGGGGGGGGTGCTGCTGGGGGTTGTGTGGGGCAGGTGTGTGTGTGTGTGTCTGTGTGTGTGTAGCAGAGGTGCGTGGGAGTGGATGTGTAGCAGAGGCTGTGTGGCAGGGGTTGTGGGGTGGCTGGTTGATTGGGGCTGTCTGTAGCTGGGGGGGGTGGGGTGGCTGTGTGGGGGTGTGTCGCTGGGGGCTGGAAGGTCCATCACAGGCAGCAGGGGGCTGGGGGAAGAGAAGACAGGACCCACTGGGGTGGGAGGGAGCAGCAGTGGGGTGAGGATTTGTCCTGGGTGGCACAGAACCACTATGGAGAAGGGGGAAGTGGGTGCTGCGCCATGCTCCCCTGCCCTACCTTCCCACTCCCCAGGCACCCTACTGCCCCCCCACAAAGCCACTCTTGTTCTCCCTTCCTCTCTCCTCTCTTGCCACCCTTGTGCTGTTCCCCACATGGCTGCCCTTGTCCTCTTTTGCCACCCCTGCCCTGCTTTGCTTTCCAGACTCACTTCTGCCACTGCACACAACTGCTGACCTCCGCTGTTCTGCCACCCATGCTCTGCTACCCCTACTACGTCACCTAGCAGCATTTCCAAAACACTGTGCCACGGTTCATGAATATTCATAAGTAATTTAAATTAATTTGAATATTCCTGAGTTTTTTAATGGTGGTGTGCCTTGAAAAATTTGAAGGTCTCAAGGTGTGCTACAGCAGAGAAAAGGTTGGGAATCACTGCTCTATAGCTTGTCTTCTTTCTAAATTTAGTTGCCGTCTTTTTAGTCTCCTCATTAGGATGTCAGTCTGAGCTGTATGACTCTAATAATTTTTATTACTCTTTTCTGACCCTTTTCCGCTTCAGTGATATCTTCTCTTGGAAAATAATGACCAGAACTTGACACGGTATTCCAAATGAATATTGATTTACATAAAAATAGTGCTATAGTAAATAATACTGAAATAGTACCATGCTTCCTATCTTCACATTTTGTTTGCTTTTTAGTCATTGCTGCACGTGGAACAGATGTTTCATTGAGCAACAGCTGACAACAATCCCAGCTTTTCCATCTTATTTCAAGGCACTGTTGTGTTTGCTTTGAAAAATTTACATAATAAAATGTCAAAATTTTGACACAAAATTCATAGGTGTATCACCTTTTCTATCAGTTGCATAAAGCAGAGCCATGGTTCTGCTGTTTCTTGTTTTGCTGCTATTGCATTGCATTGCAGTCACCTGAAAAATAGATGAACATGCTGGAATGCAGCGTTTTGGCACGTTCCCCTCAGGGCCAGCTGAGGGAAGGGGCTGCAGGCCGGTGCAAGCCCAGCCACACCTCCTCCCCTTTCCTGGAGCCTGTGCCAGCCCCACTCCTTCCTGCTGGGCCCAGGCAGCTCGCGTGACCTGGCCTCAGTCTCTGGCCCATGCCCCCTCTTGATGGTGCCACCCCCGGCCCAGGTCCTTGGCCATGTCAGCAATGTAGGTAAGGGGACCTGGGGGGGAAGGTTGGGGACAGGCAGGCAGCCAGCAGGGAAAGTGGGGGTGGTTGGGAAGAAGGGGTTGGGATGGTGGGCTGGGGAGGTGTGAAGAGGGTTAAGGGGGATGGAGTGAAAATGAGGAGCTGGGGGTTGGAGTTAGGAGGGCAGGAGTGGGGACATGGGGCAGGGAGCTTAGGGAATGGGGATTGGGGCAGAGAAAGACAAGGGGAAGGAGGGGTCATGGGTGGCAGGCATTTTGGGGGCAGTAGCTGGAGTGGGGGACAGTAACTGGGGGGAAGGCATTTGGGGGGCAGTAGCTGGGTTGGGGGGCCAAGGCGTTTGTGGGGTAATAGCTGGTGTAGGGGCCAGGCATTTGGAGGGCAGTAACTGGTGTGGGGGACAGGCATTTGGGGGGGCAGTAGCTGCCATGTGTGAAGGGGGCCAGCATGTGTGTGAAGGGGGCCTGGAAATTTAGGAGGGTTCCAGGGCCTGCCAAATTATACTTTAACCCCTGTTATAGGGCCAGGTGTAATCCACCCCTTTCCAACTGGCTGCATTGGATTCACCTGCTATGATCCAAGGATGCTCTTCTTAATCTATCCACAGGGAAAAGCCACCCTGTGACACATGGCAAAAGGCTAACTATATCCCAACACCAGTGTTAAATGTATTTAGTAAAGATCTAGAAGAAGGGGAGAATGGTGAGTTGTAAAAGTTAGCAACAACAAACTCAGAACCCTTCTTATGCTCTTGATGGAAAATCAGAAACAGTAGGAGGCCCAGTTTGCTGCATAACTGAGGTAGCACAAGGTTCACACCAAATGGATAGCACCGCTGCTTAATATGCAGAAGGTCCTGGGTTCAAGCCCCAGGGGGTTGGACTTGATGATTGCCTGAGATCCCTTTCAACCTGATGAGTCTATTCTAGTCTAAATGACAAGAGTATGGCATAACAGAAGCAGTTGGGCTGAGCACACCCTACAACACAGTTGAAGATGTGACTGTGGGCTGGTTGGTGAAGTTCAAACCAGAAGATGACCCTGAGACAATGGAGTGGGAGAAGTTGACTTGGGCAGCCTGCATAGCACCATTCCTGATGGGTGAATTGCAGGTGGCTTGCAGAGCGGTAAGCAATGGGAGGGCAAATGCCTATCCAGGGAGAATTGACCAGACCCAGATAGAGAAAATTAACAGGGTACTATAGGAACCAGAGAATCTCTGACCCTATAGGATACTGAGGTGACCCAGGCGGGACTCCCTGTTAAACAAGGAGGTGCATGGTCTCAGGTAGGACAGTTCTAACAAGTAAAGGCCCAAATACAGGCCACAGTGGGAAATAAAACTCTCTTACGGGGAAAGAAATAGCAGGGAAGCCATAACCCACATTGGGCTGGTGATTACAGAGCTGGAATCATCAGAAAACAAATTATGGAACATCAAAATCAAGAAAGAAATGGCCACCAATCTCCAGTTCCCCTAGAAGGAAAGAGAACGTTTACTTCTAGAGACCCTACATCCAGAAACAGAAAAACCTAGGCATGTGTCGGTCCTGGAGACAGAGTACAGACTGTGCCTACATATGGGATCTTGGGCTGTGTTCTCACACAGCCAGTTATTTCGATATGGTTGTTTCGCAACAACCGTATATCGAAACAACCCTTATTTCGAAACAAGTTATTTCGAATTAACAAAATGTTAATTCGAAATAAGGAAAAAACTGGGAATCAAAATAGCAAGTTCACACTGTGAACTTGCTATTTCGGTACTGGG
>ML681989.1:9587778-9598651 GCA_007922195.1 Podocnemis expansa | reverse complement strand
AACTGTGCATCGTGTGAACAGCTGAAACCTTATTTCGAAACAACCTCTGTTGTTTCGAAATAAGGAGGCTGTGTGAACACAGCCTTGGTTCCACCACATAAGACTCAGAAGGACTGGAAGCAAGAGATTGTGATTGGAGAGTATTTGCTATGGTCCCTAGAACTCTGAGAACACTGGGGCTATGTCTGTACTTAGAGTGTTAGTTTTAATTGACTGAATACACACTAATCAAGTCAAACTAATAATGATTAGTTCGAATTCAGTCAATTTGAACTAACGTGGCCACACTAGGAAAACCAATTTGAATTAGCATGTCCATGGACAGGACTTGCTAGTTCGAATTGGAAGAGCAGCACAATGGGAGGTGTGGCAACATGGCCTCCTAGAAGGGCCATGCCACCACCCAATCCCCTGCCGGGCTCCTGCCCCCCCCCCAGCACAGGGAAAAGCACATCTTGTCTAGGCGGGGTGCTGCTAGCTTTCCTCTATGCTGGGCTCAGAGGGCAGGAGGCTGGCAGGGGATGTTTACCCTTGGCAGGGCTCCTTGGGGCCAGGGCACCCTCCACACACACACAGTGCAGCAGGGGTGGGGGAATCCTTCTCCCCCGCCCCTGCTGCGCTTTCAGAAAAAGCTAGCTCCTTTCTGTAGTGTGATGCTCCCAAAAAGAGCCACTCCAGGCAGCTTCTTTCTGCAGTGTGCCTGGGAACCCCTGAAAGGAGCCCTTTCTTTTAGGGGCATGCCTGGGGACCCCATCCCCATGCACGCCACCAAGATGAGCCACTCTGGGTCACGTCTTTCTGTGGCATGCCTGGGAAGCACTTCTACTCCAGCCATGACTGCTGCTGAATTTTCAGGCAGCTGCCGCATTTTTTCAGCAGAGAGGGCTGCCGGCGCCAGCTGAGGATCAGGGAGAAAGGACTGGCACGGGTGGGCAAAGGTTGCCAATCCCTGTGCTAGAGGCTTTTGAGATGGATGGAGCTGAAACCTGAAGGGACTGAGCAAAAGAGCATTTTTCTGTTTATTTGCTGGCTTCTGTTAAGAAAATAACAGAGACATTTTGGAAGAGACTGGGTATTTCTGGGGAGAAGCCTGGCCTGGTGACATCATGGTGAAATTTTACCATTTATTCCTATTCTTTCTTTTTAAATCTCCTAGCTACTTGCTAATCCATAAGAGTATTTTATTACTTACCCCAGGGTTGCTTAATTTCTTTTACAGCCTCTAGGAAGGGACTTTGTCAAAAACTTTTTGAAAGCCCAAAGAAGTGATGTCAACCAGTTCTCCTTTATCTTCTCTCTTAATGATGCACTTAAAGATTTCTAATAGCCTAGACAGGCATATGATACGATAGGGACATACCAGCAAGGCTTCTGTTCATCCCCTGGTTTGCTTCTTTATGATGTATAATGAAGACTGAATGTGTGGGGATGTTTTATGGTTTGTTTGATTTTTCTTTTTTTATAGTATTCCCTCCTCCTCCCCAAGTGCTTGCTTTTTAGCTTAAAAATAAAAAAATTAGCTCTGGTCTTCACAGGTTTTGCTAGACCAATCGTTATGTGACCTTTGTATCACATTTTTGCAAGGTGTTTTACTCCAAAATGTTAGTAAAGATAAATAAGGATTAACATAAACCAAGAGTTTAAAAGGTGACTAGAAAACTATTCCCCCCTCAATTGCTTAAATTTTATTCTTTTGGCTCTGGTGATGCCACCTATTCACTAGTTCGCCTTTCTACAGAGAGTTTACTAAGATAGAACCTGAATGTTTAAAGAAAAAAAAAATAGTTCACTTGTTAATTGTTTAGTGGGAAAAGCTGTTAAAAACCTTCAGTTAGAATAGCATTTCAATATAGAATTCAAATAAATGGCAGTACACAGCAGAGTTAGGTTATGCAAGATGTGAGATCTCACCAGCTGAAGTTAAAGGAATCTTTGTGCAGAGTGTTGAAGCTGATCAGTTGTTTCTGTTGCTGTGAGTTTATTTGGGGCAGACGTTTTATCTTCTAGAGCTTCAGTGAAGGTGGAGAATACACCTCTTATGGTTTAGGTTGGGTTCAGGTTTGGGGACTTGTCTCTTCTCCATTGGCTCATCTCCTTCATGGGTTGGAGAAACTGAGAGCAGCCCATCAAGCAGATGAACCAATGGAGAAATGACAAGTCCAGATACCTGGATCCAACAGTCCCCTAAGAGGTGTGTTCTCTACTTTCACTGAAATACTGAATGGAAAAAAGCCCACCCTCAGTAAACATGTTTATGTGGCAAATTCTCATTAAAATTCAGTTTTGGCTCTAAGCCTCAACCAGGCTGGCCCTCAGAATCCCTCTTAAATTCTATATTTAAATTGATATTGTTTAGTTTATTTTTACAAATACCATCTCTTTCTAATGAGTATAAATAGTCTACAGCAAAATGGTTTTGCTTTTTTATACACATAGTAGCTTTTAAAAAGTATTTATTAAAGGCAGTCTTTTAACATTGTAACATGTTGATAATCCTTCATTACTTTGCTTGCCTATTTTAAAATTTAGTTTGTAATGTTAACACAAGCTCCCCTTAAACCCCCAGTCATAGGGGGGATTTTTAATTTTTAATTAATTTGTATTTAAATTAATTTTAAATTAATCTGTATTTAAACAGATGTTGGGTATCTCTGATAATCCAGTTTGTGTGTGTGTAATCAAACAGCACAAAGTCATAACTTGACAGCCAAGCAAGATAAGAAGCAATGGGCTTAATCTGTAGTAAGGGAGATTTAGATCAGATATTAGAAAAATCTTTCTATCTACAAGGATAGTTAAACTCTGGAATAGGCTTCCCAGGGAGGTTATGGAATTCCCATCATTGAAAGATTTTAAGAATAGGTTGCATAAACACCTGTCAGTTATCATCTTCACTGGGATCAGGACTTTATGACCGCTTGAGGTCCCTTCCTACAGTTCTGTGGGAGCAGATCAATAGAGCCCTGCGCGGATACAAAAATGTGGAACCACATCCGATCCACATCTACTCAATGATAACATTAATCCGATCTGAAATCTGCATGCCAGGATTTAGCTGCATCTGTGACCGCAGCTGCAACCGAACTTGGGCTCACATACAACTATTCAGACTGTGATTGGTTCATTCCCCATATGGGTCCCACCCACTTTTTCCTTTCTTGTTTGTGGTTCGCATGCTGTGGTATCAATCAGATTTCTTTGCCCGCCTATGAAATCTCTGATTGACAGCAATGGCTTGCCAACCGGAAGCAAGAAAAGGAAGAAGTGGGCAGGGGAATGAGCCAATCAAAGGCCAGCAGTGAGTCTCCAAGTCAAATCAAATCATAAGGTTGGAAGGGACTTCATGAGATCATCTAGTCCAAAGTCCCACCTTGAGACTCTGATTGGCTGGCAAATCACAATCTAGGATTGGCCAGAGCATGCATGGTGCCGGTAGCAGTTTCAGCAATGGATCACAGTGTGATAAGGTAACAATAGAAGCTGCATCTATGAGTTGATCCGCAGCAATGGGTCTGCGGTTATCTGCACCCATACCCGCGGATGCGGATACCCGCGGATCTGCAGCGGATACCCATGGATTTGCAGGGCTCTACAGATCAGATAATAACATACTGGTATATCTCTGTTACTGCAGCAGAAATATCAACAATGTAGAATTTGTAAGAAGATATTCATGTGATTCATTTTGCCAGTTCAGTTATTTAGAATACATATGCTGAGGAATATATACTGATCTCTAAAGCACTGTGAACCTTATTTTCAAGTGAAAAAGGAACTGTCAGTAAGTGTACATGAGCTAGTGTAACCCATATGGTTTACTGAGAAGGTATCTCTGGGGCCTTTAAATTCAGCCCTTTGTTCAGACTGCCAAAAAAGCTGGCTATGTTCACACATAAACTCTTATTTTGAAATAAGTTATTTCAAAATGAGTTATTTTGAAGTAACTTAAATCGAAATAAGCAAATATTAAATCGAAATAAGGGAAAACCTCAAAGTGAAATAGCATGTCCGGACACAGGACTTGCTATTTCACTTCAGGAGAGGGGCAGCATGGGAGGTGTGGCAAAATGGCCCCCTCGCTGGGCCATGCCCCCACCCAATATATACAAAAAGGAAGGCACACTGGGAAGAAGAAGGGCAAAAGTGTTATTTCAAAATAACATGTCTGAACAGCATTGTTTCGAAACAACCATTTTGAAACAATGGCTATTTCGCTTTCATGTGAGGTTTTATTGTTTTGAAACGACGGATGTTATTTCAAAATGACAGTTTCCCATCATTTCAAAATAAATAAATGTCATTCAGACATGACCACTTTTATTTTGAAACAATGGTCTTTATTGTGAAATAAAAGCCTTGTGTGGACATAGCCGCTCTGTCCCCTTCTTGGGCTTTATGCTACTTTATCTATGGCTGGTAATGCCCAGCCACTACCCCCAAGTTCCCTATAACCCAAGGATCCTATAAACAACAACCACATATTTTTCAGTTCAGTTATTTGTTGTTGCTGCTTTCCCCCCTGGATCTCTTTCTAACTACTCCTTTTAACTTCACCTTATTTTAGAGTTAAGGTTCTGAGGTCCTCTCTCTCCCTAAAAACCAAGCTAAGCAAAATGCTGCCAAAACCAAGCTCCATCTATCTCTCAAGTTCATTTGGTCAAAGAGGAACACACCCCTCCTTACCCTTCCAGTCCAAGCCAGACAGTGAACCACTAAGGGCAGACAGCTAACTTTATCTGGGCCAACAGCGCCCTGATTCACTGTTGTTAGCCCTTCTAGCCCATGGAGGTCTAGGTCTCCATGGCTTAGAACATGGCCATTCTGGAAAGTCATCGCTATATAAGCTTGGAGGACTTATCTCAAGTTCTCTCAGCTTGTGGCTTCTTGGGATAGAGTATAGTAGGACTACAGGATTGCTGGCAGGGCATTGCAACTGCTGAATACACCCCATCAGAGGGACAAACAAATTAGGGGCTACTTCTGCAAACTGGAGCATTTATAGAGTGCTTGTACTGAAGCATATTATTTGCAAAACTCTTGACATGTAAGTTGAGGATGCAAGTGAAGATACTTACTAAGCTACTTAATATTTCTATCCATATTAATGCATTGGTGAAGGTGATTTTCATTTTAGGAAATGAAATATGAAAGTTTGTTGGTATTTTTAGTCAGGTATTTCTTGCAAGACCACCAGGAAACATGGTGACACACACATCCATGACCCTGAAGATAGACAAAAATGCTTATGTTTAACTTCAGCTGAAAATATTGACCATGGAGACTAATGGTAGGAGAAATTATCATTACATGTGACTGAAAAAGTGGAATCTAAAGGGCTACAAATTATATTATAAATTGACTAATTATCAGTAATATTACTTTTTAGATTATTGGTGTAACATGTCCATGAAGTCCAAAGCAATCATTTAGGTTTTTAGCAATATAGAATCCCATGAGTTTTCCAGATTGGCAGTGAGATAAAATGAGGGCCTATACGCCACCATGACTTGTGTTTCTTCTGTTTAGCAGAGCAGGTAGGTTTCCCCCCCCCCCCCACTGATTTGGTGGACATTGGCTTAGGCTTGTAGGGTCTTAAGTGAATGGACGAGTTTTTCAAAAAGCTTGTAGCTTTTTTGAATACTAGGAACTAGTGAGCTATGTTCACACGTAAACGCTTATTTTGAAATAAGCCATTTTGAAATAAGCTAATTCGAAATAAAATCCTTAATTTGATTTAACTTAAATTGAATTAAGGAAAAACACCAAATTGAAATAGCAAGTCCGGACACAGGACTTGCTATTTTGATTCAGCAGAGGGGCACCCTCTCACCTGGATAGCCAGGCAGGGGAAAAGCCCCCAGGGCAGGGATCCTCCTGCCCTGTTTCCCCTGCTGCTAATGGGGCAATGGGGAGGGCACCAAGGGGCATCCTCACAGCCACCCAGGGGGCAGGTGTCCCAGCTGGCTGGCCCTGCAAAGGGGACTTGTGGGCAGCGGGGGGGGGGAGAAGGCGGCAGGCGTGGAGCCGGCTTCTTCAACTGCTCCTGCTTGCTAGCAGCAGGGCGGGTGGCGCACGAGGAGCCAGCTTCACCTGCTGCCCTGCCTTGGCAACAGCAGGTGGGGCGGTGGATGCAGGAGCCGACTTTGCCCACTGCCCTGGCTTGCTGGCAGCAGGGGGGCCAGCGGGAGAGGGGCCAGCTTCTTCCACTGCTCCTGCTTGGTGGCAGCAGGGGGGGCGGCAGGCGAGGAGCTGGCTTCTTCCACTGCTCCCGCTTGGTGGCAGCAGGGGGGGTGGTGGGTGAGGAGCCAGCTTCCCCTGCTGCCCCGGCTTGGTGGCAGCAGGGGGGTGGCAGGTTCAGGAGCACGCTGGCTCCCATGCCCGCCGCCCCCACTGCTGCTGGCAAGCTGGGGCAGCAGGCAAAGCTGGCTCCTCGCCTGCTTCCCCCCTGCTGCCGCCAAGCCAGGGCAGTGAGCAAAGCCGGCTTGGGGACCCGCAACTCCCCCTGCGTCCCCCTGCACCTCCCGTCAGCACCCTGGCCAGGGTGCTGGGGGGTGGGACTTCCTCCCAGGGTGCCCTGCACCGTGGGATGAAGGTCATTTCTTATATCAATATGTGCCACATATGGATATAACAGAGGTAGACGTAGTTATTTCGAAACCACAGTTTCAAAATAACCCTCATTTTGATGTATAATGAGGTTTTATTATATCAAAATGAGTTTCCTTGTTTCAAAATAAGGGAGCTCCTTATTTTGAAATAAGGAAACATCGTCTGGATCTGTCAACTTTTAATTCGAAACAATGGTTGTTGTTTCTAATTAAAAGCCTCGTGTGAACACAGCCGTGGATGCTAAATGCACTCCAGAAAAAGTGCTCTCAGCTTCAGATCTTAAAGTCAAAAGAGAGTAAGATAAGGTGTGCTGGATAGAACTAATGTTTTATCGGGTAAATTATCATTCCTTTTCATTTAATGAGGTGTTAAGGCCTTTGATAGTAGAGAAAAAGCCAGGATCTCATGTCACATAATATTTGCATTCTATATAATTTTAAATATATTTATCTGCTTTAAATATATTGTTGTCCTTATCTGACCTTTGCTAATGCAACTGAAAAAATGAGCATTGACGTCTTGCTTCATTTACTAAACAACATTTTTTTATTGAAATTTCCAATTGCTTATTTCTGTTTGATTAAAACCATCCATCCCAGGTGTGATGCTCTGGATTTATGGGATCATTTATTATAGTATTTCAGATCAATATTTCCATAATTGCAATAATTCATATGAGATATGACATGTTGGCTATCAATAAAAAGGTTATAATTTGCTTGAATGATTTTATTGTTTGTGTAAGTATCATATCTGTATTAGAAGTTATTAATATGTTTGTATCTGTATGCCAACATCTATGCCAGGGGTGGCCAAACTTACGGAACTCAAGAGCCACACAAGTTGATTATTAAACCTTCGAGAGCCACACCAAGGCGTATAACCACATATTTTTACCTACTCCAAAATTCCTAAGCTTAGAATTCATTGCACACTTTAATTTTATCATAAAAATAGGGCAAATATTGACCCTACTAATGTCAGATTCTAATAATTATTTAAGGTTACCGTGAAACTAGGCCTATACAGTAGAAACTTATCTGTCGCTAGATGTAGAACACTACAGGTTTTGTGGCAAGTTTTTAAAAATCTGGGCAGTAACTTGTCAAAGCAGTAGGTAAAAGCTCTCTCAGATGCTGATCTCTAAGTATTGCACAATGTTTTAAATTTCATTGTGGAATATGATGCTTCACAGCAGTGAGTTGTGCCAAAAATTGAAAGTAATCTATGTTCAGTTTTAAACTTTTCTCCTTTGTATTTTCATTTCTTAGTATTCCACATCATGTTCAGGACTTGTAAAACATGATTTTATTTTAACAACAAGTAGCTGCATTAGGGCCTATGAGAAAATCGAAACATGCTACGGCTTCTCTGACCATGTCACGCTTCCCTCCCCCTCCCCCGTTGCCACTTCCCTGCCATCTCTTACCACTCTGCTGCTTCTCTGCTCTCCCCAACCATCCCGCACTTCTCCCCCCTCCCCGGCCCCAACCATGCCCCCACTTCCCTGCCAACATTTCCGCCAGTAAACTTGTTCGCTAAAATACTCATGGACAGTGAAGACAAAAGGTCTGAGGACGCAACCGACACAATTAATTAATTTTAAAATGAGAGTAATAGTGAGGGAAAACACTGCTCTCATCTTAATCCTGTGAAGAGATGCACACAGGAACACCTTTTCAACTGTTCAGAATCACAACAGATCAATGAGAATTTAGGGGGACATAAAGTGCAAGATCAGAGCCTGTTTCAGTAAGTGCTTTGGAGTCCATGCACTATGGAAAAAATCCCATTGAGTTTATTCGGTTTGGGGTCAGGCCCTGTATAAATTCTAAATATCATTAATTGGTTTTTGTAATGCAAAGTAAAATCTTTATTAGTGAGAGATCTTTTTCAGACAGTTTACAACACAATTTTCCTTCCTCAGCCCTTCACAACGATTGCTTTCTTGTCTAATGGGCTCAGATACCCATAAGGTATGTCCACACGAGAGTTTTATTGTGAAACAACAGACTTGTTCTTGCTAGTGCTACTTTAATTCTGCCTCTTTGTGCATCCAGTTTGTGCAATGAATGAAGCCTGCAGTCATGTAATTAAAGACTGTATCATAATGCATACATTCAAGGAGGGTAGAATTAATATTGTGTGGGTAAACTGTAGAATCTGACATTACTTACTTTGAGTGCTTGTCTTTGCACCTAACTGATGACATTGCTTTTCCCTGTGGGCTCTCACAATGCTGCCCCTCCCCCACCAGCTCTTACCACAGTTCGTTTTCCCTGCTGTCTCTCACAAGGCTGCTCCTTCTCTGCCGGCTCTTAATATGCCATCGGCTCTCTGCTGTCCCCAACCATCGCACATTTCTTGCCCATCTCCTGCCATACCGCCCTTCCCTGCCATGCTCTTCCAGGAGCTGCAGTTTTTCTTTAAAGAGCCGCATGTGGCTCGCGAGCCACAGTTTGGCCACGTCTGATCTATGCTTTTGGGGAACTCCCCAGACAGGATGTCTACAGCTATTGTCTCCTTAATGGGCCATTAAGGAACCTCACAGGTACAGTGGAACCAGGGAGAAACTTGTTGAGCCCATAGGACTTGCCTCTGTGACTCAAACTCCATTTGTTTTGTAAAAATTCTACACAATGTGAGGAAGGCCAAAGGTGATAAAAGCAGCTGTGTCCAATTCTATTTTGTCTTCAGTCTACACCTACTTCTGGATCTATTCACCTGTGGCTGTGAACAAAGGACTAAGATCCATACAGATACTGCCTGAGAATCTGAACCAAACTTCAAATTCTACCAAGGACTTGCTTTACATGGACTTCTAATCATTTGTATGCATGTGATTCCTTTTGACCATTTAACATTTCTTATTTCCTTTTTCTAATGAACCTTTTGTTTTAGTCACTGAAGGACTGGCTGGCAGCACAGTATTTTAGGTAAGATCTAGACCTATATTGTTCTGTGTAATGTGGCTGGCCCTTTGAGGTCTGGAGAACACTTTTTGGGGTAAAAATCTTGGAGCTTTAAGTCACTAATGTTTTTACCAGACTCTGTGTTACATGTTAGCTCTGTGTTCCTGAGGAATCGGAGCATAGTATCCAGCCTGTGCCTCCCTCCCCCCACACATTCCCCAACCTCTGCTTGAACTGAAAACCAAAAACAGTAGGAAATGGGAGCCATCCTCATCTACCCATATCCAAAAGCCATCAGCACAGTAAATGGAGCTTCATTTGCATTGACTATGGAGAGCCAGGCTCCAAAGCAGGAGCGGCACTGAACTTTGGGATTGAAGCAGCAGGAACCACACTGGACTCTGGGATTGAAGAAGCAGGGAAGCATTGCCTGATGGGGGATCTCACACTAAAACGAACAAACTCAGCAATTATCAGACCATTCTAGTCACAGACATGATAATTGATACCCAAAATACTGAGTCTGCCTGACTGTATTGTGAGCTTCTCTGAACCATTACACCCAGCTACAAATGTGTATTGGCCACGTAAACAAGTCCTTATAGAAAACCTTTACCCACATCCAACAGAACAGTAGTGTAGTGTGTGTCCTGTGCAAATCCTGATTGGATCCTTTCTGCATCCTGTATGAGTCTGGATTGAGTCCTGACTCCTGATGCTTGGATCTAAAGCTGTATCATTTCCACTGGGATTTGGCTTTTCTTCCTTGCTGATTGCTGTGGGAGCTTTGTTTCCATCCAGCCTCTGACCCTGATCTGCACAACCTGGAAACCTTTCTGCTACACAGAGTGGTGAGCCCTCCCTGCCCCAACTTCTCTCTCTCTCTACCCCCCCACCCCCCAACCTCTCTCCCCTTGTGTTAATTATGACTCTCTCTCTCTCTCTCTCTCTAGTCCTGATACAGTAGAATCTAGGTAATATTGTAGCTGGGTGTTCTTCGTCCTTGTATGTTTATCAATGCTGTAACTGGGTATTTTGCGGGTATTCTTCTCTCCTTTGTAATTATTATTAGTAGTACAAGTTTTAGATACCTAGCAATAAAATGACTTTTGTTATTAAGCCAGTTTCCAGACTCTTTTAAGACATCATTCCCTCTCCTTTGTGGTCTTGGTTTCTTTATATCACTTTGCATCAATGCTTCTATTACCTAGCCAAAGATCCCTGTAATGCCCACAACCCTGTAAGGTTTGCTCATTGATAGGGATAGTAGCCTGATTGACTCCAGGGGCATATAAGGGTGACAGCTGACAAGTGCTGTTTTGACCCAGCCTGATTGAGTCCAGGGGCATATA
>ML681989.1:9557799-9581307 GCA_007922195.1 Podocnemis expansa | reverse complement strand
CCCTGGGAGGAAGTGCTGACCCCTCAGCACCCTGGCCAGGGTGCTGAGGGGTGTACACGGGCTGTGGGGAGGGGCACGGGGCTGCGCCGCACGCTGCCGGTGCCTGCAGTCCCCTCCCCAAGTGAAATAGCAGGTCCACACTGTGGACCTGCTATTTCACTCCCTTATTTCGCGGACATGGTTTTTGTCCAGCGAAATAAGTTGTTTCGAAATAACATATTATTTCGAAACAGCTTGTTTCGAAACGTGTTGTTTCGAAACAAGCCTGCCCTGTGTGGACATACCCTTAGACTCAGATGCAGAAGACTTCTCTAGAGAAGGATGGCTGCAATGTAAGACAATAATTCTCAACATATGTACTTTTTCTTCAGTTTCTTTTGACGTCTTGGTACCATTTCATCCTTCATTAGAGGGGAATCTCAAACCTACCAATCAAGGGAAGGTTTGGCATTAATTTCTTTTGCAGAGAAAAGGATAGGGAGCTCTTTTGATCCCCCCCTCACCCCCCCAACAATACCAGATAAACCGGTGATGTCCATGTGGCAGTTGTAAAATAGCAAGGACTAAACAAAAGACCAGGATCAGGAATTCCTCAGTACTAATGCACAGCCCTGCCACTGACTTGCTGAGTAGCTCTGGGAAAATCCCTTGGGTCAAATTTTCATAAGTGACTGTTAATTTTGGATGCTTCAATCAGAAACACTTTGAGCCTGGTTTTCAGAGATTCTGAAACCTTCATTAGAGGTTTCTGTGAGAGTACTTCTGCTAATTAGGCTCTATGTGTCTCAAGATGGGCATCTAAAAAAATCAGAAGCCATCTGTGTAAACGCTTTTTCTTTCTGACCCATAATTATCCCAAGTGTATCCTGTCAGCTGGAGTTACAACGTTTTATTAAATCCTCCTCTCTGCCTTAGTTTCCTGACCTGTGAAATGGGGACCAATTTAGCCAATCAGAATGTTATGAATTTTAATCAATTAATACTTGTAAATTTCTTTAAAGATGTTCCGTACTCTGGGTCTTTACGATGACTCTGTGTGCTGAAATACAGCAGCAAAACAGCTGGATTGGACTCACCACAGTACTGTAAACCTTCCTGGTTTGCAGTTTTACAGGAAGCCCCACTGGTATCAACATTGTTTATGTTACCAAAGCATCCACGCTGACTCTCAGAAGTATCTGAAAAAATTACATGGAGAGATTTTACATTAAGACTCTTCAGTGAACATTAGTAAAACTAAGAGAATTCAAAGTCATAAACCAGACTCTGCTCCACTCTCAGCTGGGGTGCGTTCCAGTGTGGATTTTTTTTCCTCAAAGAAAGAGATCTCATGAAGAGGAGGATTTGCTAGACAAAGTACATGGTTTTCACCGAAGCAGAATGCCTGTGCAAGTAGATGTCTTTCACTGGGCTTTAAAAGAGCACAGACGTGAAAGTGTCCTGACCTCTATGGCTATGTCTACACACAAAGTTTTATTTCAAAATAAGTCATTTCAAAATGACTTATTTCAAAATAAGGGAAAGCCTGCTATCGAAACGGCTGTTATTTTGAAACGGTTATTTTGAAACAAGGCTGTTTGGACATGTTGTTTCGAAACTGTTGTTTCAAAACAGTGGTGTTGTTTCGAAACAATATGTCCAAACAGCCTTATTTTGAAATAACCATTTTGAAATAACAGCTGTTTTGAAATTAATGAGGTTTAAGCTGTTTCAAAATGACAGTTCTTATTTCAAAATGACGGAGCCCATCATTTTGAAATAAGAAAACATCGTGTTTTGAAATAACCAGTGTTATTTCAAAATAAAAGAGATGTGTGGATATACCCTATATGGTAGAGCTCCTCAGTGAGAACACTCAATTCATGCTCCTTTCAAAAGTCATCCTTAATTCTAACAGCTACTTTGAAAGAAGTAGTTTATGTATATTTCATTCGCTTTTGAACCAAATTCATTATTCCATGTCCAGAATTAGGTTTCATATAGGAGATGAGACAGATTCCTTAATCTCCCACTCCCTACAATCATCTCTTTATATTGTTGCTGTGACAGTGAACTTAGTGACATAGAAAGAAACTCCAAACTCACCAATAAGGGCAGCAAGGCCCAGAATAATCAGTGTTAGCAGCATAGGGATGGTTCTTCTCAAGTACCCAAGAGAGTCTGAAAAGAAATCCAAGTCTGCAGAGAAACCAAAATATCTAAATTTACAATACTACTATGAAAAAAGTAAAAGGAAATGATGGAGTGTTTTTCTTCATCGAATGTGCAAACATGGAAATAGAAGGGAATTTTGAGTATTAGTGCAGTCTAGAGTAATGTCAGTAATCGGCTATACAGCAGGGACATGGTAACAACCACTCCAGTATGGCTACACTGTCAGCTGGGGCATAGGTGCTGGAACAAGAAGTGCTGGGAATGTTATTGTACCCCCTGTCTTGAAGTGGCTTCCATTGTTTACAGATTGGTTCAATGGCTCTCAGTATTCCTCCATACAAATTGTTCCAATGTCCGTGGTAAGGGGTGTGATTCCCAGCTTGCAGAGACATTCTCACACTAGCTCTCCTCAAGTAAATGCACTAAAAATAGCAATGTAGCTGCAGGAGCATAGTCAGGGGCACAGGCTAGCCAGGCCAAATATGTATCCATGGGATTCAGGCAGATTTGTACTCAGCACAGCTATCCCATGTTGCTGTTTGTCAATGCCTTTGCCCCCACAGCTGCACTACTAATTTTAGGGCCATAGCATGCAAAGAGTCATTATGTCTATGTGACGGGGAATCGCACTCCTAGCTAATAGTGTAAATGTAACCTAAAGGACAAATTCTGGAATCTTTACTCGAGCAGAACTCTTATTGAAGTACATGAGTAAGAATTTTGCCTTTCATTACTACTCAAAGGACTCTTTTAAATAACAGAAGTCAGAATAGTTCCCACTCTGAATTAGCTTAAAGTTTTACTCACCGATCTTCAGTTTGTCTTTTCCTACAAGGTGGCTGTTTTGAAGAGCTTGATATACACTATATATATATATACTTTCTATGTTTACTCAGCATGTTTATCCGTATCAGATGTGGTGAAATTTACAGTGAAGTTTCGTAATGAAAGCAAAAGCTTTTGTGTGTAATTAGGAGTTGGCATGAGAGAAGATCTAATCTTCCATTATTTGGCATGATTCAGGTTTCAAAGCAAACAACAACAAAAATCCGCTTCCCAGCAATTCTCCCACACCCTCACCATATTTCACAACATCTTCCCTGAAAGGTCGGTGGCAAAGTTCAAAATAAAGTCAAGGCATTCACTCCCCTTCCAGGAATGTTTTCCCCTGGTTTTGTTTCTGATATTTTTCAGGCGATCCTGTGACAACAAACAAAAAGCATTTTCCTCCATGGCAGAAGCAATTAGTCTTTGAAGGGTGGGATAATGCATAGCATTTATTGTAAGCTAACCTCATTGCACACATCAAGGGGTGCTTGCATTCCTCCATTCCCCTGAAACCCTTACGTGCCATCCTGTGTGGATACCTGCTTTCTTGGTTAGCATACTGGAGGTTGAGATGGGGACCACTATAGCAAAAGCATCAGCAGCTACAGATTGAGCTAACGCTTTATACCTAGTGTGACAGTCAAGCCTGAGGGCTACAGGAGAGTGCTCCTATTGAAGAAACGGCGGTGGGTGGGTGCAAGCCCACCCACTTCTAAAATCCCTACCGCAGCCTAAGGGGAGGTGGCACTGGGCCATTTTTTCAAAAGATTACGGGGGACACCTAAAGAAATAACAGAGACAGGTGTGAGGGTCACAGGTTTATAATGAGGGATTCAGAAGGGGACACCAAGCAGAGAACCTCGGACAGCACCCACTGCTCCCGAAAGGTGTTGAGGGAGCCAGCAGACGCCACCCAGAGGAACTCTGCCCGGAGACGTGCACAAACGAGGGACTGGAAATAGACCTCACAGTCGCAGGCCCTTCCCTCAGCCAACCTCCTTCGGCTGGTTTTATAAATGGCTACTTTCGCATAAGACAGGAGGAGGTTGGCGAGGAGGTCCCGCAACTTTGTGGGGCCGTGGAGAGGGAGTGCATAAATGAATAAGTGAGGGAAAAAGTGCAGGCAGAACCTCAATAAGAGGTTCTGGAGGAGCCAGAAATGGGTACAGGAGAGTGCTCCTATTGAAAGGAATGGTGGTGGGTGGGCACAAGCCCACCCACTTCTAAAACCCCTCCCCCAGCCTATGGGGAGGTGGCGCTGGACCGCCTTTCAAATGATTACGTGGGACAACTACAGAAGTAATAGGGACGGGTGTGAGGGTCACAGGTTTATAATGAGAAAAAGGGTACGGGAGAGTGCTGGAGAGTAGATATATTAGCCCCAGATTTAATAAATCCCTGTTTCCAGGGTAAGTAGGGTGGTGCTGCTCTGAGACCAATTAGAGCACCCGAGAGCAGGTGGAGCACCTGAAGCCAAATAGAGAACCTGAGACCAGTTGGGGTAATTGGCCACGGTAGATAAAAAGGCCTCTGTTGCAGGCAGTAAGTAGTGAGTGGTGGTTGGAGGACTGGAAGATTGCATGGAGTGGAGTTGATCTAGAGAAAGCTGATTAGTAGCTGTTGCTATGATCACCTAAGGGTATGGTCTGATGGGGCAAGTTCACTCAGATGGGCCTGAGGGGGCTCCAGGCCCTGCAGAGTGAAGAGTCTGGCCCCAGGGCAAGAGGCTCTAGGAGAGTGTAGTACTGGGAAGTTTGGAGGAGGGAAAGCAGTGCTCAAGCTGGCTGTCAGTCTTGAAGCACACAACCCACAGTACCCAAGCAACCCCATTTGTTACACTACTGACTGTTGCAGCTTATCTCCTCTGTGATGAAAATCCCACTTTGTCAGATGCTTTGAAGATTTGATTCTTCTCCCATGCAAGTTCATTCAATAAGTAAATTTGTTAGTCTTTAAAAGTGCCACAGGACTCCTTGTTTGTCTTCAATAAAGGTTTCATATGGAGCTCTTCTGAGTATGTTGCCTCTCATGGCCTGATATAATTCACCAAAATACAACAGCATTCCAGGAAAGTCCACAGGTCCAAGCAACAGCACCCTAGGCAGTGAGCTGGCTAAATTCCTTAGTGGAAGAGGTTCAGGAGAGGGCTGTTTCTTAAAGTCTACCTCTGTCTGAGCTCAGGGCCTAAATCTGGGCTGGAGGGGTGTGTGGGCAAGTATTTCAGTTAGCGATTCACAGTCAGGAACTGCTGTTTCAAATGGCCCCTTTGCCTGATGAGTGGATTTTCTACCTCTCAAGTGAGCACCCTGAGCAGTGGGCTATGAAATAATCTGTGAGGGAGAAGGAGTCTCTCAATTTCTTTTGAATTTGTTCCACTTTAAATAAATAGTTAAATATTAATTGAGCCAGAGTGAGAGTCAGTCTGTAACCCAGTGGTTAGTTAATTATTGCACATTGGTACAGTTGCAGGGCTAATGACACTTCTGACCCTGTCACTGCATCTTTTAGGCCTTTATCTATCTTGGAGTAGAATTCCACATTTCTCCCAGCCATAGACTAGGGTCTGGGCTATAGACACTCTGTTTCTGTTGCACTTACTCAGCAGCTCCAACTGGGCTCTGTAGCTGTAGTCCTTCCCTTCAGGAGCCTGTGACTGTTGGTGTAACCCAAACCAGCCTTCTTAAGTATTGTTTATTTGACCATAGAAACAAAGTACAGTGCAGTGTTTCCAAACCAGTGTGCCATGGCACACAGGTGTGATGTCAGGTCAGAGCAGGTGTGCCACAAATTTTTTTGAAAAACTACTCAAAGGGCTCTGGATTGGCTTATTAGCATGTGAATATTCATGAGTTCATTTGGAAACTATATGGTGGTGTGCGTCAAATTAATAAAAGGTAGCAAGGTGTGCCTCGGCACAGAAAATTTTGGGAACCTCTGGCATAGCATAAGCAACAAAGGGGTTTAAAGTAAGTGTCTACACCAATGTCTCCCTTACCCAGCCAGAGCCCTCAGCAGGCCTATCTTACCCTATACGTAGAGCCTCTGAGGATCTGTCTGTTGCCCTGAACATTCGGTTACCCCATCATTGAAGCATTGACTTTTAAACCCTGCCACAGTTCTTCATTCTCCCAGCTAACATGCTTGGATATGCTGCCCAACACCAGTTTGCTGAGGTGTACAGGGGCTAAACCTGAGCACCAGGGAAACGGCTCTTGCGTTACCTGTGGAATGTTTTTGAGGATATATCTGGATTCATTTCATCCTTCCTAGATACCTTTCCTAACAATTCTGTTCCTGAATTAAGTCAACATATGCATGCAGTCAATATCAGAATAACCCACTCAAAGTACACTCTTCATATATTTCTACAGGAAGCTTCAAGTATGTTACATAGTTAGTATTGGCCTTGTCAAATAGTTTCACAACATCTTTGCAAATAGGTTATTGATTTCTGCATAAAATTTAGAACATACCACATAAGAATTGCCACACTAGATTACAGCCAAGGTCCATGTAGTTCGCCATGCTGTCCTGACATTGGCCAGAACCTAATGTGTGAGAGAAAGGTGTAGAAGCCTGGTGTAAATGTATGTGGTATAATCCACTCCCACATGGATTTAATCCAGGTTTCTCCTAGTAAGAGATTGGTTTAAATCCTGAAGCACAGGGTTTATTTCCCTTCCAAAATTCTTGTTGTCATTATGATAACTCTAGATATTCTTGATTGCCATATAAATCTCTTTTTGAATCATGTTATATCTTTGGTCTCACGGATTTATTGTTCAGCAAGTTCTAATTACAGGCTGCATGAAAAAGTATTTCCTTTTATTGGTTTTGACTTCCTTTTCTCTTAATTCCACTGAATGACCCCTTGTTCTTTTTTTCTGAGTCAGGGAGAACAGAAGTGCCCAATCTGCTTTCTCTAGACCATTAATGGTCTTCTAGAGCTATCATATTCCCTCTTGTCTCACGCCTATCTAAGGTAAACAATTGGTCTTTCTTCATATAAGTGCTTCCAGTCTCTTGATTACACTGGTGTCACTGTTCTCTGAACCTCAACATGCAATATCCTTCTTGCGATGACGTGACCAGCTCTACTTTCCGTTTGGGCCCATGCCAATTATTTATGTAAAGGCATTATTAAAAATTTAGTGCCACATTCTATACTTTCTCTTCTGCATCTTAACATTTTGTTAGTTACGGTTTTATTTATTTGTTTGTTTTTGTGGGAGCAGGGACAAGAGGGTTTGGGAGAGTGGTGTAGGTTTGGGGGGGAGGTTGGGGGATTGGTTGGTTGTTTTTTAACCACAGCGAGGCATGGCATAGAGGTTTTCATTGAGTTGTCTACAATGACACATGAGGCCCTTTCCTGAGTTGACACAGTTAATTTAGAACTCTATATAAGGTGTATGGGTAGTACATTTGTTTTCTTCCAATATACGCTGCTTTGCATTTATTGACATAGAATAGAATAGAATAGAATAGAATAGAATAGAATGTCATTTTCTCTAATAGTTCCCAGTCACTTAGCTTGTTTAGGTCCCTCTGAAGTTCCTTTCAGTCCTCCCTAGTCCTGATTAACCTAAATAACTTTGTATTATCTGCAGATTTTTTTGCAACACTCATACCCCTTTCCAGGTCAAGAGTAAATACACTAAACATTATGGGATCTTGTTTGGAACCTTAAGGCACCCACCTGTTAACCCATCACCATGATGGAAACTGACCATTCAATTCTATTCCTTGTTTTCTGTTTCCTAGCTAATTTTTGATCTATCACAATGTTTTGACCCTCACCCAGTGATGGATTCTTTAGTATCCTTTTGTGTGGAATTTTGTCAAAAGCCTTTTGAAGTCTAAATAAATTATGTCAGCTGATTCTCCTTTGCCCACTACTTTACTGATGTGTTCAAATAATTCTTAGCAATTAGTGAGACATGGTTTTCCTTGGCAGAATCTGTTCTGAAGCTGTTACAACATTAGGATCTTCCAGGTGTTCATTATTTCATTCTTGTTCACTGTAATGATTAGTGCAGGCAGCAGCACAACCAATAGATGGTGCTATGTCTTTGTCTTAGTGTTGTGTAATTTTGTTATGTTGTTATTACAGTGTTGATCTAAAAGAGTTAAGCAATGTGTAAAGCAGGTCTAGAGGCTGGGTACCTCTCATGCTTAACAGCCAAAAGGGGGGCAACTGATCTGCATGGGCTTTGTATTTGCATGAGCACAATTAGGTATTAGTATAATCTCACTATGTAGGTGCAGGGCATGATGGTAAATTGTAAATGGGCTGATTAGATCACAAATCTGGGAATACCTGTGTTTTAACTGAGGAAGGAAATGAAGTATTTTCTTTTCATAATATGCTACCCTTTGATTGTATAAACTTTGTTTTGCCTATTTGGTGGAAAAGTCACAATCAACAACACAGAAACTTGAAAGAGTAAGCAACTCTGTGTATCAGTCTGGTGAGAGAAGAGAAAAGAGCAATGCCTTGCCCCTGCCACACTGTTAAAAGATAGTCTTGATAGCTCCTTGTGTAGTCTCCGTATTTTGATCAGAGGAGCAGTCTGTGATGTCCTGAAGTCAAGAGCTAAATTCATTGAGGACTGAGATCCTCTTGAAGAGCTGAAATCACTGAATGGTGACCAGCAGGCAGTGCTGGTGGACATTGGGCAGAGCCAGGGGACAGTGTGAATGGATAGTGGAGGGCTGGAGGGTGTGAGCGACCAGCATGTGGACAGCGTGAGAAGCCAGTGGACAGTGCAAGTGACCAGCGGGGGGCTGGAGGGCAAGTGACCAGCAGGCGGTGCCAGTGGACAGCGGCCATGAGGGACACTCTCAACATACACTGGGGTGGAGTGAGTGCTGTATTGGGGTTGTGGGACTCCTGTCCTGCACTGATTCTCGATATTGCTTCTGTACATTCTTTTATGCTGCCATTAAAGTTCTATGTACTACACACAGACTCATGCTTGTGAGTGGGGAAGCATTATCCCGCTAGGGTATCCAGGGAATAGTGCATGATTTCTCAGGAGACTGGGTGGGGGCTCAAGCCAGTTGGTGCTGTAACATCATTTGGAAACCCCTAGATATAGGACCTGGCCCTTGCTCTGCCATTTTGCCCTGGCAGAAGGGTTACACGTGTAGTAGTGAGGTGCATGTGCAGAGTTCAGCTCCCATCGTGGTTGGGGGAGGTGGCGAAAGAAGACCTTTACTTGCTCTACTGTCTGGTCACTCCACCAGGCCACTCTGCCAGCTGCTCTCTGCTGCAATCTGCTAGCTGACATGCCAGCTGTCATGGATGTGCAATATGGCCTTCTGCTGCCACCTGTTCTCTAATGTGACCTCTCTGGGCTGTTGTCTTGAAGTTCCGACCAGCTCTGGGTAGGGTTGGCGGATGTCAGACAAAAGGAGGACATGTCCTCCTTTTTACCTTCGGGTCCTCCATCCAGCAGGCATTTAAAAAACAAACAAACCCAATTTTGTCTGGCTTTTTACTTAAAGGGCTTAAAGTATGTTGGAATGCCTCAGAACACCCTATTTTTAGGGGTAAGCATGCCGGGGCCCCCTAAAAACAGAAGAATGTTACATTAATACTACATTTTCTCCATATGTCCTCCACAGTCCTACTTTTCATACTTCCCTGTCCTCTTTTCTGTGCTTTGGTATCTCATAACCCTAGCTCTGGGTGATTTCGTTTCAGTGATTTTCAGCTGAGTTGAGAAATTGAAAAGTCTGCCTGTCTGCTCCCCACTAGGAGCCAGAGAAGCCTCCCAGGGCTTTTCCCTCCCTGCCAAGAACCAGAGTCAAGTCAGCCTGGGCTGCTCTTGTCCAGCCTTGCAACCAGGAGCTGGGGTCCAGCCACCTATGACTTTTTGCCCTGCTCCCAGCTGGTTTTCTTGTCAATTTCAGGGCTCTGGAATGTTACTCCTCTCATCAAGATGGTTTTATGATGTCAGCACACCAAGGGAGCTACATCTATGGGAGAAGCATTTGAATGTGTACACCACCCCTGTTTTGTCAATAAAACTCTCTAGCACAGACCAGCCCTTAGGCAGAGCTCATACCAGCTGGCATGGATACCTGTCCCCACTTCCTCTAGCTTTCAAAAAGGTGTGGCATCCAAGCCTTCTGCTTACCAAGTTCACTTCAGAATGACCCTCCCAGGACAGGCTGAGCATAGTTCTGCTGTCCTTTATTCATACAACAAGGATAACATTTCATTCTTCTTCGAGCGCTGCTCACATCCATTCTGATATAGGTGTCTATGTGCCACAGCACACGGATGCCCAGAAAGCTTTTTGCCCTATTCTGTCCCCGTAGGGTCAGTGGTGAATGTCCCCTCTGTCCTGCACAGCTGTGCAGTATGTAGGTGGCCCTGCCCCTTCCCTCCCTTCAACTCGTTCTTTCTGCCCTCAGCAACGGTCCTGGAACTGCCTGCTCTTGCACTCCACAGGCACTGGTCCATTTTCACAATCCACTTATTCGTTGTGGATGCTCAGCTGGGAGAACCTCTTCATAGACATTTCCCCATTAGGTTCCAGACGTACGACGTTCTTCCAGCCTAGTCACATGGAGCTCTCACATGTGCTGGCACCGATCCAGCCATGCTGGGCTTCAAACTTTGTATGGGTTGTAGCAAGGTCTGACCGCTTAGTTGCCTGCTTAATAAGTGCTTAAAGTGCCTTGGAGAGCCTCACAGGGCCGACAAGTGCCAGATCTGTCGGTCCTTCAAACAGAGGGCCCAGAAAGATCAGGAGCAGTGCCTCCATTTGATGGCCGTGGAAGAGGCCCTATGACACACCCTGGTACCAAACACTTCCTCCTTGGTACCATGCCCGATCAGCACCAGTGTCTCCATGCTTCTGTTCCCTCTCTGGAAAACCTAAGAAGCCCCATTCAGCTTCAGAATCCACATTGGGCACCCATCTGTAAGCAAGTCCTGTGTTCGACCCACCAGGAGGGTGCCTTACTTGTGGTGTTGTGGAGAAATTAATATTCAAGCGGTTCTATAGTCCACTCCTTCCAAGGAGAGAAAAGGGCTTGGGGAAAAACAGTATGTGCAAACAAGTAGTCTTCAGTGCGGAGCTAAGGTACTCCATCAATAGTCCAAGGCCTTTTTACATAGGATACACAAACCACAAGTCTTTAAGTAAAGTGGGTAAACAATGCTAGATATCAGACAGGGTTGTGAGTTTCAGGGTACATGACCCTCCAGGTAATACTGTCTAGGGGAAAGGGAGAGGAGGAGGGGGACACAGGCCCAGCCTACTCCACTGTGCCCCAGCCCAGGGCACTGACAGTGGCCAACAATTCAACCACAGAGTCAGCCCCAGTCCATCCACTATGCTGACCAGCCTTTAAAGGTCCTTGGTGCTGAATCCCATGCTGAGGTTGGTTGGCCCTGCCAAGTGGCATTCAGGCTCTGCACAGCACGGTGAGGAGCCTCTTTTTCATGCCAGTACTGGAGGTGCCACATGGGGTGATGACTGTGCCGAGGCCATCAGTGCTGAGTCCCCAGTTCTATTGCACAGGTTCTGGGTCTTGTCTAATGGGCTCAGATACCCAAAGGGTATGTCCACATGAGAGTTTTATTTTGAAACAACAGCCGTTGTTTTGAAATAAAACTTGTTAGTTCCAGATGACGTTTTGTTATTTTGAAAGGACGTGACTCTGTTCTTTCGAATAAGGGTGGTTATTTTGAAACCACTAAACCTCGTCTGGAATCAAAATAACCCTTGTTTCGAAAGGGTTGGTTCGAAATAATATGGTTAGGACCCCCGGCTTCCGCCAGCAGGGTGGCGGGAGCAGGACCCGCTCACCCCACTGGAGCCCCCGGGCTGCTGCAGCCCCCATGGGGTGGCTCGAGTGGAATGCATTAGAGCAGCCCCTGGGCTCCAGCAGGGTAAGTGGGTGGGAGCCACAGTCCCCTCTGACTGCCTACTTGCCCCACTGCAGGGTCTTTTTTCTAAAACCAGTTTTCAGTAGTAGTGATCTATTCTAGGTCTAAATCATTTTGCATGCTGAAAATGAACCATGATCCATAATAAGTGCTTGTAACATTCTTCAAATTAATAGAGGTTTTTTAAATAACCTTTTGACAGTAGTCAGTGGTTTTGGATGTAACACTTGTGTCAATTTTCAGTCATTTCTGATGATTCTTATTTAATTCTCAAAATAGAAATACAAGAGAAATAAGTTTGCATTATATTACGATATCTGGAAATGCCAGGTGATTTATAAAAAAGAAAATTAATTTACAATTGCTTTTCAAGTTTAAATTGCTAGATTATCATCACTTATCTGTAGTTCATTGTAGACTTGCTTTTGATCAATTTATGTTGCCAGTTTTAAAAATATTTTCCCAGGAAACAATATCAAAAAAGAAAAGTATTTAAAAAATCATGCACTGAGAAGGTCAGACTTCTTCTTGCTGGTGCTACTTTTATTCTGCCTCTTTGTGCATCCAGTTTGTGCAATGAATGAAGCCTGCAATCATGTAATTAAAGACTGTATCATAATGCATACATTCAAGGAGAATAGAATTAATATTGTGTGGGTAAACTGTAGAATCTGACATTACTTACTTTGAGTGCTAGTCTTTGCACCTAACTGATGACATTGCTTTTCCCTGTGGGCTATCACAATGCTGCCCCTCCCCCACGGGCTCTTACCATGCTTCTTTTTCCCTGCCGGCTCTCACAAGGCTGCTCCTTCTCTGCCGGCTCTTAATATGCCATCAGCTCTCTGCTGTCCCCAACCATCGCACATTTCTCGCTCATCTCCTACCATATCGCCCTTCCCTGCCGTGCTCTTCTGGGAGCTGCAATCTTTCTTTAAAGAGCCGCATGAGGCTCGCGAGTCACAGTTTGGCCACATCTGGACAGAGCCAACCCATGGCCACACCTAAGAAAAAGGAGAGCAAAAAGCTTGACCTTTTTGATAGGAAAATGTATTCTACGATGGCTCTGCAACCGCGCATTGCAAACCACCAGGCCCTCATGGGATGGTATGTGTTGTACTTGTGGATGTAGATGGAGAGATTCCGGGACCTCATCCCATCTGAGCATCCCAGAGACTACGTCACACTGGTGGAGGAGGGCCTGATGGCAGCTTGTCATGTGCTTTTAACATCATGGGATACCACAGACACAGCCAGCCATGGGGTCACATCAGCAGTTGCCATGTGCAGGGCTGCCTGGCTGCAGGGCTCGGGGCTGTTACTGCAAAAGCAACAGTCCATCCAAGACCTCCCATTCAAAGTTCCCATGCTGTTTGCAGAATCCACAGATTTTAAGCTGCATGAGATGAAAGACTTGCATGCCACGCTCTGCTTGTTGGGCATGTATACGCTGCAAATGGTAAGACATTTCTTCTGCCACCAGCAATTTCACCCACAGCCAAAACACAAGCACCACCATCAACAGCAGCAGCAGCAGCAGGGATCTTGCCACCAGCCCTTTCAACCATCGCAGAGCCACTATGGCAATGGGGACCGGGACACAAGCAGAGGTGGAAAAAACCTCAGACCTCAGAGTAACACTCAGGCATCCTGGGAAGGAAATAATAATTTGCCATTCCCACCAGCACCAGAGGTTTTCACCTCTTGCATGAGGGCCACCACAACATCGATGACCAGACCCTCCCACTCAGGAACAGACTAAGTCTTTTTCTACATCAGTGGGCCAAAATCACATCAGATCGATGGATCCTAGACACAATTTCACAGAGCTACTCCATCAGTTCAGATCCAGACCTCGGAACTGAAAACTGCACCCTCACTACAACAAAGGGGACTCCTCCCATGAGACTCTTAGAACTAGGGTGTGTTCACACATCTCTTTTATTTTGAAATAACACTGGTTATTTTAAAATAAAAGAGATTAGGTCCACATGACGTATTCTTATTGCGAAATGATGGGGTCTGTCATTTCGAAATAAGAGCCGTCATTTTGAAATAGCTTAAACCTCCTTTAAAGCGAAACAGCTGTTATTTCAAAACTGTTATTTCGAAATAATGCCATTCGGACATGTTCTTTCAAAATAACCATTATTTCGAAATAACACTTTTGCCCTTCTCCTTCCCAGGGTGCCTTCCTTTTAGCCTATATTGGATGGGGGCATGGCCCAAAGAGGGGGCCATGTTGCCACACCTCCCATGGTGCCCCGCTCCTAAAGTGAAATAGCAAGTCCTGTGTTTGGACATGCTATTTCACTTTGAGCATTTCCCTTAATTCGAATTAACTTATTTTGAAATAAGGACTTTATTTTGAAATAACAATGTATGTGTGGACATAGCCCTAGAGTGCCAGAAATTACCCTCCTTGGGGGCCAAAGAAAGAGTTCCCATAAGGGAGGTGAGGAAAGGTTTCTACTCCTGTTACTTCGTAGTCCCAAAGGCGAAAGACAGCCTACAGCCCATTCTGGACATCAGAGCTCTGAACAAGCATTTAAAAAGAATAAAATTCCAAATGGTATTCTTATCTCAGATCATTCCATCTCTCGGCGCAGGGGACTGGTTCACGGCCCTTGATCTGAAGGACATGTACTTCCACATCTCCATAAGATAAGATCACAGAATGTTCCTCCGCTTTGTGGTGGGTGGAACACACTTCCAATTCACAGCACTCCCATTTGGCCTCTCACTAGCCCCGAGGGTTTTCACAAAATGCATGGCAGCCATCACAGCCCAATTAAGAAGGGAGGGTGTCAGAATATACCCCTATCTGGATGACTGGCTCCTAAGAGGAAGGTCCAAGTACCAGGTCCAGCATAGCCTACACATGACCCGGAACCTGTGCAATAGATTGGGTCACCTACAAAATTTAGAGAAAACAAAACTCTCCCCATAGAAAAGGATAGAATTCATAGGTGCCAATCTGGACTCGATTAGGGCAAGGGCCTCACTTCCCCATCAATGTTTCAGTCCATGTCTACCATCAGTTCAGAACTGCTGTGTCCTCCCGCCACTACATGCTAGGTCACATGGTGGCATCCACACACATGATAAGAATGGTCCGCCTACATATGAGACCCCTAAACTTGTGGCTAGTGAGTGCCTTCCACCCACACCACCACTTCCTAAGCTGGGTGGTCATGATCCCAAGGGGGGTACCAAGCCAAGTGAGACTTTGGAGAGACCCAGCATTCTCATATGAAGGAGTCCCTTTCAAAACCCAGAACCCCTTGGTCACTCTCATTATGGACGTGTTAGACCAGGGATGGGGGGGCCCACGTTGTTGGGGGGGGGGGTCTTTCCACCCAGAAGACTTGGTCATGGAAGGACAGCCTCCTCCACATAAATGTGGAAGAACTAAAGGCAATCTGCCTGGCATGTATGGCTTTCCTAGGCAAAATAGAAAGGGAGGCAGTCCACATACCAAGAGACAACACAACAGCCATGTTTTACACCAACCTTCAGGACGGTGGGGGCTCACTCCTTGGCATTATGTGGGGAAGCTTCTTGACTGTGGGATTTTGCCCTGAGATACAACTTTACCCTGATAGCCTCACACCCAGGGGTGTCGCTGGCATTGGGCACACCGGGGCATGTGCCCCGGCTCCCAACTCCAGTGCCCTGGATTTCTGGCCCAATTGGGCTGGGGATCCGGGGCCCGATCCCTGGCTGGCTGTGGCGGCCCCATCCCTGGCTGGGGAGCCGGGGCCCAGCTGACTGCCTGGCGGGCCCCGCCCTGGGCCAAGGATAGGGCCAGGGGGAAGCCGCTCCACTGCGGGCAGCTAGGCCGCAGTGGGGCTGGGCCAGAAGTGGCTGCAGGAGGCTGGGTCCACGACCGCAGCCACGGGTGGCCAGGCCCCCGATCCCCGGCCGGGAATGGGGCCGCCACGGCCACCACCGGCCAGGCCCCCGATCCCTGGCCGGGGATCCGGGGCCCAGCTGGCTGCCTGTGGCGGCCCCATCCCTGGGTGGGGATCAGGGGCCTGGCTGCCCATGGGCCGGGGCCAGCCTCCAACAGCTGCTTTTGGCCAGGCAACACTGTGGCCTAGCTGCCCATGGTGGCGCAGCCCCCCCAGGCCTATCCCTGGTCGGGGGGGCGGGGCCTTCCGGCTAGGGCCGGGGCCTGCCCATTGTGGGCGGGGGCTGGGCCTGTGCCCTGGGTCCGTCCTCACCCCAGCACCACCTCTGCTCACACCTGCCTGGGGTGAACAACTCATAAGCAGACTCACTCAGCAGAAAGTTCCTTCCCCAACATGAATGGCCACTCCACCCAGAGGTGATGGATCACCTATTCAGAACATGGGGGCTCCCTCAAATAGACCTGTTCACATCCCAGGAAAACTGCAAAAAAACCAGTTTTGCTCACTGAGAGGGAGGGAGAAGGAGTCCTTCTAAGATGCCTTCCTGATGGATTGGGGGGGACCACTGCTCTGTGCTTTTCATCCCATCCCACTGATCCACAGGGTCTTGCTAAAGGTCAAAAGGGTCATGATGGACATGATCCTAATAGCCCCAGCTGGCCTCACTAACCCTGGTATGCTACCCTCCTAGACCTCTCAATAGCACCACCCATACTACTCCAGCTAAGAGAGTACCTCCTCACCCAGGACTTGGGTCTACTGCACCAACTGAACCCAGGGATCCTGCACCTGAGAGCATGGAGATTACATGGCTGAACCCCAGCAACACAGTATACTCAAAGAGGCTACAGCGAGCCCTTGTGAAGAGTAGGAAACCCTCCACTAGGGCCACTTACAGGGCAAAGTGGAAATGTTTCTCTTGCTGGGCTGGGGAAAGAGGGGTAACACCAGAATTTGTGCTGATTGAAACCATCTTTACCTCCTAGACCTCAAGGAGCGAGGCCTCACAATCCCCTCCCTAAAGGTACACCTGGCAGCTATCTCAGCACTGCATAATACCTTTGAATGGATAAATTCCTTTTCCACCCCATGACCTCTTACTGAAAGGGGTAGAGAGAATCCACTTGCCAGCTCAAGCCCCAGTCACCCAACGGGACCTAAGCCCAGTACTGGAAGGTCTCACGAGACCACCATATGAGCCCATCAACTCCTGTACTCTCGTGGTCTTATCATGGAAGGTGGCCTTTCCAGTGGCAATCACCTTGGCCAGAGGAGTCTTGGAGTTGAGAGTTCTCTCTTCAGAACCTCCATACATGGTTTTCCACACGGACAAGGTCCAGCTCTAACCACACCCCTCTTTTCTACCTAAGGTGGTTCCCCCTTCCATGTAAACCAGGACATCTGTCTCCCCATGTTATTCCCAGATCCACAAGTCATGGAGAACCAAAGGAAGTACCCTTGACATGAGAAGGGAGCTTGAATCCTACATTAAGCGAACCAGGCCCATCCTCAAATCTACCCAACTGTTTGTGGCAATCAGAATGCATGGAGGGACAACCAGTAACGATCCAGTGCGTTTCATCCGGGATCTCAAACTGTATCAAAGACTGCTACAAAAGAACAAACATGTTTCTCCCGGGAAAGGTTAGTGTGCGCTCAGCCAGGGCGCAAGTATCCTTCACAGCTTTTCTTTCTCAGGTCCCAATCCAGGAAAGCTACAAAGCTGTGACCTCGTCTTCAGTACACACTTTCACATTGCACTGTGGTATTGTCTAGCAGGCATGAGATGATGTGGCCCTGGGCAGAGCTGTCCTCAGAGTGTGGAAATTATAACTCTACCCACCATCCTAGGTACAGCTTGTAGTCACTTGTATCAGAATGGATGTGAGCAGTGCTCAAAGAAGAGCAGTGGGATAGTTACCAATAAGTGTCCTTCTTCAAGATGGGCTGCTCACATACATTCCACATCCTCCCTCTGTCCCTGCTTTTTGGAGTTAGCAGAAAGAAGGGACTGAGGGTCAGGTGCAGGGCCATCTATATACTATGCAGGACAGAGGGGGCATTGGCCACTGACCCTCCAGGGACAGGCTAGGGCAAAAAGCCTTCCAGGCATCTGGGCACTGCGGCAAATAGACACCCATATTGGAATGTATGTGAGCAGCCCATGTTGAAGAAGGACACTTACTGGTAAGTAACCTACTATTACCCCTGCATTCAGGTGAAGTGAATTGGTGAAGTGATTTGTAACCCAACCCCAGCCAAAGTCTTTAGAAACACAGCTCTGTCTACTGGTACCTGGGCAGAGTGGTATATACATGTAAATACAGTCTGGTCTTGATGCCATTTCCCCTCCCCACCTACCTCAGCAAGATAGAGTTCATTCAGACTCAGGTTGCACATGTGAAGTACTGTTTGGTTCCCTTTTACTCATACAGTCAGGATAACATTTCATTACCCTTGTATTCAAATTTATTTTTTTATTACAGCTAATGTTATAAAATGATCAAATACAGAGTTTTTGAAGGAAATTGTTTCTTTACATCTGGGAGTGATGCATAGCTTATTCAAAAAGGACAAGGTTTGGTTAGAAAGTCATACAATACACAGACTACATAAAGTGTGGTATCCCAGATAAAGGGTTATTAGTTTCTTGATACAGCTGAGATATAAGCACTCAAACATTCATGTACATCACGTATACAACAGAAATACTGAGGTCAGTTAGTGGAAAGCAGCAATAATGATGAAGGTTGATTTTCCCTCATTGAATGATAAGCTCAGGATACATAGAGGAAATTGTAATCCAAAACCAGCCAAAATTGATTAAGCCAGTGAACAAGGGTCTTGCTAGGTAGGGAAAAGCTTTGGGGCACAAACACCGGGACCTGTGTGTGCTAGGCATCCCCTTCGCATGCATGGTCTGAAGGCAACACTCCACCCTGCAAGCTGATTTACATATGTAACCCTTCTGCCAGTGCAGGCTGGCAGAACAAGGGCCGAGTTCTATATCTGGGGGTTTCCCAATAATGTAGCACCACCAACCAGCTCAAACCCCACCCAGATTTCTGGGAAATCTTGCACTGTTCCCTGGGCACCCTGAAGGGGTAAGGCTTCCCTACTTGCAAGCACAGGTCTGAGTGTAGTAAACAGAATTTTTCATAGTAGTAAAACAGAGTGTAAAAAGGCCAAATAACAGAAATAGTGCTGATCTAGCAAATCAGTACAGAGCAAAGTTCCCAACAACCCACACTGCATAACACAACATACAAAACTTAATGGCAAAACCAGCACTGATCTGGGGAATCAGTGCTAACTAGGCTCCCAACCAACCCTAGGGTACGTAGGGAGTGTCTCTCACGCCAACTGTCCGCCAGCACCATCTACTAGCCACTCACTCCATTCAATAGCATTGTCCGCCAGTTCTGCCCATCAGTCACTCACACTGCCCAGCTCGCCGCTGGCCGCTCTCACCATCCACCAGCTCTGCCCATCAATCACTCATGCCTCCCAGCTTGCCGCTCTCACCATCTGCTGCTCCTCTTCAGTGATTTTAGCTCAAAGAAAGGATTTTCCCTGTCTCCAATGATGTTAGCAGAGAGAGAGAGCTTGCTTCTTCCTCTAGTAATGCCAGCTCTTAACTTTAAGTAGCTGCAACAGCTACTTCTATTTAAATGACAGAGGCCTCAGAAGAAACCCAGCCAGAACAATCATTAGACAAAGGAAGCAATAGGGAGAGCAGCCAAAATAACTTCACCCCCCCCACCCCATCTTTCAACTTCTTTCAGGCTGAAACATACAGTCACCTTTCCTACAAGCCTCTCCTTAACTATGGGTAGTTTTTACCCTTTAACTAACCCAGACAAATTTGAAAGAAACAGAGAGTAGCAATTCACTAAAAGACAGTATTTTATATTTCCCTTCAATAGCATTACAGATATTGACAGATTTGTGATCAGATTAACCCCAAATAGCATTACCCACTATGTCCTGCACCCAGTATGCTAATACCTAATTGTGCTTTTTGTGTTCATGCCAATACAGGACCCATGCAGATTAGGCACCCCCCCCGAAGCTGTTAGGCACAGCTTCTAAGCCTGCCTTACACATACACAAAACAATTTACCATACATGGAGGCTATGTTCAGACGAGAGTTTTATTTTGAAACAACAGTCGTTGTTTTGAAATAAAATTTCTTATGTCCACATGACGTTCCATTATTTCAAAATAATGGCCATTATTTCAAAACAGTAAAACCTTGCCTGAAATTGAAATAGCCATTGTTTCGAAACGGCTGTTTCGAAACAACGGCATTCGGACACGCTGTTTCAAAACACCACCATTGTTTCGAAACAACTGTTTCGGAACAACATGTCCGAATGGCCTTATTTCGAAATAACCATTTTGAAATAACAGCCGTTTCGATAGCAGGCTTTCACTTAATTTGAATTAACATTTTTGTAATTCAAATTAACTTATTTCGAAATAAGGACTTTATTTCGAAATAACTCATTTCAAAATAACTTATTTCAAAATAACAGTTTACGTGTGAACATAGCCAGAGTTAATTTAAACAGTCAGAAAATAAACACCAGTTAATAAACTCAATTTGGTTTTGTAAAGCAGAAACTTACATTTCATACCTAAACACAATTCTCAAATAATATCCATCCTCCCTACAGCCATCTTTAGATAAGCATCACTTTCACAACTCTACGCACAAAGTTTTCACTTGTTAATTAAACCACATTATGTGAAAACTTGAAAAGGGCTTACCTTTCGTTTTTTTCCAGAAGCATCAGTGTGTACCTCCTGTTGTGCATGTTACCAAAGTGATCAATGACTGCAGCTCTGGCACAGATTCCAGGGAAATTTTTTTCAATTGAAAGCACGGCATGGTGCCATATTCTATCCTGGCCCATTGTACTTCTCAGTCAAGTGTCTTAAAGCACTGAATGATCTTTCACAAATGCAGCTACTCACTGGGCCTGCCAACTTGCTTCAGCCTCCCATGCAGTGGAGAAGCAGATGATGCCTGAATGTCCACCCCACACATGGTCTCATGCCTGGCTGAGAGATGCTAAGCTGCCAACCCACAGTGTAGATACTAGTGCAGTGGTTCTCAAACTTTTAAAATAGAGCCCCTCCGTGGACTTTGGTGTAACCTTTGCCCCCCATTCTGAGCAGAAGTGGGGGAGGAAGTGGGAGCAGGGGAAAGATGGCAGGGAGAGGGGGAGGGCTGGGGACAGAGGAGCTTGGTGGGACAGAGGAGGCCAAGGGTGGCCAGTGAGGTGGCAGGGGAGTGTGGCAGGGTAAGTGTGGCAAGGGAGGAGCGGAGAGGAGTGGGGTGGGGGGCCAGGGCTGCAGGAGAGGGCAGGAGAGCATGGCGAGCAGTATGGCTGAGAGGCAGGCAGGGGCATCGCTGGCGCTGGGCACACGGGGCATGTGCCCCGAATCCCGGCGCCAGGGCCCAGGTCTGGCAGGGCCTCGCCTCTCCCAGTCTCCGGCCCAATTGGGCCAGAGATCTGGGGCTCAGCCGCCCGTGGCTGCGGAAACCACTCCTGGCCCTGGCCCTGGCAGGGGATCTGGGGCCTGACCTCCCACGACCGCGGCAGCCCTATCCGCAGCGAGAGATCCAGGGCCCAGCCACCAGTGGTGGCATCAGCCCCGTCCCCAGCTGGGAATCCGGGGCTCAGCCACCCATGGCTGCAGCGGCCCTGTCCCCGGCCGTGGATCCGAGGCTCAGTCCCTCGTGGCCTCCCCACACTCAGCCGAGGGTATGGCCTGTGGCCAGGGGGCATGGCCTCCTGGCTGGGGGCGTGGCCTGGGCCAGTGCCCTGGGTCTTTCCCTGGGGCAGCGATGCCCCTGGAGGCAGGTCCCCCACTACTTCCCTTTTTCCCCATGCCCCTGCCTAGTACCCAACCCCCACAGGCCCACACTTAGCCTGGTTTCCAACTTCCCCCATCATCTTGCTTAGCTCTGGATTCCCCCCATGAGCACCTCATCCTGCTCCCGATTTCCCCTGCACCTCACCTAGTAGACACACACACCCTCACTGGAGCACAGAGAGGCTGACCCACAGCCACCAGCTGCCGGAACCTGCCCCTGGCCAGGCCTGGATTCCCACTGCTGTTCCTATCTGGATCATGTGCCTGGGCGTGCTGGAGAGTGGAAGATTTAAAAAGGTTCCTGTGTGATCCAGGTCCCCCCCAGTGGGAGCAGAAGCCTTCCCAATGCCCCTCCAAACTCTGCCAGTGCCGGGGAGGAAAGAGCCCTGGAATCAAAGGCCATGCTTCAGAATGCTCCCACCCATCCCCTGGGCTGGCTGGTCTGTCCCTGGGCATTAGATGGCTTTATGTATGTTCATGCTGTTTTGGAGGTGTGGGTCAGCTGGTGTACAGTGCAGCCTCTGGCATGGCCTTCCAGGGCCTGAGGCCCCAGAGGACAACTCTAGAGTCTGTGCCACATGCCATCTGGTCCTGTCCCTGGGGAAAGACCAGCCAGAAAGGGGCTGAGTTGGAGTGCCATGGAGTGTGTCTTCTGGACCCAGGTTACCCCCAGCATCATCTCACTTGCAGGCCACTGTTGCAGGGGGATCAGGGCCCTACACAGGAGAGCCTCATGATGTTGAGCAGCCTGGGATCCTGAGGCCACTTAATCTGGTTCTGGTGCCCAATGATGCCCCTGATAGCAAACCCAGTTTGACTGCCACTCATCTAGATAGAATAGGTGAGTAAAGACATGGTCTGCTCCTGAGCTCTTTTTCCCTAATGTGTCAAGATGTCAAAAGGAGAGCTCATTCAGACTCTGCTTATGCTGGCAAATGCTGATCTGTTCTTTTTGCCGAGATGTTGGTTCTCTGGACTAGCCTCTGCTTTATCCTGAGCTGACTAAGCCTCCTACTTCTGACTAACTTAATAGGTGCTAGATAAGGTGGAGAGTGTCCCAAGACAAATGCTTGATTGTAATAGCAGTCCAAATGGCTGCTCTCCATAAGCTGAAGTGCTTCCTGTGGTTTCCTAGATAGAGAATTGTTCAACAATTCCTCTCTCTGTTTCAGTGCCAGAATTAGGTATTTTGGAGCCCAGGGTGCACCTGGAGCAAGCAGCTTGGAACACACCCTCAAATCGAGTAGTGAAACAGAGCAGCTCGATATGGCAAACGGGGCAATGCCCCACTTGCCCCACCATAGTTATGGCCCTGCTCTGTCTGTCCCTTTTGCTAACCCAGGGTTTTGATTCTTTGTCTTTTCATTTACCTCAGTATGGTCTGCTTGCTTTAACTCCTTGTTTGGGTGATTTGACATCACCGACTTCCACATAGGCCTCTTTTTCTCTTTAACCATTTTGGTAAAAGTTGCCCAAAATCTCTGGACCTAGCTTTGACCTTCAGCAGGCAAGATCCTTAAACATTATTTCTGGACTATCAGGTCCACCGTCTTACACAATGAATTCATGTTGGCAGTGGTTAAACTATAATTCAATGGGCCCTGGAACCTTCCTAATCTCCAGTCCCCCTTCCCATATTGTCCGGGCCCCCTTCATGCATTGCAGACCCCAGCCCGGGTAGGATGAGGGCACAGGATATGGAGGGAAGGATGAGGAGGAATGGAGCAGGGACAGCAGATGGGGGTGTTGAAGGGGTGAGTGAGGGCAGGAGCAGGAGATGGGGGCTTGAGAAGGGGTGGGTGGCAAGAGGAGGTGGGGGG
>ML681989.1:9535128-9557789 GCA_007922195.1 Podocnemis expansa | reverse complement strand
CCCTGCTGTTCCCTGCGCCAGCCCTAGCCCTGGCCCCAGCTCCAACCGAACTCACTGCTACGCTGCCTGTGGAGCCAGACCAGCTGTGGCACTGCACTCCTGGCCCCAGGCCCCGACTATGGGTGGCTGAGGAAGGCCCAGGTCCTGCTCCTCCTCTGATCCGGCCCAGGCCTGCCCCTGAGCTCCCTTACTTGGCTGCCAAAGCAGAGCTGAGCTGAACTGAGCCAAGAGGTCATGTCACAGGCTGCCCCCGCCTCCACCTCCACCCCAAGCATGCTCTGAGCATGCTGAGGGCAGGAGTTTTAAAAACTCCCAGCCTGGGGGAAGTTCCCTGCTGTCTTCCCCCACGCTGGGAGCTTTTAAAACTGCTGCAGGCAGAATGCACTGGACCACTGCTCTCTGTCCCATTATTTTATTTTTAGGGGCCCCAGAATCCAGGTCCCTAAAAATGGTGAGTCCTGGAATGGCATTTTGGTGCATTTCCCACTTACTTTAACCCCTGAATGTTGCACTGCACCCATTGTGTTACCTTACTGTAGACCTGGTGTCATTACTCAGGGGTGTTCCTTCAGGAAAAGGCTGTACTCTAATCCAGTGAGCTTCTTGGGTCAGCCCCAGTATATCTGCAATGGAATCTTCTACCGTTTTTATAAGACCTCCCTTCTCATCAAACAAAGGTCAGTAGGACTCCTGAGTTTTCGTGACAGGAGAGGGGCCATTTGATTTGCCCAAGATAATTTATTCCATCCTGCTGTGGCCATGACTCTTTCAAAGGTGCACAAAACCCACCATGGGTCATCATCTGGACTCAATTTTTCAGGGGCCAATAGTGATCTCCTAGGCTTCTCTTTTCTGAAAATGGTTTGAGTTCTAGGTCAACTTCTAGAGACACTGCAGGAGATATTCTCTTTGGCTATGTCTAGACTGCCCCACATTTTTTGAAAAAAAAAATTCAAAAAAATTATTTTGAAATAAATTCAAAATACTTTTTTTGAAAAACACTTATTTCAAAAAATATTGTTTTGAGATTGGAGTTTTCCATCTTGAAATAAGGCAGGTTTTCTTCCCCATTTTTTGAAGAAGAAAGTCCACACTGGACTCTCTTTTTAAAAAAAAACAAAAAAAACCAGAGGCAATTGAAAAGATGGGCTGGCTTTCTCAAAAAAAGCCATTGCCGCATCTGACAATGACTTTTTTTGAAAAAGCTTTTTTGAAAAAGCCTTTTTTTGGGCAGGTGACTAGGTTTAACCTAGCTGAAAAAGTGCTCCAGTATTTTGAAATACTAGGGTGCTTTTTTCCGCAAAAGCTTTTTTTAAAAAAAGGGTTTTTTTTGAAAGAAACCAGCTTTCACTTTTCAAAAAAGCACTCTGGTGTTTCAATACACTGGAGCACTTTTTTTTGAAAAAACAAAATGGCTGCCTGGACACAGGAAAGCTTTTCGGGATAAGCCTCATCATGAAAAACTTTCCAGCGTAGATGTGCTCTTTGAGTCTGCTGAGAATACAGCTGCTGTGAACAGAAGAATGGCCATGTCAGATCAAACCAATGGTCCTTCTAGCTCAGTATCCATTTTGGATAGTGTCAGCATATACTTCACAGGAAGTGACCAGAACAGGACACTTTATTGAATGATCTACCCCCTTGGCATCCAAACATCAGGTTATATTGTGAGTCGAAAAATGATCAATAATGTCATCTTTTTTGATTATTCACAGAATATATGTTCATCAATCACTCAATAATCATCTGGATGTTCAGAAATTTAGAATCTGGCAAGTTTTCTAGCATGATGATGAGACTGAGGAACTATATGTCAACATGGTTTATTACTTCTTGTAGCAGTGTCTTTCAACTAATTTCAATGGCTACTGAGTCAGATTCTTAAGGTCCTAAGTGAAGTGATCAGATTTTTAAAAGTCCTCCTTATCCAGCTTGCATGAATTCTGGGAACTGCTGAATGCACTCCAGAACTGCTCAGCTTCAGATGCTAAACTAAAAGCACTTAAGATATGCTAGTGTAGTGGCTAGCATGTGTGTTTTACATGCAGAAGGTCCTGGGTTCAAACCCTAGGGGGTTAGACTAGATGATCTCATGAGGTCCCTTCCAACCCTATGATTCTATTCTGTTTTACTGTAATGGATAAGAATAATGTTTCTCACCTAGGTTCTCATCCCTTTTCATTTCATGAAGTGTAAAGACTTTGACTGCAGAGAAAAATCCATTATCTCATGTAAGACAAAAATATTTCATTCTATTCCTTTTTAAGTTTACTTCTCTACTTTAAAGTATATTGTTGTCATTATCCAACCTTTGGTAATTTTGCAACTAAAAAGATGAGTATTTGAGTCTTTAGTATTTTTATTCAATTTCCCACTGCTTATGTCAGTTTGATTGAAAGTAACCATACCAAGTGCTAGGCATTTCTATGCGAAATTTAAATCTCTCATACTATATGTTTATGTATACATGTCCATCTGCAATGAAAAATAAATTCTCAAACTCAATCGCAAAAAGACTGAAAATACAGGCTTCCTTCCTCCAAGAGACTATTTTCCTCTTTTATTTGTTAGTCAAGAGCAGATATTGAAAATATGTATATGTTATTTAGAATTCACAATGCAGAAGATTAACAATAGCTAGACAGAGCATCTGAAAAAATGTCCTACACTGTGATTATTTCTCCGAATTATTAATTAGTAAGATCAAGACCAAATTTGTTTGGAAGTTACCATATAAGCAATGTTTTACTGACTGGAGGATGTAAAAATCAGGTGCCTGAGACATCCAACCCTTATTTAATCTAATATTTTCATTGGAGTTAGTGAGTGTATTTACATCAATAAGGTTCAAGCTTCTAAGCACCCCTATATGTAGTGTAACCCTCCTGAATACCTGACTGACTGTCATATGAACCATGATTTTACCAGAAAAGGCTCAATAGCCATTTCTCTTATAAAACTTGGCTCGCGCAGCTACATCATTGGAATAGTCATTGTTGGCTGTTCCGATATCCATTTTATCATAGGTTTGGACAGTCTGTATTCCTGCATTGTAGGCACAAATCCCACCTGAAATGAAACACCAAAATATTTAAAACTGACTAAATTGTGGGGAAAAAAGACAATTCCAGTGAAAAACGTCTTGTTTTTCTTTAGTATGTTTAAAAATAATAAAGACATTTGAGAGGGTATGAATTGCTTCATTACATTGTAACTGAATGAAAGGAGATTCTGTGAACAGTTTGCATAAATCCCTGCAGCCACTTGCAATCAGAGGGAACTTGGGTTTTTACGTAAACAAATGTCAGTAGCTTGGTGAAGCTGCAGTACAGTTTTAGCTAGCCAGATTCAGACACAGCCCTGTATTTGGACCGGATCTATTCTCAATAAAATATAAGACCTGATTATCTTGTTACTTTTCATTCAGCCCTGAAAATGACTGCATAGGAGAAAGTTAAAACATGACCTCACACTCCATTCTTCTCCCCTTTCTCTGCTGCTACCTCACAATTTTGTACTGAACAATTTTGCAGCCACCCAAAGATCTGTCCAGTTCCCAAAAAGCCACCACCCTTCCACACAACTACAAAAAATGTAGGGTGAATTTCTGGATTAATTCCAATGAACTACAAAATTCACATTGACTTCAAATGCATCTTCACTCATGGTGACGCAGGAGATACCCAAATGTCAAGTCAAGTCAAGTCAAGTCAAGTCGTAGGGCTGGAAGGGACCTCAATACTATCTAGATTTTGGGGGCATTTTTAAATATTCACCAGGCAGTGTTGGAAACCCAGCAGACAACTTTTGTGCTAAAGAATGGAGCAAAATATGTGAAACCAACTAATCTAGTTTTACTGCCCAAGCTATGGGAATCAAAAAGTAGAAAAGCAGCATCAAAACACACACACACACACACACACACACACACACACACACACACAGAGTGAGATTCTTTTAAATGTTTATTATTCTAAAGTATTAATAATATAAGACACTTTCCACATGATTTTGGTCCTAGAGTTTCCCTAAGCTCCTGGATTAAATGAATTCTTTACTGTACCTTTCAGCTGTTGGTCTTCTGTCCATCTGGGGAACTTTCTCTGGATTCCCTTAATCATACGAATGAGGATGTCAGTCCCCTGAAGGAGATGTTCCTCACTATCCCATTTTCCAGCTGGCCTATGGTAGCGTTTATCAACCTAAAACAGCAAGAGAAACCATTACTTCTCAAAAAGACAAGGTGTTTACGCCATTCATCTTTCTCAACATACTGTATTTGATTTCTTGAACTTTAAGAAAATTTGAGAAATTAATCAATTTTTTGATCTTCACTGTACTTTTTACTGTAACTCTAGCACAGGCACTGAGGATTAGTACACTGGACTCTGCTAATGAAAAAGGATTTTTCTTAAAATGCATCTTCTTTTTCATTTCAAGTTGTAGTCATTCATGCTACTATTTGGCTAGCATTGCTGCAGTATATCTGGCCCACTGTTCCTGGCCCAAGAAGCATATACTATTCAGGCATGATACAGCAAAGCTCTACTTCTGTTCCTTAGAAGTTTTCATGCTTGCCTGTGCTCTACCAGTATGCTAAGTAATAAAGGAGTTCAAAAGTAAAACTCCAAGCACACTTAATTTGTTGTTGGATTATTACTGACAGACTTGGTGGAAGCAGACTGTGCTTTAAGGTGTTAGGTGAATATTTTTAAAATCCGTAGTTGTAGTTAAGGTCTCTGTGGATGAAGACCATCCTGTGCTTGTAGGCCTGCCAGTTTTCACCTAGTCTCTTGGCCTGAGACCTTTCCCTGATCAGTGGCTGCCACTAAAAGATTGAATTTCTGGAGCCAAATGAAAATGGTTGCTTGAAGTCTGAGCTGTGAGGACATAGCAAAGGTTCCAGTGTCCTCACTAAGTCTATTAAATGCACCCAGAGCTGTAACTAGGGTGGGGTGAACGGGGCAAGGCCCCAGGAGGGGAATTTTAAAGGGCAGCCACCAGCCCCTACCTGGCCCAGAAGAGGAATGTGCCTGAGGCACTTTCCTCCTAGAGGGAAGCCGGAGCTGGGGGAGTGTTTCCCCGCCCTGCCCCAATGCCCTGGCCACTCTCCAGCAGAGGCAGGGGAAGCATCCCTTCCCAGTCTCCTGCTGCTCCTTTCCTGCAGCAGGGGAAGCATTTCCCTCCCCGATCCCCTACTGCCAGGGAGGAGCAGCAGGAGTCTGGGGGAGGGAAATGCTTCCCCTGCTGCTCCTCCCCAGCGGTAGGGGAAGCATTTCCCATCCCCAGTCCCCTGCCCTGCCGAGCTGCAGGAGAAGCAGTCTCCCCATTCCCCCATCCCCTGCCGCTCCGGCCACAGGGGCAGGCGAGGCATCTTCCCCCCTGCTGTGACAAATCAGTCCCCGGATTGGGTGGTGGGGGCGCCTATTTAGCAGCCTGCCCTGGGCACCAGAAGCCATAGTTACGGCTCTGAATGCACCCCTTTACCTCCCAGAAAATATAGAGCAGAGGTTGGCATGAGAACAACTAGGTGCTCAGCCTGATTGCGCTGTAGCTGCACAAGCACACCTAGGTGCTGAGCATGGGAAATGGTCAGTCTGGCTGGTACTAGATAGCAAATCATTTTAGTGTTAACTGGAGGGTTAATGAAATGCTGCCCCCTTATTTAGGGCTACCAGACCCCAAAGCCTGGAAAGGAGGACAGGGAAGTACAAAAAGGAGGATGTTGGAGGACACATGGGGTATGTCCACACAGGGTTTTTATTTCGAAACAACACTGGTTGTTTTGAAATAAAAGTCCTTATGTCCAAATGATGTTTTCTTGTTTTGAAAGGAGGGAGCTCCTCGTTTTGAAACAAGAGCCCTCCTTTCAAAACAGCTTAAACCCACTTTGCTGTCGAAAGGAGGCTTATTTCGAAACCAGTGGTTTCGAAATAAGCCATTTGGACATGTTATTTCAAAACAAAGATTGTTTTAAAACAGCAAGGAGCTTCCTCCCAGGGTGCATAGCACCCTGGGGGGAAGGTCCCACCCCCCCTCAGGACCCTGGCCAGGGATCAGCACCCTGGCCAGGGTGCTGAGTGGGGTGCAGGGGGTTGGAGGGTGCCCCAGCCGGCTTCCCACCGCTTCCCCTTGCTGGGAGCAGAGGGGGACGGGAGCCTCAGCCCCCTTCACCCCCCTACCCCCAGCAAGGGGAAGGGGGGGAAGCCAGCTGGGGCTGCCCCCAAGCCCAGGGTGCCCTCCTCCTGCCAGGGGTGGGGGGTTCCCCCTGCCTCCCCATGGGTCCAGCCTCAGGCAGGGGGGGCCTTCCCCCGTGCCCCCCCCACCCGCGGGTGGGGGGGGTGCAGGGGAATCCCTGGCAGGAGGCGGCCATGGCGCCGCTGGCAGAAGCGGTGGGGGGTTGCAGGGGAAGCCCCACTGCCTGAGGCTGGACCTGTGGGGGGGCAGGGGGAGCCTCCCTGCCCTGGAAAGACACAGTGGGGGGGCAGGGGAAACCCCCCTGCCCCTGGCTGGAGCTGCAGGGGGCAGGGGAATCCCGGGGGCGGAGCTTCCCCTGGCCCAGCACAGGGCCTCCCTCATAGAATCATAGAATCCTAGGGTTGGAAGGGACCTCATAGGTCATCTAGTCCAACCCCCTGCCAGAGGCAGGACCACTCCCACTAAACCATCCCAGCCATGGGTTTGCTCAGCCAGGCCTTAAGCACCTCCAAGGATGGAGATTTCACCACCTTCCTCGGCAGCTCATTCCAAGGCTTCACCACTAACCTGGTAAAAAAGTTTTTTCTAATATCCAGCCTCAACCTCCCTAACCGCAACTTGAGACCATTGCTCCTCGTTCTGTCCTCTGTCACCGCTGAGAACAGTCGAGCTCCATCTTCCCTGGAGCATCCCTTCAAGTAGTTGAAGGCTGCTATCAAATCCCCCCTCAATCTTCTCTTCTGCAGACTAAATAAGCCTAAGGCTTTCTGTCTTTCCTCATAGGGCTTGTGCTCCAGCCCTTTAATCATTTTGGTTGCCCTCCTCTGAACTCTCTCTAGCATGTCCCTGTCCTTTTTGTAGTGGGGAGCCCAAAACTGAACACAGTATTCTAGATGTGGCCTCACCAGTGCAGAATAGAGGGGAATGATCACATCCCTTGATCTGCTGGTAACACTTCTTTTGATGCAGCCCAGTATGCCATTGGCCTTTTTGGCAGCAAGAGCACACTGCTGACTCATATCTAGCTTCCCACCCACCATGACCCACAGGTCTTTTTCTACACTGCTGCTACTTAGCTGAATGTTTCCCAGCCTGTAGCGGTGCATGGGGTTTTTTCATCCCACGTGTAGGATTTTACACTTGTCCTTATTGAACCTCATAAGATTTCTATTGGCCCACTGTTCCAATTTATCTAGGTCTCCCTGAATCCTGTCCTTGCCCTCCAATGTGTCTACTGGTCCCCCCAGCTTGGTGTCATCCACGAACTTACTGAGAGTGCAGTCTATTCCATCATCCAGATCATTGATGAAAATGGTGAACAGAACCGGCCCCAGGACCGACCCCTGGGGCACACCACTCGTTACTGGTTGCCAGCTAGACATGGAACCATTGATTCCTACACGCTGAAACCGTTGATCTAGCCAGTTTTCTATCCACCTTATAGTCCACCTATCCAACCCATACTTCCTTACTTTGCCAATGAGAATGCTGTGGGAAACTATCAAAAGCCTTGCTAAAATCAAGGTATATCAGATCAACAGTTCTTCCTGCATCCAGAAAACCAGTCATCTGATCATAGAAGGAAATGAGATTGGTCAGGCATGATTTACCCTTGGTAAATCCATGCTGACTGTTCCTGATCACGTTATTTTCCTCTAAGTGTTTTAGGATGGCTTCCCCTCCCTCTCCCCTCTCCTATTTCGAAATAGCATGTCACACTGGACATGCTTTTTCGATTCCCTCCTTTTCCCTTATTTAGAAAACACTTTTTTGTTATTTCGAAATAAGGTGTTTCAAAACAAGCACTTTGTGTGTGAACATAGCCATGGAGAAAATGTTGTATGAATGTCATATTCTTCTGTTTTTAGGGGGCCCTGGAATGCTTTCCCTAAAAATAAGGTATTCCATGGTATTCCAGCATACTTTAACCTCTATAAGTAAAAAGCCAGACAAAATTGTGTATTTTAAAATACCTGCCAGAGGGAGGATGTGAAGGTAAAAAGGAGGACATGTCCTCCTTTTGCCTGATATCTGGTAACCCTACCCTTATTGTATGAACAAGTTGCAGTGGACCTGTGCTTACCCTGTTCTGATGCAACAATCACTCTCATCCAAACAGAACTCAACAATGAAGGCTTTTGGGTGCCAGAGGTGAAACAGGCAGCAGATGAGGTCTTCCTGTCTTGTTTGCCCGGGCTCTTACTAAGTGCTGCCCTCAGGCATGGTTTGCTTTTTGGAGCCACCCACGGGATGTTGTATTATTTCCCAGATAGCTGGGTGGGGACTCAAACCAATTTGGTGTTGTATCTTAGACAGAAATACACCTAGCTACTGGACCCAGTCCTTGTTACTGCCAACTCTATCTGGCAGAAGAGTTACATAAATAAATCCATGATTTTGGGAAGACATTTGGATTTGCAGTAAATTATGCCAAATCTGAAATGCTGTACATTTGCCAGACTCTGAGAAGTCTTCCTTTCTGAAAACAATTGGGTACAAATAGGCAACACATGTTATAGGATACCTGGAAATGCAATATCAAACACACCAGAAGAACACTATGATGTAAATGTCAAGCCACCGCTTCAGCAAATGAAAAAAAGATGTGAAATGCTGGAGGAAAGTGTGCAGTTTCTTGGTTGAGAAGAACAGCCATGCTCAAATGGAGCATTTTGCTAAGGATATCTTTCTTGTTTCAAAATCTTTCTGTGATCATTCCAGCTAAAACCCTAGCAGGAATACAAAGGATGCTGTTACACTTTATGGAGTAAGAAAAAATAAAGAATAAGTGAAGACATTTTGTACACAGTGGACTAGCTGTTCAAAACGGTGGACTAGCTGTTCAAAACAGTCTCTGATTGTTTCAAACCAGCCAACTCAAAGCTGTACTGGAGTGAGTTCTCTAATCCAGCCAGTCACGTGGTCTTTACTGGGCAAGAAAGTTGTGGTAGTGTAAACATCGCAAGATTATCACGGATTAAATATATTAAAAAAAATCCTCCACAAATTATCCACATGTTTGAACAAAGGCTACTCTATACATTTTTGATGGAATTAGAAATAAAATAAATTATTTTTCCTCACCAACAACATCCACTGTAAATAATCAGGCTCATAATTCAAATCACAAACCAGTGATCTTGAAAGCTTGGGAGAGACATGGAATACATTAATGCTGGCTAACTAGTCAATACGAAGAGGTTTTCTAACCTATTTAGACATAAAAACTAACAACAACTTGCCCATTTCCCATAGTCCCAGTACTTTCAAGTTAGGCATCATGTTTTCAATTTTCTGAAAAAGCTGTTCTAAAAAAGATAATTCTAACAGGAATAATGGCAACTGGTCAATTATGAAACATAAAATTACAATTAATTAATATCAATCTTTGGAGACAGCTTTCTTGACAGAAAAAAAAGTCTATTCATTACACCCTCGGAGAAGGAGCTGTATGAACAAATTACATCAGAGGATCAGAGTTAGAGCAACAGAGGGAGAGGAGTGTTGGAGAAATTATAGTGAAAGAGGAGATGTTTGTTGATGGGGATAAGTATTGGAGAAACTGGTGAAAGAGGAGATTTTACACAGATATGGTCATTATATAGTATTGAGGTACAATTTGTAACCCAATACCTCAAATCATTGGATATTCATTATCAAATGGTCTTCTGGGGCAGTGGTTCTCAACCTTTTGTGCATCATGACATGTTTAGTTGCATATCATGGCCCTACCAGACACACCAGCCCACCTTCCCAAAGCTGAATACAGCCATTTCTCTGACTCTCCATAACACACTTTTCACTGTATGGTGACACAGTAATGTGTCCCGACACAGTGGTTGAGAATCACTGTTTTGGGGAATCGTAGGCCACACAAAAGGAAATGAAGAATTAACCTTTCACTTGCTACTAGGTGCTTGGCTCCTGATAGTCTTTCATTGGGGAAAGATAGTGAAGCTTATAAAAATGGTTAAAAATAGGGCAGATTGTTATGGAAAAATTAATGCATCGGTTATAATCCATGGAAAATAGATTTAGAACAAATAGATATTTAGATGTTTAGTCACCATTTAGTCAATACTCAAAGTATATTCACCTGCAACAAAAGCAGGTCCGCTGTGCTGTTTTTTTTTTGTTTTTTGTTTTTTGTTTTTAATATTACAATATGATGGACATGCCTGGACTGTTCAATATGTGTCATCAGAAATTCCAGTTGACTTAATAATATCAGTAAAAATGACATGTCATAGGCGTTGTAAAGAGGCTCGCTCTGTAGCAGGTTAATAAATAGAGATCAGGTGACTGTGCTACACTATAATATCTCTGGACAAAGGCTCCTGACTTTAATGACTGTTCTGTTTCTGATATTTACACGGGAAGGGTTTGTAAACCTGCCAACACTTAAATAAATGAATATTAAGAATAAAAAATGGAATTTGTGAGTGGAAAGGGAAAATGTTTAGCCTCTGCAATGGCTTTCCCTAGCCCCATGGACTTAATGAGTATTCAGACAACACACAAGAAGCAAATTTTGCAATCACAGGTCTGACAGATGCTAATGCCTTAGCAACAGTTCATTTTCTAGCAGTACATCCAGTATCAATCTTGGCCAGAGCTGTGCACTGTTGGGAAATGTGGCTGGCTGGCTCGCTGCCAAACACTTGGATATACAATGACTGGTAGTTTGTTGATAATTACTGACCTGCATCAAACCAAATGCATTTCCATTATCACCCCAGCCACCCTTCAGGATAGCTCCAGCATGTGACTCTCTAGAGATGATGGCAGCGATCACAGCTGGATCCACACATTTTTTCTGGCCAGCACGCTTAATGATGCCTTTATATTTGCTCATATTTCTTAAGTCCTTCTCAGCAATTGTTTGAGAAGCAGCAACTCCTGTAGTAGGTATAAAGCAAATGTGTTTTCTTAATAATTTTAATGGCAGCAAGAGATTTCCTAAGCACAGAGCTCGTCTGCTGTCTGATAGCCTTTGTGCAAGTCAGATGTGTTTTGAATTGAGCATAAAGAATTTTTACTATGTGTGAAAGTGAAACAAACAAACAAACAAACAAACAAACAAACAAACAAACAAATGCTTTGAACATAAGTGTAAAATCTGGGTTTTGTTTTTATTTCTTTAAACCTCAGGCTGAAGTGAATGGGCTTGCTGAAGCAGTGGAGATGGAGCATGCCCAGGCCCGAAATAGAAATCAGCTATAATCTGTCACCCTCTGGATTATGCAGGAGTGATGTTGACAGGAGTTGAGAGGAATCACATCTACCCCTCTATGACCAGAAGTGTAGGAATGTAGTATGGAGCTTCTAAATTGAGCAGTGCAGTAGGTTCAAAATGATGGGATTCTTAAGGACAAATGCAGAGGGCTCATTAGGGGAGAGAGGAGGGTGGAAGGCTGATTTATTAGTCTTTAAAAGTGCCGCTATACTCCTTGTTAGTGCCCAATAGTCGCACTTTCCTCTCAGTTTCTTTTGGAGCACGACCACCATTTCATGTTACATTAGGAGCCTTTGGCAGGAGGTCCACATTTGTTTGAGAGAACAGGGAGATCCTTTGCTTTTTTTCCCACAACTAAGCTGTTGATGTGATGTGATTGCAACAGGTGTAAAATAGTGAGGACTAAATAGGAGTCTGGGAGTCAGAACTTCCTCCATACTAATCTTAGCTTTGCCATCGACTTGCTGAGTAGCTTTGGGAAATTCAGTTGGGCCAGATTTTAATGAGTGACCATTAATTTTGGGTGTTTCAAATAGAAACTCCTTGGCTATGTCCACACATACATCATTATTTCGAAATAAGTTATTTCAAAATGAGTTATTTCGAAATAAAGTCCTTATTTCGAAATAAGTTAATTCAAATTAAGAAAATGTTAATTTGAATTAAGGGAAAGCCTGCTTTCGAAACAGCTGTTATTTCAAAATAAGGCCATTTGGACATGTTGTTTCGAAACAGTTGTGTTGTTTTGAAACAACATGTCCAAACGGCGTTATTTCGAAATAACTGTTTTGAAATAGCAGCCATTTCGAAATGAATGAGGTTTAAGCTGTTTTGAAATGACGGTTCTTATTTCGAAATGACAGAGCCTGTTATTTCGAAATAAGAAAACGTCGTGTGGACATTCAGTTTTTTATTTCAAAACAACCAGTGTTGTTTTGAAATAAAAGACTCGTGTGGACATACCCCTTGTGACTAAGGGGTCAGAGTATCACAGCTCCTGATAACTTTAATTAAAGGTGTTTGTAAAAGTGCTTCTGGAAATCAGACCCTAAGGCTATGTCTATACTGGCAATTTAGGTCAAATTAAGGAGACTTAATTCAAACTAAATTAGTTCCTATCTACACTAGACTTTAATTAAGCTGAACTAAGAAATTCCTTAATTTGACTGAATTAAAGCTTAATTTGAATGAATAAGAACTGCCTGTTAGTTTGAACTAAGCCTTAATTTGACTCCTTAGTTTGAACTAAGGATGGTGTAGACCTGGATTAACCCTTAATTCAACTTCATTAAGGTCGAATTAAGGGCAGTGGGGTCCAATTAATAAAGTGGACTGAGTCAACTTTAAGTAAACTTAGCCCACTTTGTTAATTCAACTTAATAAGGTCGAGTTTAGTTCAAATTAAAGTTCTACTTATTAGTAAGGCACTTTAAAGATGTAAAGTGTTATGGACCATTGTGATGGCTGTTTGCTGAAATATGGAAGTAAAATAGCAGAATTCTACTCACCACAGTACTGTAAACCTTCCTGTTTTGCAGTTTTACAGGAAGCCCCAGTGGTATCAACATTATTTATGTTACCAAAGCATCCAGTCTGACTCTCAGAAGTACCTGCAATATTAAGCGGAGAGATTTTACATTAAGGACCTTTTGAGAACATAAGTTCCAAAGGCAGAGGTTAAAGTATAATTTGGCAGGCTCTGGAACCCTCCTAATCGGGTGGGCCCCCTTCCCACACAGGTGTGCCCCCTCCCACATGTCCAGGCCTGCCTCCCCAACCCCAGCTTCTGCCCCCCCCCCGGGGAGGGCCCCCGCCCGGGCTCGGGCCCCCCCCAAATGCCTTCCCCCCACATCAGCCCCTGCCCCCAGTATCCATTTCCCTGCCCCCAAAATCCATCCCCTGCCCTCAATTACCCCCCAATCTCCACCTCCAGCCCTCAATACACACTCCCAGCTCAGGTGCCCCCCAATACACCCCCCCGTGCGAGCTGGGCCGCCCCAATACTTACTGGCAGCCCTACGCTGGGCTGGGAGACAATGCAGCCTCCAAACACAGTCTGTGCATGCACAGGGGAGCCAGGCATGCCCCCTCCACTCTCTCCCTGCCTGCAAGAATGCTGCAGAATGCCATTCCAGGGCCTGCTATTTTTAGGGGCTCAACATTTGGGCCCCTAAAAATAGAAAATGGAACCAGAACACTGTACTCTGGGGCCCGCTATTTTTAAATGGTGTGCCTGGAACACAGCGTTCCAGCTCCATTTTCTATTTTCAGGGGACCCAGAATGGTGAGCCCCTAAAAATAGTGGGTCCTGGAATGGCATTCTGCCACCTTCCAGCCCACTTTAATCCCTGTCCAAAGAAGTAACCATGTTAGTCTAGTCCAGCAAAACAAACCGTGACGGAGTGGGATTTTCTCCCACAAAACCTCATGCAGTAAATAAATTTGTTAGTCTTTAAAAGTGCCATAGGACTCTTTGTTTGTTTTGTGAACACAAGTAAAGCTAAAAGAAATCAATATAATGAACCAGCTTCTGCTCCATTCTCCAATGGGTTAAAGTTCATAGGGGGGTTTTGTTTCTTTTGGTTTTGTTTTGTTTTGAGTTCTCATGAACAGGAGGACTTGCTAGCCAGAATTCACTGCCTCTGTAGGAGGAGAAGCCCTGTGCAAACTGTCTTGCTTTTAATTTGGCTCTAAAAAAAGCAAGATATGAACATCTTGCATGTGCCCCTCACTGAGAACACCTTATTGACACTTCTCACAGGATTCATTCTTGATCATAAGTTGCTCTGAAATAGTTTATATTCTATTTGCTCTTGAACCAAACTCATTCATCCATGTCCAGCAGCTGTCTGAGTCCTCTGAGGGAACAACAGAATCAGCTTTTATTTTTGGAGTCCTGGGACTCCATCTCAGATGCTGGGATGCACAAGGAATGAGAAGATCATCCCTTTCTCCCAACGTCTATTGGCTTTTTTTCAGGTAGGAGACTGTGGGGAACTGGTCCTTTTGTTTGTCCTGGAGGTATTTTGTCCTTTTCTTCTGGACTACTTTAACACCACGTATCAGACATCTCAAAGAGGCACAACCAGAGGACTCTGCCCCAAGTCTAGAGCCAAGGCTATGGTCATGCTGCTGCTCAGAGAATGGTGTCTAGGATGAGAGAGGTGCTTCTCTCATCTCCGGGGGATGCCAGAGGTAAACCTATCACTCTCCATTCCCACAAAGATCTTTCTACAGTGTTGTTTTGACAGTAAGCTTAGTGAAATAGAAATAAAGCCTAGACTCACCAATGAGGGCAGCAAGGCCCAAGCTTATCAGCATTAGTAGCATGGGGATGGTTCTCCTCAAGCACCCAAGAGAGTCTGACAATAGATCCAAGTCTGCAAAGAAATCAAATCTCTAAATGTGCAATACTGCTGTGAAGAAGAACAGTTTTTCAGCCCTTTTAGAAGTTAAGAATGATTGTACTCTTGGCCAGTTCATCTGACAGTGACTCTTTTTCCCAGAATCAGGTATGAAAACTAAAACGAGGGAGCATGATGTCTTGTGGGGAGCTGTGGAGTGGATGACTGGGACACTCACAAAGAGGACAAAGTAAAACCTTAGCTGTCTATATTGAAACAATGCACAAAGTTGGGAAAGGTCCTAACCGTAGAGTTAATACAATATTGGGGCTATATGTGATATCATACTTCACCTAAATTCTTAGAAGGCCATACTCACGCCCTTCCTTAAAAAAACTGGTGGTAAAAGGCAAAACACAAGCTCTGTCTCTAGCATGGCACCGTATCTGATAGTCCACATTCCTCAATGAGTTGTAGGGTTGAGTGTTAGAGAAACAAACTGTGATTGAAGAAGCCCAGAAAGACCTCTCGACCACATACTGGCTGCCTTTTTATAAGGCTTGAGCATCATCTCCTCATGCTCAGGCCTCCATGCCCAAATTTAGCCTTTTCACCCACCTAAGACTGAGGTGTTCTTATTTCTATAGGTTAACACACTGATACATGTAACTGCCATCTGAGCTTCTTATCATACCCGTCATCCTGGCTTAAGTAGATTTGTGGTTGTTACTTCCATTTTCCCAAAATCTAAAGGCAACCATTAGGCCAGTTATCTATGCTGAAGATTACAACTTGTTACACTTGACTATACTTCTATGAACATATGCTGAGTCGCTTCAGCTAAATGTGTTACAGGACACAGAACTGTAGATTTCTTGTGTTATGGCTGAATATAATGAAAACAGAATATAATAAAAGCAGGCAGTGAATATAGCAAAGGCAAGCTAGCCCTATGGGCTATAGGAACCATTTTTGAAATGATGAGGCATTTTTCTTGACTGAATGTGAAAACACAGAGGGCACATCTACAGCACTTTTATTTTGAAATAACACTCGTTATTTCAAAATAAAAATGATTTGGTCTACACGATGTTCCCTTATTTTGAAAGGATGGACCTTGTCCTTTCGAAATAAGGATCGTCTTCCTGAAAAAATAAAACCTACCCCCCCCGAAAAGACCGTTATTTCGAAACGGATGTTTCGAAATAATGGCATTAGACCCGTTGTTTCGAAACAACACCGTTGTTTCGAAACAACGGTTCGAAACAGCGGATCCATTGGTGTTATTTCAAAACATCCGTTTTGAAATAACGGTCTTTTCGATCCCGTGGTTTCCCTTATTTCGAAAGGAGCCCTTTCGAAATAAGGGTTTTATTTCGAAATCAGTCCTTTCGAAAGGACACATTTTGAAATAAAACGGTCTGTGTAGACGTGCCCAGAGAGAAAAGAATTCTGTGTACAAATACTGGGATGGACACCATAACAGTAGCTCTTCTCCTCTCTGATACTGCACACAATAAGAGCGTTACACTTTAGAAAGGAGTCTTCGGCTATGTCTACACTTAGATTTTTAAACTGAATTAACTTAAATCAAACTAATTAAATTGAACTAATAATCATTAAATTGAATTAAGTTAAATGAAATTAACATGGCTCCACTAGAAACCCATATCAAACTACTATGTCCATGGACAGGACTTGCCAGTTCAGTTTAGGAGAGGGGCTTTAAGGGAGGTGTGGCAACATGGCCCCCAAGAAGGGCCATCCCCCCACCCAATATACAGAAAGAGGAAGGCACCCTGGGAGGAAGAAGGGCAAAAAGTGTTAATTCAAACTAATGGTTAGTTCGAATTAACACAGCTACACTGGGTTAAATTGAACTAATAAGCTCAAGTTAATCATCATTTTGAATTTGAGGGAGGTTTTTATAATTTCAAAATGATCTTTCCTTATTTCAGATTGAGGGAGGTCCTTATTTCGAACTAAGGAAAGCTAGTGTAGCCATGCAATATTTTAAATCAAATTAATCACAGTTGATTCGATTTAAAGTGTAAATGTAGACATAGCCTTAGACTCTAACATAGGCTGTGTTCACACACAGGCATTATTTCGATACAAGTTGTGTCGAAACAACTTGTATTGAAATAATGCCTTATTTCGAAATAACTTAATTCAAATTAACAGTTTTTTAATTTGAATTAAGGAAAAAGCTCAAAGCAAAATAGCAGTTTCAGGCAACAGTTATTTCGAGACAAGTCACTGTTGTTTCGAAACAACATGTTCAGACTGCTTTGTTTCGAAACAACTGTTTCGAAACAACATTGTTTCGCCCCCAAATGGGGTTTAAGTTTTTTCGAAACAACACCATTGTTTCGAAACAACGGGTGCCGTTGTTTCGAAACAACCATGCGTCATGTGAACAGGGTATTTCTTATTTCGAAACAACCTCTGTTGTTTCAAAATAAGAGTGCTGTGTGAACACAGCCATAGACTCTAAGGTCAGAAGGGACACAGGACCAACATGATCAACCTGTCCAACCTTCTATACAATACAGGCCACAAAACTTCACCCACCCCTTCATGTAATAAGCCTCTAACCTATGACTGAGTTATTAAAGTCCTTGAATCATAATTTAAAGACTATAAAGTACAGAGAATCCACTAGCAAGTAAGCTGTGTCCCATGGTACAGAAAAACACCCTCAGAGCCCTTGCTAATCTGCCCTTGGAAGAATTCAACCCCAAATATGGTGATCAGTTAAAACCCTGAGCATGTGGGCAAGTCTTACTAGCCGGACACCCAAAAAAGAATTCTCTGTAACAACTCAGAACCCACCCTGTCTAATGTCCATTCTCAGGTAACTGCCATATCCACCACCAGTTGTCCAAAAATTGGTCAATTGCAAAATGAGGCCATCCCACCATACCATCTCCTCCATAGATTTATCAAGCTCAGTTTTGAAGCCAGCTAGGTTTTTTGCCCCCCACAACCATCCTTGGAAGGCTTTCCCAGAACTTTATTCCTCTGATACTTATAAACCTGAATCTAATTTCAAACTTAAATTTCCTGATGGACAGTTTGTACCCCAAGAACATCGCTGCCCCAGGGAAAGGCCATGCCCCCTGGGCCAAGGCCCTGCTCCCTGGTCATGATCCGGTGCCAGGGCCCACTCTGGTGTTGGGCTTCTGCTGCCACCAACCTGGCCCCAGATCCCTGGCCAGGGATGGTGCTGGGAGAGGCGTGCACCATCGTGAGCGGCCCTGCCTTAATCCCTGGCCAGGAGAGGCAGGCACTGCTATGGGCACCCCAGCCCCCGATCCTGGGCTGGGGACAGGGCCAGGAGAGGCAGGGGATGCCCCAGGCACTCAGGGCACTGGCTCCAGCACTCACGGCACATGCCCTGTGTGCCAGGTGCCAGCAACGCCTCTGTTGTATCCATTTGTTTTCATGTCCACATTCGCACTGTACTCAAATAATTCCCCTCCTCCCTAATATTTATCCCTCTGATATATTTATAAAGAGCAATCATATTTCTCCTTAACCTTCTTTTGGCTAGGCTAAACAAGCCATGCTCTTTAAGTCACCTCTCATAACGCGGGTTTCCATTCTATGGATCATCCTTGTAGCCCTTCTCTGCACTTGTTCCAATTTGAATTCATCTTTCTTAAATAAGGGGGAACCAGAAATGGACACAATATGCCACATGTGGTCTCACCAGCACCTTGTAAAATGGTACTAACACCTCCCTACATCTACTGGCAATACCTCTTCAGAGGCATCCTAGTTAGACATTAGCTTTTTGCATGGCCACATCACATTGGAGACTCATAGTCATCCTGGGTATGTCTATAACTGGGGGCTCTTTACTGAGTCAACTTAACAGGGTCAGCTTTAAGTCGACCTTATTAAGTCAACTTAAGGGTATGTCTATACTGGAGACAGTGTAGATGTACCCCAGAGTCCATAGAAGTTAAGTCCTTGAAGAATTTGGAGTTTGCAGGTCTTAGGCATACATCCAATGCCTAGATGGGTTTAAGTCTTTGTTTCACAGATTCATTTGTTAGAAATCCAGTTTTAAGGAATAGAGACCAAATAGTCCAAGTGTAGAGTTTGTTCTAATTCTTCCCTGAGAATTAGCAGGGTGATTTCCAGTCCAGGCCTGGCGGGGATCTCAATTCTGTGGCCCAAATGTTCCCTGAGACGCTTGGACAGATGTGAGATAAAGGGATTATGTTCTAAACTTCCTTTTATAGTTGTAGCAAGGTGGGCATTTGCAGGTCATTTCTTCATGTGGGCTTTGATGACAGATCCCAGGTATTTAAGTGGCGAGTACAGCATCCTGTGAAGTAAACCTTCACTTTCTGGGCACCACAGGTAATTAGCTGCATTAGCACCATTAACGGACAGTTTACATTGGTACATGAAAGGTCCATTTAGATGTTAACGTTCCTTGTTGACCCCTTCCAATAGAACAATAGTAACTGATAGGACTGCTTCCCTATCTTCTAACAGGATATATGTAAATTTCATTAAGAAAACACTATTGATACACATGCATTTCAAAGCCCTTGCCTTCTTGTAACACTACAATTGTATTTTCCTATAATCTGTCTTAGCATGACAGATGCTTTCTATCTTAAAGTGCAATACAGCAGAGACAAAGTAACAGCCATGAAGGACAAATTCTGGAGTCTTTTCTCAAACAGCGCTGTCACTGAGATCAATGAGTAAGGAACTGACTTCCATTAACACACACAGAATTTCACTAACAAGCAGAATTGAGAATAGTTCCCACTATGAAAGAGCTTGATATTTCACTCACCTGTCTTCAATTTATCTTCTTCTAGAGGATGATTGCTTTGAAGAGCTTTATATACACTAGAAAGTTCCTTCCCTGTTTTTCAAAACAACATGAGATGTGATTAAATTGATTTTCAGATGTGTAATTAAAACAAGCCAGCGTCTGTCATTATGAGAGTTTGCATGTGGGAAGGTGTGACTTCAGTTCCGCTATTTGGCAATATTGAGATTTCAAAAGAAATAAATTTCCCTTCCCATGTGCTCTGATTTTCATTATCTTTCTCTACCGTACGTGGCAAAACAAAAACAAGCCATTCATTTTCCTCTCTAGGAATGGATTACCTACTCTTGTTGTAGAGTCATAGATCCTCTCAGAAGAGTCTGTGGCAACAAACAAAAAGCATTTCCTCTCAGGCAGAAGCAACTAATCATCAGAGAATGGCACACTACCTTGCTACTGTGGTTCAAGTTCACAGGACAAGGACACACCAGCGGTTCCTTGCGTTCCTCCATGTGTCTCACAAGCTGTTTGTATGATGGCTGCCTTCTTGGCTGAGGAAAACCTGTAAAGCTAAAAGCATTAGCTACTATAGTTTGAGCTAAAAAGCCAACTCTGTGCCTGACGACTGTTACAACACATATGTCGGATGTTAGACAAATAAACAGGTTGTCCCAAAGGCAGATTGGGTGCCAATGTACCCTCTAAGTTGATGATACTGCTGAGCAAGTTATGGATGCAGCTGATCAAGTTCCTTGCTGGTTCCCTGACCGCCACCAAGCCCCTTCCCCACTGCCCATTGGCTCCCCAAGTGCATCCATAACTTGCTCAGCTGCATCATTCTTAGAGGGAACGCAGATCACTTGCTGGTGGATTTTCTGTACCCTGAAATGTTTAAATCATGATTTGAAGACTTCAGTAATGGATTCATACCTTAGGAGACTATTACAGGAGTAGGTGGGTAAAGTTCTTTGGCCTACATTGTGCAGGAGGTCAGATTAGGTGATCATATTGGTCCTTTCTGACAGTAAACTTTGTGAGTCTATGAAACCATCTGTTCCATAGAGGCCATTATAATCATCTAGTCTGACCTCTATAAGACAAAGCCCCAACTATTAGGACAGTTCCTATAAAGGCAGGACACCCTAGCGTTGAACCCTGGGTTCATGATGTAACTACGATGGACCGGTGACACCCACCAAGGAGACGGACACCAATTTCCAGTAGAAAAAATTTTATAGTGGTCTCATAAAGGCATACAACGAAATAGCAACAAATATGCCTATGTGTGTGTGTGTGTGGGGGGGGGGGGGATAAACAGCTACACAATGAAAAAGACTATGCAAGATACAAGTGGGACAATAAACAGCTATGTAGTAAAAGGACTATGCAGGGTACAAACAAAAAACCACACTTATAAACAATGCATAAATGGAAAAAAACTACACTTATAAACAATGCATAAATGGGATTATAGAGAAAAGAACAAAAAAGGGGAAAGAAACAAATCAAGAGAGGTAGAATAACGGTATCAGTTTATAATACCTGTCCTAGCACCGTAGTGGAACCCAAAGCAAGGAGGCAGACCAGCTGCAGCATCCCAGTATGTAATCTTTCAGCCGGCAATTCGAGTACACCCAAAAGTCTCGCGGGCAGGAGCTCCCTGTCTTGGTCGGGGGATCAGGCCGACCGGTTTGTGACGTGCCTTTTAGCATTCGAGGGTGGGAGAACACTCAAACCAATCGAGGCAGGGGCTTAAATAGTGTACTGCATGGCCAGAGTATAAAATAGCCAATTGGAAGTGAGGTGCAGGTCAGGACTGATGATGTAACTGGGACCCTGGACAATGATCCCTCCTTCGTGGTGACAGGGGTGCTGAGAAACTGTTCAAGGGGATAGAAACTCACCTCCTCCTCCTTTGATGACACAGGGCTTGGGAGGTAGAAAGTCACACAGGAAATTGAGGCCCATCAGGGGAGATCGATCCTTAACACTCTTCCCCTTGAGCTGGATAGCCCGGAGATGAGACCCATCAGGGCAGATGGATACTTAACACTCCTCCCTGTGAGCTCCATAGTCTAGAGGGCTACCTTGGGGGGGGGCAGGGGGGCCATTATGTCTGCCACCTTCGTTGACACCTAGAGGTCATTTCTACAGCCAAAAGGGCAAGGAAGCCAGACTGGGAAATTGCAGCCGATGAAAATTAACTTTCATCAGCCCCACCCTCCATATCACCCCAAGGTATGTCCTTGCTGCAGACTTTAAGCTTTCGTGTAAAATAAAATACTTTCTAGTGCTTTCTGTGAACATACAGCTATACCAGTGTAAATCTTTGTGCTAATGCCTTCAGCCTTGCTGAAAATGGTCTCCTGTTAAATTGCTGCAGCAGCAAATCAGTGTTCCAGGACAGTCTGATTGACTGGCTAGACAGGACAATGAGGGAGCCAGGAGAGTGCTCCCCTGCCCCTGAGCTGAAACTGCGCATGCCTGGGCAAGCTAGAGAGGGTGTGGAGCCAAGCTAAGGAGGAAGCACTAAGCAGCCAGCAGCTGGGAGCCAGAGAACCCAGGCAAGGGAGCTGGGCTGAGCCGATTTGTGCAGAACAGACTCACAGCAGCTGGACCAGCTGAGAGCCAAGCCCAGCTGGACAGAGCAGAGCTGGAGCTGGAGTTATCTGGAGCTGAGTGCAGGAGCCCAAGGAGCTGATCTGATCTGCACAGATACACAACAGCAGAATCAGAGGGGCCGAAGAGCGTCACACTACAGCAGAGTGGAGCTGGGAGCCAGGACTGGAGCCGTCTGGAGCTGGGTGCAGTGAGCAACTGAGAAACAGTGAAAAGAGGTCTGATGCTGGGATCCTAGGCTGTGTTCACACAGCCTCCTTATTTCAAAACAACAGAGGTTGTTTCGAAATAAGGTTTCAGCTGTTCACACGACGCACAGCTGTTTTGAAACAAGGGGAAGCCCTTGTTCTGAAACAACTGTATTGTTTCGAAACAAGTTAAACCCCATTTGGGGTCGAAACAAACTTGTTTCAAAACCCTTGTTTCGAAACAAGGCATGTGAACATGTTGTTTCGGAACAAAG
>ML681989.1:9436723-9534728 GCA_007922195.1 Podocnemis expansa | reverse complement strand
TGTGAACTTGCTATTTCGATTCCCGTTTTTTTCCTTATTTCGAATTAACATTTTGTTAATTCGAAATAAGTTGTTTCGAAATAAGTGTTATTTCGATATATGGTTGTTTCAAAACAACCGTATCGAAATAACCCGCTGTGTGAGAACACAGCCCTAGAGTCCGGGGACATGCGGCCACTGCCAGAGCATGCGTCTCTGACTCCCTGGATTACAGTAGTGCTGCCAGGCCTGGACAGAGGGCCTGCAACATGTAAAACAGACTAAGAATGTCCTCTACACCCCAGAGATGCTGTGTGTGATAACCCCTGTGCCAGGGGACTTGTTAGGGGTTTTACCTTTAACCTTTCTCCTCTTTTCTTTATTTGAGTCTTGATTGCTATTTGTTTAATAAATTGTATTACTTTGAATTACATACAGTGATTGGTGGGCCAGGGAAGTGCCCAGTGCAGTCAGCATCCTGGAGTGGGAACATCCTGCCCCCTGCCCTGAATGACTGCAGCAAGATTGGGGGTCAAGCCCCCAGGAACTCTGGGGCTAGTCTTGTTGAGATTACAGGGGCCCTGCCACACAGCCGAATGGGAGAGGAGCCTTTGAGGTCAGTCAGGTCTCTGGGTAAAGGAAGTGGGAGCAAGGGCTCAGAATCTGTGGCTTCCCACCGTCACTGGTGTGGTGCATAAACCAGAAAAGTTCCCCACAATAGCGGGTACATCCCCCACTTATACAAGGCTGCCAATCCTTGAACCATCCTCTCTATGGCCCCCTTACCTCGCTGCCAGAGCAGAACAGCCATGGCACAGGCTGAGGTTCCTGCCCTGAACCTGCGCAGGGCGGGAGATTTAAAAACTCCCAGGGCCAGCCCAGGACAGTTCCCTCCCAGAAGGAAGACTGTGTCTTCTGGCCACAGCTGCCAGCTGTGCATGGCTAGCAGCGTTCCCTGCATGGGGGAGTGATGGGGCCTGTGCTCCCACGCAGCTTAGAGGGAACGTTGGGTGGAATATTACTCTTTATTGCCTGCTCGTTCCTCTCAACATCTTGAGTGAGTGAAGAAGGGCTGCCTTACAATTCTTTTATCCAAAACAGTATGGAAATACACACCGCTGACAACATTTCAGGAACGCTTATATGGTTCCGTTAACATCTATACAATGAATATTGGTGATTATATGGCGCATATAATTATCCCTGCCTCTGTTTACAGGTTTTGCATATATTGTATGGATGCTTTACCTTCTAACTCATTATTTTCTACAACAGAAATTACTTTGCAGTCCTTAACAAGCAAGGAGGAGGGGGAAGCAGGGTGATAAGCAATGTTTACATCCAGGATCTTATGTAGGAGGGGAAGCTGTTACCCCAAAACTCAATTCCACAGCTGCCCAGCAGCCTGGGTCTTAGGTATACAACTCTGGGATAACAGCGAGTGGGGCCAGCGCTGTCTAAAACGGCACCCAATGGGAAATATGGCTACAGGCCCACTGATCAAGAACAGACTCAAGGAGCAATGATATACTCAGAGCAAGGAATTCTTAAAAAACATGTTAATTTTTATTACAGGCTTATCACAAAATACTCAAAAGCAAAATACAGACACTTGCACTTACATCGAATACTGTAGCAATTAAAACCTATAACAGTGGATACTTTTGATATAAGTTTTACAGGCTGCACCTGATGGATCTTAACAATTACAATTTAGATTAAAATAAGCATCCTACTGGATGACAGTTAAGCTAGGATGCTGACAGTTACAATAAACTGCTGCCCTACTGGGCTCCAATCCTTAAAGAGAAATACACAGTTTCAGGCCTGACAATGAGACAAATACATTAAAACAGCCCAATTTTCTAATAATTACCTTAAACTCTTAAACTAAACATTAAGCACATCAGATCACTCAACATTCATACAATGACATTCAGCAAGTAGGGATCGGTCATTTGCAGAATGGGGAGATCTCAGCTCTTAAAGTTATTTCCCTTCTCAGCACAGTAAGGGTTTCCCATACAAATTTTCCCTGCTGGTTTGCCTAGCATTGCCGGTTACTTTGCATGGATTGGGACCCTGCCAGTGGTTAGTGATTTTAAGTGTTTTACTGGTGTCTAATCACAGCTTTTGATCTAAGACCGCAGCTGGTGGTCTTGTACCCTTTCTGGGGGCTTTTCTTACACAATCTGATGAAATTTTTGTCTTGAAACTCAGTCCGGTCTCTGATCTCACTCGCTCCTTGTCCAGCTGCTCCTCCAACTCTCTCCTCTGTTACTGCCTCCTCAGCGACTGGTGAGATGGTGCCTCCACAGAGTCACTCTGCCTTTGAAAGCTCTGTAAGGCTCACAGCTACAGTTACCACTTTGTGTCAACAGGGGTCTCTGCTGAGTACACCAACACTTTTAACAAAGCTAATACCTCAGGAGTCCACAGTGCTCGAGATGGTCAGGACTTCTCGGACTAAAGTCTTCACAAAGCCTCTGGAGTGATGGTTTCTGGGTGCTCAGAGACCTCTACATGCAGGACTTAGTTGGCTGCCTGGTCTCAAGTGAGTGGAAGACTGAACATCCGTCAGTCGAGCCTGACATTAGGATGCCCTGCTAGGTATCGCCCTTGGTGTGTGTGGTATGCTCAGAATAACACAAACTCTGAGCATAAGGGCAGGACTAGGTTATCTGCGTTGCTCAGGCACTCAGTGTACTCTCTTGAGGCTATTTTACATCCAAGATTCTTTGAGCGAATGGTCACTCGAGAATACTGAGTTAAACTCAGTGCTAGGATGCCCTCATCATCCGCCAGGGACGTTGTCACTCTCTCTCTGGGGTCAAGTGAGAGTATGACTCCTAATGCAATAGGAACAAAGCCAGAGGCCAGTGGAACCCTTTAGGAAGGGGGAGAAGATCTCCGAAGTTCTGCTGAGCTGCAGCTCCTTTTATGCAACTCAGAATGTCCAGCCACATCCCTGCAACCAATCACACAGAGGATGACTTCATCCTTTTGCCCATATTTGGACTGGTCACTCACTATCCGAATGTTGTCTTCTACCTCATTTCAACCAGTTTTCATCAGTTACCTGATGGGGGGGAGTTCAAAAGTTTAAATCCTCCACCATCCTGACCTACTTTCTCTCCAATGAGATATATCTGCTAGGTCCATCCTCTTATGATCCAGATGCAGAGAGATCATGTTTCACTTGCTGATTGCATCTCTGAATACTGGCCTCCTGTTAGACACTTGTAGACAATACCTAGTGCTAAGTAAAGCAGTAGCACTTATATATGTATTATGCTATCTTTTGGTTTATTGTTGGAGTTTTTATCTATGTTGGATTTTAAAGGAGATTATAATCCAATAAGGAGGACAGCATATTCAGAGCTGTATAAGAAGTCTTTATTGAAAGAGAACTGAGAGAGAGAGAGGAGACAGACAGGTTTTCCTAGCACCTAAACAACTCTCCCATTTATCACTATGGCAACCCCAATGACCCTAGGTAGTCCAAAACACCACAATCTACTTATTTATTTTTGGTTTACCTTTATTCATTTGTTTATTGATTTTTGCAACACAAAGTATTGCCATATTTACATGTTCATGCTTGCCCTGGATTCTCTTGCTGAGAGACGGAGCAAGTTCACTTAAAGGGACAGTAGTTGCTTTTCCTTCTTTCTGCACTTCTTTCAGGTACTAAATCTTATATAAGTACAGAGGCGTCTCTGGCACTGGGCACCCGGGGCACGTGCCCCGAATCCCAGTGCCAGTGCCCCAGATCTGGCCCAATCGAGCCGGAGATCCGGGACCTAGCTGCCGGCTGCCACCAGGGATCTGGGGCCTGGCTGCCCATGGCAGCGGCGGCCCTTTCCCCAGCCAAGGATGTGGGACCCAGCTGCCTGTGGCCGCTTCCGGCCCCGTCCCCAGCCGGGGATGCGGGTTCCGGCCTCCCGCGGCTGCTTCCGTCCCTATCCCCAGCCAGGGGGTGGGGCCTGTGGGCTGGGGGCGGGGCCTGGGCCTGGGCCCCTGCCCTGGATCTCTCCCTGGACCAGCGATGCCTCTGTATAAATATATCTATTCCTACTTTTAATTTTGACCTATTCTAAAAATTTCTACCATATTGCCTTACACTATTCTTTACTCACAGATTCCTTTATTAAATTAAATTTATTTTCCAATTAAGCATGTGACAAAAATCTCAGGCTACAAAGCCAGAGATTCAAAAGAAGATAAAACTTTTTTTAACTAAAATCTCATTTACAGGACAGCAAGGCTTGCCTGTAGTAATCCCATTATTATATTAGCTATTATTCACACTGGGTGCTAAATTTAATTCTTTCCTACAATATCATTATTGTGTTGCACAGAGGTGATCCTCTCATATATGACACATACTCACCAAATCATTACATATTCCCTCTCCCATGTCTCTTTAGGGGACTCCGTGCAGCCCCTCCCTTCATGCCAGCTGCTGCATTCTCCCCGTTCCTTCTTCCAGGCAGAACAATTACTAGAACTTTTCATGCCTGGGGCAAGCAGCCCCAGATGCACGCCCCCCAGGCCCTGATCTGCTCCAGGGCCTGATCCACCCCCAGCCACTGCTGGAGGCAGCGGGGAGCTTCTGCCACCACTGGCGAGCTGGGGGGATCCGGATCCATTCCCAGCCACCTAGCTGGGGGCAGGTCTGGATCCCACCCAGCCTGCTGGTGGTTCCAGGGGCTCCCCACTGTTGGGGCAGCAGGGAACTGAATGTCATAGCCGCTGCCAGAAGGTGGCAGGAGAAACCCCAGTAGTGCTGGAAGTCCCAGGCACTGAATTTTAGGGGGCACAGGGGACAGATCTGGTTCCCTGCAGCAGCTGTGGAAAAATCTGGATTTATCCCCAGCTGCTGTGGGAATCTGGATCTGTCCCCTGTGCCCTCTAAAATTTGGCACCTGGGACTTTGCCCCTCGCCCTGGCCTAGTTACGGCCCTGCTGCCAGGACTGTGTTCCCCGCTTTTCCCTATTGATCAGCCTACGTTGAAGGAGGCTTAATTCCATTCCGTGCCCCTGGATGCAAAGAGATAGGCCCATGGCTGGCAGCCTCTCTACTTCTTTTTCCTTCCCCTATCATAGAGCAGGTTTTGGGGAGGCAGCATGCTTAGAAGGAATGAAATCTCCTTTTGTCACCTCTGCCCCAATGCCCCCTGATGACTCAGCACATGGCCCAAAACTGTTAAGCGAACCTCAGTTGAAAAAATAAAGACCAACTTTAAGGGCAAATGGCTTTTCCAGTTTTCTGATTTTTATCAAAATCAATAGGGCTTTGTTGATGAGAAGGTCTGGAAAAAAACTGGAAACTTTTTGGGAAAAAAACTTTTTTGCCTCATTTCTATTCTGAGACTCAGTATGGAAAATTTGAGAGAATATTGAAAAGAAACTGTTATATGAAATATTTTCTCAGAATGAACTGACACAAAATTTTAGAAGAATATTTATAAAAAATATTGTTACTACTGCCCATCAGTCCTGCAAAATGCTTTCTAATAACTAATTGAAAAATAAAATGTTTCTGTAGAAACATGAGGATTCTTTTCTATTGCTGCATAATAATGTCAGCTCAGGAGTGTTTACATACTATTTCTGAGCCCAAATAATATAACCTTCCCTGCTTCTATGTGTCCAGCAGGGAGAAGGGATTTTTTAGAGGGTTTTCTGAACCTGGTGATAGTAGATATCAGATTAAAAGAGATGTTTATTTTCTGAGCCTGGAGGTTTTTGGGATATGTGCTGATTCTGAGACCAGGGGTGTGATGTGGGAGAATGGTGGGTTACTCACCTGTAAATTTCCAAAGGGATAGCCGTGTTAGTCTAGTCCAGCAAAAAAAACCCAAGGAGTTGTGTGGCACTTAAAGACTAACAGACTTATTTTTCTCCTGAGCTTTCGTGGGAGAATATCTCACTTCGTCAGATGCTTCGAAGATGGGTGAACTTACAGAATGGAATGAAAATAAATGCAAGGGGGTGTAAAACATAGGGTCAGGTCATACAGTAACAGCAAATCAGAGCAGTTGTTAGGTTCAAACCCTGGGAAGTCTGAAGTCAAATTAACCATCCTTCTTTGAGATGGGATGCTTGAATACATTCAGTTCTAGGTGTCTATGTGCCACAGCATGTGATTGGCTGGAAACTTTTAGCCCACAGCTATATCTATATGGCCCTGCCCCTGCCCCTCCTCAGGCCCATCTTATCGCTAACTCCAAGTAGTGGGGATGGTGGGAGGGACCTGACTGTATGCGAGCAGCCCATCTTGAAGAAGGATGATTACAGGTGAGTAACCCATCATGCTTCTTCGAGCGCTGCTTGCATCATTCAGTTCTAGGTGACTACTAGCCATACCTTGGATGGTGGGCAAAGTTTAATTTTTCTGCTGTCAGCATGACTGTGCTCAAAGCGGCATTCCAAAACCTGGTTGGGTGGTAGAGCGGTGGATCATCAAGTTTACACTAATGAGTACACTACTGACCTGCAGGTTCTTCTGGGAGAAGACCCACAGGAGGGGTGCCAAAGAGATTGTCTGCCACTCTATGAAAAGACATAAGGCTCTGGTAGGAGGGCGGCCTTAACCTGTTATGGAGGCCCTCACTGTTGATTGCTAGCTGATTCAACCCAGGAAGACACTGACACTATCAACATTCTGTAGAATTAAAAGGCAGACACCTGGACAGAGGCTCAGATCCTAGGCCCTCAGATTAGACACTTAATATGCTGCCTGCTGAGCTAGCCAGACAAGCCCCAAAAGGTGGCAAGTGATTGTCATATCCCGAAGAACAAGGGAAGGGGAACGTGGCCTCTCCAACTTTAATAGGTTAGGGTTAGTCACCTCTAAATGTGATGGTCTGATCTGGTTGTTGTGACTGGGATCCTGGTCGAACACATCTGAGGGGCGGGGGTTGGGTGTTCAAGTGCAGCGAGGGAGGACAGATGAGGAGACCATCAAGGAAAAAACAAGCAGGCTCCAAACAGAGAGGTCCAGTCTCCTGACTCATAGGTATTGGAAGGGAAGAAACCCTGATCTGAGGCCCAGCCAGGGGGACCTTTGGACCTCCGTGATCACGGCTACCCTGAGAAGAAGGGGGGGGGGTCTTCAGGAGGGGCCCCATCCAGAGTAGATCAGCTTCCCTACAAGTCATTCCTTCAGGCATGAGGGTCCCCTCTGAGGAAACACCCAATCTAATTCCTGGGAAAACTCCTTGAGCTCCTTAGGGAGGGAGAAGAGGGAATTGTAAAAGGAGAATAGAGCAGGAGGGAAACTGAGGGAGAGGAAGCAGGAAAGTTGGATGAACTCCACTTAAATTCATCCCCTATGATCGTGAGCGAGGGCTGGTGTATGGCGAGTGGGAGATAGGGGAATCCCAATCTTAGGTTCTTGCAGATATACACACAAAGCAGGTAGACTGATACATGTTTCCCTCACTCATTTCTTGCTCCATTGTTTAAAGGTAAAACAAGGAGGTAAAAAACAAAAGGGCTACCCTTGCAGCCACTGCTTCAGTGACTTTGGGCCTGTTATCAGTACATGCCACCTTCCTTGATAGAGGAATGTTTGGTAGGCCCACAGCTCCCACTTAACCGATTATTGACACCCTACCCCAACCTACAGATGAAAAAAGGTAAGCCTTCCTCAAGTCAAAAGAGCTGTCTTGTGCCAGAGGCAGCGGATCAGGGTTGTTGACTGCTTGAGGTAGACCGGGATTGGCAGTATGATGCCCATATTTGCCCCCTTTGTTACCAAGAGGTTAGCCAGGAGTGTTTGAGAAGGTGTGCAGCGCTTCTACTATTGGAGGGAGTTAATTTCTCTTGATGAAACCACCATATATCCTGGTAGTGGTTCTGAGAGTCGGGTAATCCCAGGTTGGGATGAAGAATAGTGGAGTGGGAAGGGTTAGGACCCGAAGACAAAGAATCCCCTTCAAAAAAGGGGCAAGTGACCTTCCTTCTGTAAGCAGGGGAGGTTGGGGGGGGGTGTCCTGCATAGGGGTGCTACCTCCGGATGACTAGGCCCATGGTATCCTAGGGGCCTCAGACCATTTTCTAAAGTCTGGGAAGACCCTTCCAAGGAAGGAAGAAGGAGGAAGAGGGAGAGTGGTAGGTGCCCTTAAGGTGGCTCACATGTGATCTAGCCTGCCCAACTCAACCTAAACCTTGGTGGAAAGTACCTCTCCACGTGAGTGAGTTTTGCACCACCCGGATGTAGGTCTGCTGGGTGGAGGACCCCACTGGGGCGGGCAGTGCAGCCCCCGAATGGGTCATCGGCAAGATCTGTTTCTGGTTCCGAAGGGTCTGGGGAAGAACTGTCCCTCATAGAACCATAGGACCTGTCGGGTTTCCCGCTGGGAAGCTAGGGTCCTGAGTGGGCGCTTGTAGATCAACGTAGCAGTCAGCTGGGTTGCTGGGAAGCGAGGCAGGGGGACCTTCTCTGTCCAATACCTGGCACAGCAAGAGTGACATGTTCCATAGGCACTGACTATTGATGTGTGAAGGCACAAGCCATTGGTTGGCTGAACCTTCCCTGGTGGGAGAATGGGGCAGCCCTGGAGATAAGAAGGGGAAGAAAGAGGAGTTACTTCCCTTTTTTGGACTTCAGGGGGGCCTGCAAAACCCACTGCAGGGTTGTGGGGGCCACTGGGATGTAGCAGATGAGGGGGGTAGAGTGACTGCCCATTCCCCCCCCCCCGAAGTTGGGCTGGAAGGAGTAGCAGCTTCGTGGACGATAGGGTGGGCTGTTTTCCCACGCACCCCAACATGAGTGGGGCCCTCATGGGCACACACTGACTTGGGATCAGTGCAGGGGGTGGCGCATCTAATCCGACCTCCTGGACTAAGGTGCTCGAAGAAAGAAAGGGAGTGGGGACTGACCTGTTATTCCTTGTCCCTTATGTATCCTAGCTGGCCCATTGTTTGGGAGAAATCCCTGGGCCTGCCATAAGAGGGTTAAGGAGGGTGACAGTAAGCCTCCTCCTTCACTCTGTCCCTACCAGGTTGCCCCACTAGGGTCCTGGAGTACCATGCATAGACAGGTGTCTGTGTGCATGTGGAATGATTTCAAAAGGGATAGCCGTGTTAGTCTAGTCCAGTAAAGAAACAACAAGGAGTTGTGTGGCACTTTAAGACTAACAGATTTATTTTTTGCATGAGCTTTCATGGGAGAAGATCCCACTTCCTCAGATGCTGGATCTTCTCCCACGAAAGCTCATGCAAAAAATAAATCTGTTAGTCTTAAAGTGCCACACAACTCCTTGTTGTTTTTTTGTGGAATGATTGCTGTGTTGAAGCCCCTGGGAATGTTACGCCAAACAAGGGTAAGCAGAATGTCATTGCTACGAAGAATAGAGGAGTCCCAAGAATGACTGTGAGGGGGCAGTTTGAAGGGTGCCCAGTCCATGGATACCGGTCCTGTGCTGGTGTGGCAGGGCTCGCGAGAACGTAGAAGCAGTAGGGCCTGGAGGTGTGGATATGAGAAAAAAAGGGTTGGTGTCAGGTCGGGAAAAAAGGAGGGGCACAGAAACTGTCCTTCCTACATTAGCAGGGTGCTTCAGAAGGTGGAAGGGTTCTAGAATTCAATGTGGGGTGCTTCCCATTCCTATCCTGCAAAGGGGGTCCCTGATGAGCCCTTTCATGTGGCTGAGGGCTGGAGATTCGGCTTGGCACCTGTGCTGTAAGCATGGCTTGGCACCTGTGGTGTAAGCATGTCCAAGGACCTAAGGGCAGTTCTGGGGTCCCTTGTGCCATGCAGCAATGAATTGGTGGCCTCATGAAAGAGTGACCGGCCCTCAAAAGGGAGGTCTTGTATGGCTTGCTGCTAGTCCTGGAGCAGGCCCGTGTCTTGTAGCCATGCTGCACATCACATGACCACAGCAGAGGGGATCCCACGGCTTGCTGTTTCCAAGGGATCCCAGGCCGCCACGAGGGTACCATGGTAGGCCAGCATGCCCTCCTCTATGACAGAGTCATAGTCCTCCAGGTGTTCCTGGGAAAGGAGGTCTCGGAACTGTGTCATAGGATCCCAGAGATCTGGGGTGTATCAGCCCACCAGTGCTTGGTGATTTGCTATATAGAGTTAGAAGGCTGAGATTGAGTATGCTTTCCAGCCCATGAGGTTGAGCCTTGTGTCCTCCCTAGACCTTGTAGAGGAGTCTGGGGACGGGGTTTTGCTCTTCCTGTTCATGAGTGGCCTCTACTACCTGGGACCTCGGTCCTGGGTGATCCTACTAAGAACCAGAAGCTCCCTGGGGGGGGCCTGATACTTGTGGCCAGTACCTCGGAGACTAGCAGAATGGAGGCTGGGGTCTGCCAGCAAGCCCTGGTGAGGTCATGGACGCTATGGTGCAGCAGCACCGAAACTGTGGCTGGGGAAGCTGCAAAGCCCAGATCAAAGAGGGGATCTCCGTCTTGTAAGCCCACAGAGGCTGAGGAGGTCATATTGGGTGCTAGGGTCTTCCCTCTAGGACCATGGCCAAGGGTTCACAGCCTTGTCTGGGGACTAGGATAACCATGAGTTCAAGCTATCCCTAGTCTCAGTGGTGCCGCTTGGGGGCTCCTCCTTGAAGGCCTCTGGTGAAGGGGACTGGCTGGAGGGACAGTACTGGGGAGAGGCCAATGCTGGCAATTCCTTGCATGCCTGCTGGTCCCACCGGTGGCTGGGATGGGTGAGCAAGTGAGGCACCGTTTCCCATGGACTAAGGAAATAGGCTCTTCCTTGGTGCCAGACAGGGGAAGTCGGCGCCACACTTGTGAACCTCAAAGTCACCCATGTGGGGGGTGGCACCGCCGGCGAAATGCTACGGTGCCAAGGCAGTGAAGGGGAGCATTTCCAAGAGTGCTTTGGCCTGTGGCCCAGGTTGGTGCAGGGGAAGGTTGAGGCCTCCGGGGAAGAGGCTTCATGCTCCGGTGCTGCATGTGGGGAAGCTTGTGGTGCCAGGGTGCTTGGAGACCAGAGCCGTGACGGAGGGGCCCAGGCCCCCCAAGAGGAAGGCTGGCTTTCCTCTCGGCTTCAATAGTTTCAGTGTAGGCAGGAGTAAGAGGGCCATTGCCACTTCAAAGGCCTCCAGTGTGGTCGGCACCAGGATGGGCTCCAGGCCCTGCCCCCAAGAGGGGGTCAGCTGGGGAGAGCCAGAGCTGTGCCAGCACTTCAGCACCGAGGTTGACGCCAAGTGTGTCTTCTTTTTCTTCTGAGGGGAGCAGTGCCAAGAGCGGTCCAATGCTAATTTGGCACGTGGTGCTGGTGGCTCAACAGAAGTCCCTGATGTCCCAAGGGTAGGATGCTGTACTTGCCCCGGGGCCAATGCATGGCGCCTCTTCTCTCTGTCTTTCAGGGTTCTTGGTCTGAAGGACCGACAGATAGAGCATTGGTTTGCCTGGTGGGATTCACCCAGGCATTTTAGGCACTTCTCATGCGGGTTGTCCCTTGGGAAGGCCTTGCCAAAACTTGAACAGGGCTTGAACCAGGGGCGTCAGTGGTGCCGGGCACATGGGGCCTGTGCCCCGAATCCCAGTGCCAGTGCCCCATGTCTGGTGGGGCCCCGCCTCTCCTGGTCTCTGGCCCAATGGGGCCAGAGATCCAGGGCCCCGCCACCCGCAGGCGCACCTGCCGCTCCCAGCCTCATCCCTGGCTGGGAATACAGGGCCCAGCCACTTGCGGGCATGGCTCCCACTCCCGTCCCCATCCCCAGCCAGGGATCTGGGGCCCAGCTGCCCGTGGCCATGGCTGCCACTCCCGGCCCCATTCCCAGCCCGGGATCTGGGGCCTAGCTGCCCATGGCCATGGCTGCTGCTCCCGTCCCTGTCCCTGGCCAGGGGCGTGGCCTGCAGCCAGGGGGCATGGCAATCCACTAGTCACTCCTGCTGCCCAACCATCCACTGGCTGCTCTTCAGTGATTTCAGCTCAGAGAGGAGGTCTCCTCTCTCAGTGATTTCAGCTCTTAAACTCAGAACAGCTACAAGCAGCTCCTTTGATTAAAATAACAAAAGAAAGGCTTCACAAGAAGCCTGGTCACAGATCTATCCTTTCATAGTAGGGCAGGGGCTGGGGCAGCACTTCTGACATAACTCTTAACATAACTAACCGCCACCCATTTCTGCTTTTTTCAGTCTGAATACAGAGGGTTTGTCCCTCTTTCAAGTTACCTTTTTATAATGGTGATGTTTCACCCTTTAACTTACCCAACAAAGTTTAAACATTCAAAAGAGTAACATAGTACAAATGACAGTATTTCATGTTTCTCTTCAGTAGAATTACAAATATTGACAGATTTGTGATCAAATCAACCTAAATACCATTAACCATCATGTCCTGCACACACCAGTGAGCCTATGCTAATACCTAGCTAATACCTAATGGTGTTTTTTGTGTTAATGCAAATACAGAACCCATACAGATTAGTTGCCCCCCCCCCCCCCCCCGAAGCTGTTAGGCACAGCTTCTAGACCTGACTTACATCTGCTTAATGTGAACTTAGTTCGAATTTTCAAGTCCCCACCAGAAAACTACATCAAACTAGTATGTCCATGCAGAGGCGCTTGTTAGATTGGATGGGGGGGGGGAACATCGTGGGAAGAGTGCCAACATGGCACATGAGAAGGCCCAGTCCCCCAGCCAGGCCCATAAAAACAGGAAGTGAGCTCCACCCTGTGCCTATTGTGGCTGGTGAGAGGCAGAATGAGGAGGTCATGGACGGCGCTCAGTCACACCAGAGAGGTGCCCAGCACCTGCTCTACACTGCTGGGTGCTCTCATTGCATGGAATACACTCTTTATGGACCCTGACAGGGCAGAAGCAGGCAGCAGCATCACCACCATGCTGGCTCTGCCAGCTGTCACACTCACCACGCCGCCTTCCGTGCCCCATCACTTCTGGGCATTGGAAACCAGCAGCAACTGGTGGGAACACATGGTCCTCACCACCTGGGATGATGACCAGTGGCTGCAGAACTTCAGGATGAACAAGCAGACCTTCTTTGAGTTGGTCCCTGAGCTCATCCCGATCCTGCAGCGCAGGGACATACAGTTCAGACCTCCTTGCCAGTGGACAAGAGAGTGGCCATGGCAGTCTGGAAGATGGCAACCCCAGAGTCCCACTGCTATGTTGCCCACCTCTCTGGCGTCGGGCAGGCCACCATGGGGACCGCCCTCCTGCAGGTCAGCAGGGCCATCAACTGGGTCCTGCTAGACTGCTTCATCACCATGGGCAACCTGCAGGATACCATCAACAGCCTCACCGCACTCAGATTCCCCAACTGTGGGGTTATCTTGGGTGTCAGGCACATCCCTGTCCAAGCCTACGAACCCTGGGCCAGGGAGTACAGGAACCAGAAGGACTACTACTTCATGGTCTGGCAGGCCTCATGGACCACCAGGGGCTGTTCACGAACATTTCTGTCAGCTGGCCAGGGAGAGTGCATGATGCCCATGTCCTCAGGAACTCCTCGCTGTACAGGCACGTGCAGGGGGCACCTTCCTCCCCCCACCCCAGGGCCAGCTCTACTATGAAGAGACAGACATGGCTTCAGGTGACAGTTCTTAGGGGTGCCTAGCCGCCCTGAAGATCAGGCTGACTTCTGCCTCTTCGACTCTTTCCTAGAAGCTCAAGCACTGTTAGTCAACCTGCAGCTTAAGTCATGTAGGCAGAGTACGCTTTAAATCCCTCTACAGGCAGACGGTGCAGATTTTTGCACTTTGGAAAACTGTTTTCAACCTCCATGAATGAGATGGGGGGGTGCCAAATCAAAGTTTGGCTTGGGGCACCACAATCCTTTGAACCGGCCCTGCCCCACACATCATCATCTTTGGGGACGTGCAAGTGCCCATCCTCATCGTGGGAGATGCCGCCTACCCCTTGATCCCCTGACTCATGAAGCCATACACCACAAACTGGATGCCAGCAGGGAGCTCTTCAACAGGAGGCTCAACAGATGCCACCAGGTCATGGAGAGTGCCTTTGGACAGCTCAAGGCACAGTGGAGGGCTGTCCTGATGCTCTTGCATCTTGCCAAGTGCATCACCACCAGGTTGTCAGCACCTGCATTGTGTTTCACAACTTCTATGAACTGGGGGTGAAGGTTCCCCCACAGCTGAGAGGCTGAAGCTGAACACCTCACTGGGCAGTTTGAGCTGCCTGAGGACGTGCCCCCAGAGGCAGAGAGCCCAGCATCGAGTGGTCGGCATCAGAGACTCACTCATAAACAGCGGTGTCACTGGTGCTAGGCATACACAGCATGTGCCCCAAGTCACAGTGCCAGTACCCCAGGTCTCACAGGGACCGAGGGCCCAGCTGCCACCAGTGGCCCAATGCACCCCTGCTACAGCTGGGGATCCAGGGCCTGCCCAGCCACCAAGGCCCAGATCCAGCCACCAGGGCCATCCTAGGCAGGTGCGGGGCTCGGGGCAATGGGCCTGTGCCCCCACCCCGTGGCTCACCCTCCCACACTGGGGGGGGGCCAGGGTGGGCGGGCCGGCCCAAAGGCTGGCCCCCTACTCCCACCCCTCCCCTGAGCGAGTCACTCTGCCCCTGGGGCAAAGCGGGCCAGTCCAGGGTCTGAGCTCTGCTCTCCTGCCCCATGTCTGGGCTGACATGCTCTGCCCCTGGGCCAGCTGTTCCCCTCCCTGGGGGCTGGGCAAACCGGCCCCATGCAGAGGCTACTTACCATGCTCCCAGCTCCCCCCCCCCCCCGCTCTGCCTTCAGTTACATGCCAAAGGCAGTAGGGTGAGGGGTGGAGGACAGCAGGGCCAAGGGAACCGCAGGGCCAGAGGTGATCACCACTTTCTCCCCCACCAGGGAGAGCCCTGCCATCCACCAGTGGGGCTGTGCATCCAGGCCTACCCAGCCACACAGGTGTGATACAGCCCCTGGCAGAGCCAGGGATCTGAGGCCCACCTGGCTGCAGAGGCCACATCTGGCCCTGGGGAGACTAATCAAGCCTGCCCTGAGCCCTCGTCAGTGTGTGGGGGAGCCTTCTCCTCCTTCACCTGCTCCAAGATGCGGGCATAGCCCTTTGCCACCAGAGCCCAGGAGATGTCTGAGTATATCTCCTGGTTGCAGTGGCTGCTCTGCAACCAGGAAAATATATCCTTGTCCCCCCAGATGGAGAGGAGAATGAGGACCTCCTTGTGGCTCCTGTGACTCTGTCTGGGTCTAGGGGACTGTTTATGATTATTTTTCATATTGATATTTCATATTTACAATGATCCATATGTGATATGTCATGTTTGGTATCAATAGAAAGGCTGTAATTTGCTAGGAATGATTATATGATTTGTATGTAGGTATCATGCCTGTATTGGAGATCAGAAATCTATTTGTTTTTATGTGTGTTCCAAGTTGTTTGAGCTAAAGCAATCCTAGACTGGGTGTGTGCAAACTATTGTCATATTGATGGCCCATCAGGAGGGGACTCCCAGCTACAGTGGGCCCAAGAGTGGGGTTACCAGATGTCCAGCAAAAAGAGGACATGTCCTCCTTTTTGCCTTCATGTCCTCTGTCCTCCAGGGATTTTGAAAATACGTGGTTTTGTCCGGCTTTTTGCTGGTCAGGAATAGAACATTAAAAAAACCTCTCTAACAGCGCAGCTGGAGATCAGAGGTGGTCACATGCACACATTACCCAATCACAACTTGGTAACCAGCCCTTTTCAGTGGGAATTCAGATAGGTCAAGACTCTGGAGGATATGATTATATGGGTACCTAACTAGCATGGTGGTTTGTAAAAGTATCTTTTAACTTTGGAGTTGTGGGTTCAAGACCTGTTAAAGGCACTTTTATTTTTGGCCCTTGCTCCTTACAAAACTGCTAAATTGGGGGAGGAAAAATATAGGGATACTAATAAAATGAAGGAAAATAAAATTTACTATAAATAAAATTACTAACAGGGACCAATTAGATAAAACCACTAAAGGGGCAGGTTTGAACTGGACGGAAACAATTTAGGGCTTTTTTTTTTAAACTGTAAAAATGGGCTGCTGTGGAAAATGAAAAATGAGGAGTGAGTCAACTGGTGTTTTTTTCTTGTTCTTCTTATCTTTTTTAGGTACTTTTCATGTTTATATTTGAAAATTTAGTTTTTTAACTTTAGTCTCATGAACATTAATGGAAGGGTCATAAAAACTTTCATTTAATAAAAAAATCCAGTTTTTGGTAAAAAAACATTTTAGTAATTTTCTTTATTTTAAAATAATTTAAAAACACATGATACTGTGCAGTTTTAAAGCTGTAATCATTACCCATTCTCCATGACATAATATGATAACAGTTACATTAATATACTACATTTTCTCCACGTCCTCCAATGTCCTCCTTTTCGGACCTGCCTGTTCTCCTTTCCATGCTTTGGTATCTGGTAACCCTACCCAAGAGGAAACCTGTTTGATCAGTTACCTAGACTGACCATGTAGCCCACCTCCATTTTGGTCAGGCAAGGATTCTGAGATAAAAGGCCATCACCCATTCTCCATTTTGTCTTTAGTCTCTAGTCTCCAGTCTGTCTGAAACCAACACCTTCCTCTGGAACTATTCTTCTAGGACTGAACAAAGGACTGAGACCCACCCAGCTGCTGCTGCTGCTGGGTGCACACCAGAGGAGTGGGACTACAGGATCTTCAAGGATTTGTTTTCTATGCAGTCTAAATCATTTGTATGTATGTGATTCACTTTGACCATTTAACATCTCTCATATGTAGCTTGTTTTCTGTTTATATTAAGCCTTTAGTTGTAGTTACTAAAGGATTGGCCAGCAGCATGGTATTTTGGGTAAGAGCCAAGTCTATATTGTTCTGGGTGATGTGGCTGGCCCTTTGGGGTCAGGAGAACCTATTTCTTAAAGAGACCCAGTGGCTAGAGAGGATCATAGGATCTGATGTGCAGTAAGGGGGCTGTTTCTATTTTATTATGCTTGGTGATGACCAGAGTGGTTAGTCAGAAGCATGTTTTGTTACTGACTGGGAGACTGGTTTGAGTACCACCCTTTAGTGTTTTGGGGTTTGGCCCCTGGTTTTGCAGCTTGCCCTGATTTTGGCACATTCAGAAGGTTATCCCAGGAGGCCTGGGTCACAGCTCCAGCTTGGAGCCCTCCAACAGCTCTTGCTAGCACTGCTGGCCTCTGCCATGTTGCCAAAGCTGCACAGTGAATGCTGTTCAGACAGGGTGTGCCTGTGAAGGTGGGGAGGGGCTGTGCCCAGGGCAAGGGTTTCCTTCCTGGTGCCATGCACCCTGGGAGGAAGAAGGTCAAACGGTGTTTAGTTCGACCTAACAGTTAGTTCTAACGTGTCTCCACTGGGTTAGTTCAGACTAGTAAGTTCAAACTAACCATTAGGTCAAACTAACCAGCAGCTTTTAGTAGCTCAGACTGTGTTCATTATGTCGAACTAAGGAATTCCTTAGTTTGTGTCCATTGCCCATTAAGTGAATTGGGTGGCCGCCTCTCCTGGGCCATCAGTTAAGTGTGTAGAGTGGAGCAGATGGCCCCTTCAACTGAATGGCTGTTGACACCCAATTGATTTCTACAGGGCTAGGCGTAGGTGGGCACTGCCCAAATTGCAAGATCTGTGAAATGGTGAAGGCATGAGTCATGCTCACCTGAAGTTTCCCACCTAACCTGTAATCAGCAAACTGTGGCCAATCATAGCCACTGCCGGGAAACAAATGATTTAAAAACCCAGGGTTTGGGTTGATCAGGCGGGGCGGTTCCTGACATTCTGCCTGGCCTGATCACCCAGACGCTGACTTCCTCCGCTCACAAGTTCTTCCCTGAGTGTATCACGATTGAAACTGCCGGCCGAGTAATGAGTCTCTCTCCTGCTTGTAATGCTGCTGCTGCTGCTGCTGGAATTGGTAAGAGCCTGCCCCTGCAGCTTTCTTTAAAACAAATTACCTCCTCTTTGGCTGCTGTTTTTATCATTGCTCTCTCCCAGCTCCAACAAGCACACGCTCCTAAGAGCAGGCTTGTCTTTTGCCTTCTGGCTTCTTTTTTTTTTTTAGATTGCTGTTTCACTCTCCACTGTTTAAAAGAGTTCTCATGTTTCCAGTTGTTCGCCACTGCTCTATTTTTTTATTGCTTGTTGTATCTCTCCCCTCTAAATTTGTTTGAACTTAGGATACCATAGAAGTACTACTTTGAGTTGCAACATTGTTTCAGTTTAGTCTGTAAGCCTTAGAAGTGTTAGGATAAATTGTAAGATTGTTTCTTTTAGTTTGTAAACCTCAGAGTTATTGTGCTGGGTCATTATGCCTTCCCCTCTGTGACTCCCCTGAGTTAAATAAACTTTTCTTACTTAAACTTTCCTTGTCCCCTCTTTATCTTTTGAATTCCCCCCGTGTGCCCCGACTTCCATTCTGCTCCTTTCACTTTCCCTACCGCCACTCCTGCCGCCCACGCGGCTCCCCCTTGCTGCAGCTCCCCGCCGGCTCCCCACGGCTCCCCCTTACTGCCGCAGCTGCCGGCTCCCACGACTCTGGCTCCCCCAGCCACTGCTGCCGCCAGCTCCCACCACCCCTTTTTCCCCGCCGCTTCCCATGGCTCCTGTGGTCCTTTCCCTGCCATGGCTCCTGCTCCTTCTCTTGCCGCCACTCCCGTGGCTCCTTTCCCTGCTGCTCAGCCCCCTTCTGCCTCCCTCAGTAACCCCTGAATTTCCCCGTTGCTGTCCAGCCTTGAAATTCCTGCTCCCCCGCTTGTTTCCACCCTTCTCTGCTACTGCTGCACACTGAGTTTGTATTGTACCCCCTTTTACTTATATGGTGTTAGAACATCTTTTTAAGCCACTGTGATTTGATTCATAACTGTAGCTTGTTAGTTTGAGAACCCCCATTGTCCCCCAACTTGTTCCACTCCATAAAGTTAGGTTTATTTAACAAAACCCCATTGTAAAAAGCTGTGACAAACCTCATATACATACACTTCATAATTAATTTTGTATTAATATCTGTTTTTAATAAAGGTTAAATTGTACCCCACTGGTGTGGTAATTGCCCCCCCAAGATCCTCAAAGTATCGAACCTGCTGGCAGGGTCAATTTGAACTAAGGAAAGCCTAGCATAGACAGATAAAAAGTTAGTACAAATCAGAGGCGTCGCTAGTGCTGGGCACGCCTGGGCATGTGCCCTGAATCTCGGAGGCAGTGCCCTGGATGAATTTTGCCCAGCGCCAGCAGTGCAGCCAGTGCCCCCCGTAAGTTTTCCTGGGCACCGGGCACCGGCAGTACATGCTAAGGAAGCATGTCTGCTTGGGAGGGTGGAGGGAAGCTCCAGCCCGGCCCACAATTCATTGAGAGAGGCAGAGGCGGAGGCAGAGCTAAGGTCTCACATGGCTGGGAGAACATTTAGTTTGTTTCTTCAGGGCAGCAGCCAGCATGCAGGACACCAGGTAAGCCCCTAGGCCGGCATGGTGGGAATGGGGGGGGGCAGCAGGGGGGCAGGCAGCAGGGTCTGGGCCAGTGGTGGGGGGCAGAGGCTGGGGGGGGCTGGCGGCAATTGGGGGGGTCAGGGCAGGGCTTGGGCCAGCGGTGGGGGCAGGAGCTGGGGGGGGCTGGAGGCAATGGGGGGGGTCAGCCCGGGCCGGGCCCGGGCCCGTGGCGGGTGGGCAGGAGCTATGGGGGGGCTGGCAGCAATTGTGGGGCCCGGGGCAGGGCTTGGGCCAGCAGCGGGGGGGCAGGGCCTGGGCCTCGCATGGCAGGGATTGATTTGGGGTTACAAACTTTCTCACACCTTTACTGAAACCTAAGGTATAGCTATAAGTATGTTATAGCCAAGATGTTTGGAAATATAACAATACAGATGTTTAGTTAGTTGTGCTATACAATAATAAAGATAACCAAAGAAATTCTATATGCTCTTCCCAACCCTTAACTCCACCACAGGTTTATTGTGTCCTAAGTCTAAGTTAGATTGCTCTTAGAAGGGACTTAACCATTTCTTTGTCATATCTCTTTGTCACACACCCCTAAGCAATTATAACTACTTTGTATTTTATAAACATAAACCATATTATTAGAAGTAGAGGATACATTTTTGCATATGTACCAGCAGCCAAATCATAAGGGTTAAAGTTCCATCATTAACCTGTCCTGCCCCCATCTAGACATTTACACAGATTGGTTTTAGAAGCTGCCAGGACTGGCAGACTGGGGCTAAATCCAGGAGCAATTGTCTAATTTTTTCCTGACTAATCCATTTTTGTCATTAAATCCTTAGTCCCTGCTTGGAGAAGCATCGCAGCACACTTGTTGTTCTTCAAAACAGTGACAATGCTTTGTACCAAATTTGTTCAGATAACTTTCATTTAGTAACTGCTCCCAAGATATGACAATACCTATCCTTTCTTTTTCATACAGCAACAACCAGCCAAAATCAGCCTTGAGTTATACGGTCATCTAACTTGAATAGTCTTGTGTTATTGAAATTCAGCCTCTGGTGGCATGGGGTGATACCCTGTAACTTTCAGTGGGTAAGTAGCTCATAGGTACAACTGCAGTTTAGCCAATAAATTTAAGATACAACTAGAAAAATATCTGAATTTTTTTTTTTAAAGGAAGAGCCTAACTTAGACTTGGGTGGTGTGGGGTGGGTGGGGGGGATGCTGCTCAGGCTTGCATGGGGTGGGGGTTATGTGTGGGGTAGAGAGCTTGGGGGGGGGGGCTGAGAAGTGGTTGCAAATGGCTTCTTGGAGGTGGGCCTGGACAATACAGGAAGAAGCCCTCCTATTTGGAGGGTTCCAGGGCCCACCAAATTATTCTTTAACAACTGGGTGAAGGCTCTCTTCTTCCTGGATTGATTTCTAAGTAATTGTGTGGGGCACAGACATAAAGTAGGGGGACAGACAAAGAATTACATTTACCTTTAAAGTATATGTTGTTATAGGATTATGTTATAGAATATAAGTATTTGCAGCTTTATAAAAATAATACTAACATGTAGTGGAATATGCTGACAGAATGATATGCTTGCAATGCAGAAGGCTAACCTATTGATAAAGTTCAGTGGAAAGGATGTTAGCTAATGTTGTGTGTATGTCTTTCAGTGTCATAAGTTAAATAATTTTGTAATAACATATAATAGACATTATAACCAGTGTCCAACAAGACTCCATATTGGCAGTTTGGAACTTCTGCTTAAACATTGTACTGCATTTTGTATACTTGATGAAACCTGGTTTAGGCTTATGCTGTATATGTTCTTTTAAATGTGTGAACAAGGTGTGTGAATGAAGGATGTGTGTGTGAAGGGGCCAGTCTCAATTGCCAGCCTGTCTTGATGGAGCACAATTGCCATCTAAATAGCCGAACAATGCAGCCATCTCCGATGAAAGCAAACAGAAGGAGCCACCCCAGACAGAAAACAACAAAATACAATCAAGTCTGCAAGTGGCTGGTGACCAATGATCTCACAAGAACCCTGAGGCAACATACCACGGCAAATCCCATAGACATAGGTGGGGGAGAGGAGCTGGCTTAGGTTGGGGGAGGGAAATAGGAGGACTTTAAACAATTAAACAGTTCCTTTACATATTTCTATCAACGGTGCTCAAAAGAAAAGAATCCAACATCCCGTGCAACTGGATTTGGCTTTATGGGGCAAGTAGGGGTACAAACAGTAAGATCAGACTGGTTTGATTACTGATTATCATTTATGCACTGCCACTCTTCAGACTGGAAGTACTATTTAATTCTTCTGCTCTTCTCTTTTGCTCTCTTACACACAGCATAAGAACACCAGACAGTAAGACACAAAGTTAACCTTTCTCTTGTTAACAGGCTCTTGAGGGGTAGGCATTAGTGTAGTGTAGCTCAACAAAACAAGTAAGGAGTCTTATGGTACCTTTAAAGAGTAACAAATGTATTTATTTCAGAGCTTCTTGTGGTTGAATTCCCACTTCCGAAGAAATTGGAAAATGGGGGAGGGGGTCATGAGTCTTTAAAAGTGCCAGTAGAAAGTGCCAGTTTCAGGTGTATTTCTGACCAGTGTCAGAAAACTAAAGAATTCATTCCTGTACAGAAAGGTGTAGTTTATTGACAGTGTGGCCAGTGGCTTTTTGAGGGTATGCTAATCATCCTCTAGTCTACTCAATCACCAGTAAATATATGTGTAGCTTAATAGTGTGTGGTTATTGTATTTAAGACTATCACTATCTAAAGGTTTAATTTTGAAAAAAAAAAGAACTGATTAACTTCCAAAACATCTGCTTACAAACACACATTTTTTTTCCTATAGGCAATGGATCTCAGACACTTTTTCAAAAGAAGAGCTGTCATGTGGGGAAAACAGAGAGGCTGCGTTCACACACAGGCATTAGTTCGATACAAGTTGTGTCAAAACAACTTGTATCGAAATAATGCCTTATTTCAAAATAACTTAATTCGAATTAACAGTTTGTTAATTCAAATTAAGGAAAAAAACTCAAAGCGAAATAGCAGTTTCAGGCAACAGTTATTTCGAAACACAACATTGTTTCGTCCCCACATGGGGTTTAAGTTGTTTCAAAACAATGCCGTTGTTTCGAAACAATGGGTGCCGTTGTTTCGAAACAACCATGCGTCGTGTGAACAGGGTATTTCTTGTTTCGAAATAAAAGTGCTGTGTGAACACAGCCAGAGAGGAGACAGGGAAAGCAGAGCAACTGCAACAGATTGAAGTGGAAGGTGCAGAGGGACCTTCCAGCAAGGACACAGGGAGAAATGTGACATTTCATGTTAGTGAATATAGTGAAGGTCCTTCTGATTTAGGAGAACAGGAAATGGGCCCCATGCAGCCAAAATTAAAGCAGTACCCCTATGAGAAATTTGGTTTGAAAAAACGGTCTTTTCAGTAAAACTGGTTTGAAAAGTGTAAGTGGCTAGCATACTCTGTTAAACAAAATGCAGCATTTTGTTTTGCATGCAAACATTTTGGGGCAAAACACACCAGAGGCAACGTTGATGCATTATTTAACAATGGCTTTAACAACTGGAAGAGGGCACTAGATTCTTTTAGAGAGCATGAAAAGTCAGCAATGCATAAGGGAGGCATGTTGGCATGGGCAGCTTTCAGAGATAGCAAGGTTCATGGTGATGTAGCACAGCAGTTAAATGTGGCAAATGAAAATAAGACCAAAGAAAGACGGGAGTATCTCAGATGGATTATTCATGTTATAATGTTTCTGGGTAAACAAGCACTGCCTTTTAGGGGTCATGATGAAACAGAAGAAAGTCAAAATCAAGGAAATTTTTTGTGTTTCAATTTAGTTACAGTGCATGATTCATTTCTTTAAAGTTACAGTGCACCATCTAAAGCTACCTACCTCTCACCTGCCTCTCAGAATGAACTTATTCAGTGCTATTCAGAAGAAGTAACTGTAAGCATACTTAGTGAAATGAAGAGATCAGGAATGTATGCAATAATGGCAGATGAAGCACAAGACAAAAACAAAGAGCAGCTAGCACTCTGTGTACACTATGTTGTTCCAGAAACTGCTTTAGTGAAAGCATTTTTTGGGATTCAGTGACTTACAATATTTTGATGCAGAATCAATCACAGAATCGTTACAGAGCTGCATAAGAGTTCATGGGCTAGATGATCTTCTCTGTGTGGCTCAAACATTTGATGGTGCCTCTGTTATGAGTGGAGCCAGTGGTGGTGTTAAAGCTAAATTTCAGAACTATCACCCAGAAGAGATTTACATCCATTGTTATGCACGTGAACTGAACCTCGTGCTATGCCACACATGTAGGGCAATTAAAGAAGCTTCTGAATTTTTTAGTACATTGGAAGGCATTTATATAGTATTTAGCAGATCACTAATAAATCACAAGAGATTCAAGATGTTCAAGCTCAACTTGGACTAAGGGAAAGGGAGCTGGTACAGCTTTCAGACACACATTGGTCCTGCCAGGTGAAGTCTGTTAATGCACTTCTAGCAAACTTCCCAGCTGTTATTCAGTGCCTTGCAGATATTAATAATAATAATCTAGTAACCTCCGCTCTCTTAGGAAGACTATATAAGTTGCCTACAGTGTACTGCCTTTTTATGTTCCAGTCTCTTCTAAGCACCACAGAGGGGTTCCATAAGTTGCTCCAAAAAGAAAATGTTGATTTGGCAAAAGCAATAGAAGTCAAAAAAGCATTATGCAGAACTTTACGGAACATGAGAACAAATGAAAAGGCAAAAGAACTAGGTGAGAAAGCCACAGCGCTGTGCATGAGCAATGACATTGAAATCAAAGAAACAGTTGTACAAAGAAGAAAGCAAAAACGTATGGATGATTTCATTGTTGAATATGTACCTACTGTAAAAGAGGATATCAGTATACCTGACCATTTCAAGATGAAATTGTTTTATCCTTGTTTAGACTGGATCCTTTCTGAACTTGACCAGAGGTTCTCTAGTGTCAAAGCAGAGCTACTGATGGGAATTCAGGCATGCAGTCCACTCTCACAAAACTTTCTCTCCTTCAGGGACTTAAATACACTGGCAAAGCATTACAAAGTAGAACTGAAACCAGAAGAAGTTGCCGTTGCTAAAAATTACTTAACTTACAAGCAAGACAGTGGCAACAATCTGAACATGAGAGATATGTACCAGCTGTTAGACCCTACCTGCTTTCCAACTGTAAAGAAAGTGATACAGGTTGCACTAAGTATACCAGTGAGCAGTTGCAGTTGTGAAAGATCATTTAGCACTTTGAGATGTCTGCATACCTGGCTGAGAACCACAATGGGACAAAAGAGACTTCAGCATCTTGCAGTGCTTGCAATTGAAAAAAGTGTCCTGCATTCCATACCAGTGGATGCAGTCATTGACCGCTTTGCTAACATGCATAAAAGGAGGTACACACTGATGCTTTCTGAAAAGAAATAGAAGTTGTTTTTCAGTTTTCTACAAAACATGGTTTAAAAAGTGACTGAAGAAGTTGTTGTTCATGTCCATTCCCAATTACGTGGGCATGTACCTCTGTGCACAGTGACTGGAAAGCTTACAATATTTTGATGTGGACTGAACTGAGACATTTCAACTCATTGTTTCTCACAAGAAAGGTATCGGCGGAGCAGGACTGATTGCTGTACTTGGAAATGACTTTCCCATGTTGACCTTTCTGCAGACCAATGGAACTGCATGTGTTCACTTTGCTGCCTTCTCCAGGAACTTGGGAGGAGCTCCCTATAAGACACTTCCCTGATGAAGTGGCCAGGACCCCCTACATATGCTTTCCTATCGTGGTTCCTGATACACAGGATAGTGTTGAAGATCAGAAGGACATCATTCTTATGATGCTAGCATGGCTGTACCAGCACTGTTACAGTATGCTGTGTGACCTTTAATGGCACCGCCATGAAAACTACTGATGAGACTCTGACCCAGGGGAATGGCCAGCTACTGCATCCAAACCTGGACTTCTTGTACCTGACAGGATGGAGGCTCCGTGACTGAGTGTGGAGGAGAAAAACCTGCTTGACACAGATCCAACACATTTTGCTGTGCAACAGAAAACCTTCCACACAGGTTGTATACTTTGCCACATAGCAGTGTTTTACTATTTTGGCCCAGGTCCAGTGTATCTCTCTAGGATCCTTGCCCACACAGGGGGTCTGGGAGTCCCTGATGCATATGATGTTCCAGGTCCTAGTCCTCACTGCTCTCTCTATTTGGTGGCCATATTGACCTTCCATCAGCCAAAGGGTGAAACATCTGTCTTTTCAAAATCTGGTCTCTAGATACTTAAAGGGAGTGCAGAGGGAGGGTCTACCCACAGGTACATAACACAGCACCCCTGTGGTACCTTAGTTTAGTCCTCACTACATTAACAGGACCATCATTTAATCTTCAGCTACATGCTTACTATTGGTTCTGTGTTGGAAGGTTTCCTTCCTGGTGGCTATCACCTTGGCCAGGAGGATCTCGGAGATCAGTTGAGGCTGCACCGAGTGTTCCTGCCCAAAGTTGTCTCCATTTCATTATACAGGCATGGCTAAATGGCAGCTCTTGAAAGAAAAAGTGAGGCTCGCAGAAGAGCATGGTGGGAAGAAGCAGCAGCATGGTTGGAGACGGTGGAAAGAGGTGGCAGCACAGTCAAAGATGGAAGGGATTTGAGGGCATGGTCAGGGACAATGGGGAGAAGCACGGGATGGCAGGGAAGAGGCAGCATTTTTACTGTAGGCCTAGTTTTCACAATAACCTTCAGTAATTATTAGAATCGGACATTGGTAGAATCAATATTTACCCTCTTTTTATGATAAAATTGAAGTGTGCAATGAATTTTAAACTTAGTAATTTTGGAATAGGTAAAAGTAAATGGCTGTATGCCTCAGTGCACCCCACAAAGGTTTAATAATCCACTTGTGTGGCTCTTGTTCCCTAAATTTAGTCACCCATGCATTATAACAAACATGTCTTTCTCTGTTTTTTTTTTCCAAAACATGGATGAGAGAGAGGAGGAATGCAGATTGTACATGCTGACTGTCAGACAACCCCTGCTCTGCTATATCAAGTGGACCAATCGACCCGGCTGTTTGTGGCCGTCGTCGACCAGAAGAGGAGCCAGCCGGTGTCATCCCAGTGGATATCATCATGGATCATCACCTGCATTAGGACCAGCAACCTGCAAGCCAGAATGCAACTCCCTGGACTGGGGACATTACACTTCACTAGAGCCCAAGTCTTGTCTGTGGCTTCCCTCATGCAGAAGATGGATAGAGCTGCCATCTGCTCATCAGTGTATACATTCATAGTGCATCAATGCGTAGTAGAGGAGGGATGAGACACCCTTTGAGAGGGCTATGGTACAGTTAACTTGACTGTAATCCTACCCGTTGTAAGAACTGTGATACCTAGGCCTCCAGGTCTGTGGCTGGGACTCCAGGACAACAGACCAGAGGCAGACGGCAGGAGCTGGAGCAGCAATCTAGAGGTGAGAGAGTCAGGAACAGCAGCTGGATTCCACAGTATTAAGGGTCTGTGTGTGACTGGAAGCTGTGGGGGAAGCAGACAGACACAGACTGGTGGGAGGTAGTAGACATTGCCACAACTGAGGGAAACTGGGGCCCAGAGAAGAGGATAGGCCTTCGACCCTCCCCTAGACAGCCACATGTGGGGAAGCTCACTAGTCATTGACTTCAATTTGTGCCTGCAACCTTGAAGTTGACTTTAATTATTGCCTAATTGACTTGTCTTTAATTTTAGTTTACTTTAATTCGTGTCTGCAACCCTTGGAGGGAACCTCAATCCGGAAAGGGTAGACTTAGAGGACTTAGCCAAAGGGCTAATATCCTAAAAGTGGACTCAGGCCCAGAGTTCAGCATGGAACAGTTGGAGCACTGAGCACCTGGCAGGGACCAGTTGAGACTAATTCCCCAGTACCACCACCAGGAAGTGCTCAGCAGGTAGTCATGTGCAGCAGATTGTTTATGCTATTTAAATTAAGTCTATTACTATTAAATTGTTTTGGGTATATAAATGCATCCAGCACAGCATGTTTCAGACATGTGGGATTTGGGGGTGGGGCTTGGGCCTGTGCCCCAGATCTTTTTCTTATCCGGCAACGCCCCTGGTTCAAATTAAGCTCCCTTAATTAAAACTAACTTTCAAGTGTAGACATAGCCAGAGGGAGGATTCTCAGCCTGTGACTTCAGTATGTTTGAGAGGACTGGGTTAGCTTTAGAGATTGCTTGTAGGTTCTGATCTGGGGAAGCTCTTGTATGGATTGGATTTGCAGGGTTTAGTGGTGTGGGGAGGGAATCAGCTGGTGAATGATAACATGGCTTAGGCACTCCACTGCTCTCCTGAATCTGTTTCCTCTCTAGCTATCTGTATTTGATCATCTGGGGTTTGTGCCCTTTGTACAAACCTGTCACAGGATAGCACTGGCCCCAGAGGCTTTCCTTGGCTTAAAAGACAGATATGCTATTTTTCATACAAAGTGGTGTTTGCCTTGTGAATGAGGGGCCTGTGACCTTCTTTTATGGTGATATTGACTTCTCATGTGGGCCTGTCAGTTCACTGTTCACAGGCTCTGATATAATCAACAAATGGGTGTTTTTCCCATAGTCTACAATTTTCATAAGGATATGTCACTTTCATCATACATAATAAGCTACAATGCTAGCATCGATAGGATGACTAACACTTATCTGAATATGATGTGATGTTCTACTTTTGGGATCTCAAGGAATTTGATTTTGTCTCTGTGGTCCAAACAATAATCATATGCCAACAGTTTTGATCACACTGTGTGATATATACTGCCTGAGGTTGTATTCATACACTCAAGGAATAAAGGGAGGAAATATTTCCGTGTGTGGCGGCAGTATTGCCAGGAAAAAATAGGTAGCAGACATTATTGTACTTGCAGGAAGAAATAATGCAAATATAATTGGGTTAATTATTCAGAGTATTAGGCTTCGGCTTTAGCTTCACAGCATCCCTGCTGAGAGATTGGTGGCTTTGTATAAAACTTGGACTGCAGGTAATGCCCACATAATAAACTTTACTGATAAGAGTAAAGTTGTGTAACTGTATTTTTCTTACAACAGAAGCTGGCATGCTTCCCAGAAAAGGAAATGAGAAGCTGTGGAAAGATGAGAGGTTGATTCCCATAGTCAGATTTCCATTGGCTTCCCAATGAGGCTAAGCATAAATAAAATAAAAGGAAAGAAAATTTTATCCTGAGTGACAAGTTTGCCTCTTAAAACATGCAGAGACAGGGTTCTCAGCACTAGTTTTATTGTAGTACTGCCTCCTATGAGTTGCCTCTTTCCTACCAAAGTCAGCAGGCAGTCTTCTTTGGGTTTTGTCTTCACTTCAAATTAACTCAAACTCTGAACTTGGCCACATGCAAAACTCACTCTCTCAGGTCTGATGATTCTTTTAAATAAACCTGGCATACTTAGGGAGGTATAGGCTAAAACTCAAGTCAGCCCAACCTGTTAATACAAGTCTGTAGTATAGATGTAGGCTGCAATAATCTGAGTGCAATAAGGTCTTCCATGCCTTCCCATTATCCTGCCATCAACACATCTGATTCTGGGTAGGAAGTCAACTTCCAGCTCATACAAGTATGTTTAGTGTTTGAAACCCACATTCACATGGGGTAGGTCCCTGAATTGGCAGAAGGAAGTGATGCCTTCTTAAGTGTGAATGCCTAAAGGAGCCATGGAATGCTGGCAGGTACCAATTCAGGCAGTTGTCCGGCTGGCCCCATAGACACACTGTGCAAGATTATATTAAAAAACATGGGAAGGAGTAGCAAAAAAATTGTAATCATATCCTTTGGAACATCAAGATCCAGGGAATTGTATGTGTTCCCTCTTTGAGGAGGAACAATTACAGAAGAAAACCTCAAGTGGTAAAGAAATAGCCATGGTTTGTTTATATATTGCGTGTAATGCACTGGAAATTAAAAATAGAACAGTTGGAAGACACTTGACACGCTTTATTCCAGGAGCAAGGGATAAATGAGACCTTATGGTCTAACGTACAGAATTAGATTGATACAAGGCAGCTTATGTCAATGTAGTTGTCAGTGTGTACACTACAATTGTGTTCCCACCAATGTAAAGTCACTCACTACATCAGGTATGTCTACACTGTGGGTTCTGCAGTGATCAATGCAGCAGGATCAATTGAGTGGCTCATGCAGACCCCCCTCAATTGATGGGCGATGGGATCTCCATTTGACACCATTAGGCCACCTGCCTGAAAGAAGTAAGGCTATGTTGATGGGACGGCATCTCCTGTTGACGCAGCACCATGTAGATGCCACACTACGTGAACATTAGTACATTGATTGGAGATATGCAAGCTACATTATGAAGCTTGCATATCTCCCACCAACCAGCAGCATAGGCCAGCCCATCAATTAACTTAATACCTCCACTTCCACAAGAGGTGTTGCACTTAGGATGATGTGGTTAGGGCAATCTATTGTCCACATAGAAGACACTGCATTACCTCACCTCACATGTTGCCTGTCAGCACCTTGTGGAGTTCACAGCTGGAGTCCCACTCCCACCCAAGTGGCAGCTCAGTCTGTCAGTACTGGACTGGGAAGAACCCCAGCTATGAGCCCTCGGCCCAGCTGACAGCTGAGATTGTCAGCCCTAGGTCTACAAGGATTCATTCAGCTGTCAGTGCCCTGCTTCAGACAGCGGAAGTACTCCACCAACCCAAGAAGCATAGTGTGGATATGATTTGAATCACCACTTTAATTACTGTGGTGCTGAACACTAACTTAAATTAGATCAACCTAATTTTGTAGTGCAGACAAGACCCAAGAAAACAGTTCACTCAGACACAGGAAGTAAATTGCAAGCTTTTATATGAGTAGAATTATCAGAGAACTGGCTGACCATAAGTAGCAATTGCAAAAAGCTGGATACAAAGTTGCAATGTGGAAAGAACAAGGAGTCAGGAACAGTCATTTACGCAAGACAGGAAAATAGCAGAATTAGCTGAAAGAACTGAAACTTTAGAACAATTTTTTTTCTTTTTTTTTATTATTCTGGAGGGTGTGTGTTGCCAGTTAGTAAATACGTATGGTGAGACTGAGCAGTAAATCCAACCTATCCCAGAGGTAGGAAATGAAGAGAATATGCATATAGAGCAGCAGCTGCCACCTGTATAGGTTGTTAATACCATAGCAGACAACTCAGCTTCCCATATCCCAGTAGCCATGTTGGGACCCGGCCTGGGACAGAACAGCCAGCAGCAGTAGGACAGAGAACCTCACCCGCACTTACCCAATTGAGAGCTAAAACAGACAGAAGGAAGAACAGAATATCCATCTGGGGGAATGTAATGGGTCATGTGTCATTGGCCCCATTTGGCTCACAGATCCTGCTCCCACAGTGTCCAGAACCTTACAAAGGATGCAAGAGCTCCCGTGTTGCTCTCACCAGTGCTCTTCATTTATAGTGTTTACAGACAGCCCATCTTCCAGCAGCTTTTCAATGTTGCCCAACATCAGCCCCTCTAGCCTCAGGGCTTGTTCAGAGCCTTGGATTTAGCAGTTTCCCCTTGGTTACCCTAGGCAGACTGCAATCACCTGAGGCCACATCTCTCTCCCACACTTCCTGCCCCAATCCTTATAAACCCAGTTAGGCCAGGTCCCCATTGCTCCCTTTGGGCTAAGTAGTATCTGCTTCAGCCCTAATTATCCAGGGCGCCTGCTCTAGCCTTCTGGGACATGGTTTCTAGAAGGACTGAGAGATTTATCTCCTCTTCCTTTCTACAGAGTTAAAAAAAGAGGAAATGCCAGACACAGAAGATTTGGGGGAGAGTACAAGGCAGATTTGAAGATGCTGTTAAAGAAATTTGAAGATGCTCAGTAAAAAAAAGAGAAGGAAGACACACAGAAACCCAGGGAACAGAGGCAAAATCATGATGCAACACCTATGCTAATCACTCCAGATCCCAGCAAACTGCATCACCTGGGGGTCTCTGTAAATACACCCACATTCACAGCAGCAGCTTCCCAAGAGAAGCAAGGAAAGATTAGGCCAGTAGACTATGTCTTGGGGAAAATGAGCCCAGTGAAACTTAAATATTCCATCTGTGAGAAATATCTTCACCACCAGCTAGGCTACCAAACATCGCTCCAGTTTTGGTCTTCCAGCTGACCCAAAGATAGACAGATGTCTAACGTTCAACTGTTACGCAGGCCTTCCTTTTTGCAGAAGAAGGAGATAACCAGAGGCGGCTTTAGGTTTTCTGGGGCCCTACGCAAAGGGCCACTGTGGGGCCCCCTAGAGGAACTAAACTCACATAATAAAAAGCATAGCATTTTTGTTCGCTTTAAGACTTTGGACAGTGAACTGGACTGCTTCCATATTGCCTATTCAACAGACAACTTTTTTCCCCCCTCTTTCAGCACCTGACATGTACTTCCTTTTATTACCCAACTCATCTGTCATTGAAACCCTCCATACACTCATCCTTATTAATAATCTCTTTCTGGTTGAACCTCACAATACAATCCTGAAAATGAAATGAGTGTCACAACAGATCACAATGCCACATCAGAGCAACCACATTTCCCACATATAAAATTTCATGGAAAAACCACAACAGCAACAAAATCAAATTTCATAAAATGTCAACCCATTTGTGTAAAAAAGAATTCTTCCAACTTAGCAGAAACCACCCCAAAATGCAAATTCCTCAATATCACAAATGTTGTGCAAGGGCTAGCAATGTCATGAACTAGGAAATAAAAGCTGCCTCCAGCCCTGAAGGAGAGGGGGAGGAAGGGCAAGGCCGAGACCTGTGATCCCCCCCCCCCACCCTTCTAGCCCACTAGAGCTCTGATTTGCTGTTGCAGTATGACCTGATCCCATGTCTTACACTCTCCTGCATTTATTTTCATCCAATTCTGTAAGTTCCCCCTCTTCAAAGCATCTGATGAAGTGGGATATTCTCCCATGAAAGCTCATGTGATAAATAAATCTGTTAGTTTTTAAAGTGCCACAAGACTCCTTGCTTTTTTTGCTTTACTAGATTACCATGGCTGCCCCTTTGGAACTTAACAAGAGCTCTGTAGCTTAAGCCCCCCCAACCCCAAATGCTCTCCTCTCCCCTGGCCCTGCAGCTCAGTCACCCCAGCTTAGGTGCAGTCAGGACTTCTAAATTCCCTGACCTACCAGGCTGTGGGATATCATAAGAAAGGGACAGTGGGAGCTGGGGGGACTCCTAGAACTGAGGGTGAGGTGTGTGTGAGCTATTAGCCGCTGGAGAGAACATGTTCATGTGGTGATTCCCGCATGTCCTGCTTGAGGGCTGAAACTGCTTCCAGTCCTGAAGAAGCTAGGGAGGAGGGGAGAGCTGGGGGGCTGAGACCATCCTCCTTCCCTGGGCAGCAGTGGCTATTTCAGACATTGAGGGAGAGGGGAGGAGAATATACCTGCTGAATCCTCAAACATGACTTTGCATTAAAAGAAAAAATCGAAAGCAGGACTAGTACATTTTACCAGTAGGAACCATCTATATTAACACTGCCTCCCCTGCAAAAAATACATAACTCCCTCAGGCTGCCTGATCCTGTGCATGGTGCTCAGTGCTAAGTGGAGGGGGTAGGGGGAGAGTGAATAAAGCCTGCATATCCACCGATCCTCCCCTGCCCCACCAATACAGACCCCCTCCTCAGGGCAGTTTGGAGATGGTACCAGGACTCCTCCTGCCTTGTGCAGGGGTGGGCTGATGTAAAGTTGGCCCCCAGGCACCAGAGACTCTTGGTAGCCCACTGTGTTCTGAGTCCCTTTAATAGCTGGCCATCAGTGGAAGAATTAAGCATGTTTCCATTACTAATGTTTCCAGCATTCAGCACATCACCAAACCTGCTTTTTCAGTATTAGCATTTTTTCTCAGTATGGCCGCCCTCCACCCACTTGGCCCTGCTGCCAGCCCCAATCTCCTTCCCTGCAGCCCTGGCTAGCTTGTCCCCTCCATCCACCCCGGCAACTGTGACATGGTGGGTCTAGGTCTGTCTATCAGCTATTTCTGTGGACCCCATCACTGTAGTATTTTGAGCACCTCACATTCCTCAATGCATTTATTCTCACCCAGCCCTCTGAGGCAGGGCAGTGCTTCTATTCCCAGTGTACAGTAACAGATGGCTGGGGAACTGAGGCACGGAGTGACTAAATGAGTTGCCCAAAGATGCAGGAGAGGTAGCAGAGCTGAATGCAATGGGACTGTTTACTTATTTAAAGCCCCCTATTTGCCCTCCCCCAAGCTCCCAAACAGCTTTTGACCCTGTTATTTCTCCCCAGCTTGACAGCCTCTCCACAGTGTACATACACTTCAGTTGGCTCCCAATACAAACCTCTGCCCATGGGCTATTCCCCCTTCTTGCTCACTTGGCTCCCTATGAGTGCAACTCACCCTATCTCACCTGAATCTAAGTTAGATCCTCCACTTTTTTTAATCTTCAGGGTTTTGGGGTTTTTTTTAATCTTTAGATTTATTTGCTAATTTAAAGCATTGGTGCAACTGCACTTACCCAGCCCCTGAATGTTACAGGTAGCTGTTGGGTTGCAGGGATAAATGATTTTTTCAAACTGGGTTCAAAGGAGAAAAAAAAGTTTGAAAACCACTGCCTTTGATGGGTTGTTATTCATGGAAATATCCAAGAGCAGAGGGTCTGTGGCCCAGCACTGAGTCCCAAAGCATGGTTTGAATGTTACAGGGTGGCACTAGCAGACACTGAACTTGAAGGCCATGGGCCTACTCAAGCTAGGCGTGACTCAAGGCAGAATTTGGCCTGTGCTGTCTGAGGAGAGAGAGAAGAACAGAACCCAGCTACTTTCAGATCTGAGGAGGAGTGGCAGTGAGGTTACAAAGGAGAAAAAAAAGTTATTTGTTATCTGAGCAAATTTGATATTGGAGAGGATGCTCAAGAGGCACCAGTTTAAATGCAGAATGCCCTTTCTGAGGTTAATTTCAGTTCTATTATAACCCAAACTGAACAAACTCCATTTCCCCCATGCACTCTGCTTAATGTAAAAAAAATTCAACACACAAGAGAACAATTTCAAGCACAGAATAAATATTGGGTGCAGCATATGGAGTGTTCAGCAGAGTTCAACTTTAAAAATAATATCACTGATGATGAGGTTACACCCCTAGTCCACCTGCTGCCCCAACCAACTGAGACAACTAAGCAAGAGCAAGAGACTCCATGCTTGGCCAGGCTAACCCCACCACCATGGGAGACCCCCCCCCTGTGGTCAGACCAGGCAACTCCACCACCTGGGTGTGTGGTGAGCAAAGGAGACCCCAGGACAGGCCAGCCCTGACACTTGGGCATGGGGTGAGGCCAGGAAACCCTGCGGCAGACAGGATGACACCGCAGTCTGGGTGTGGGGTGAGGGAGAGAGACCCTGGGTCAGCTCCCCAGCCTCACCCCTAAGCTGTGGGGGGCTCCCTGGCCAGGGCTGCCTCACAGCAGCCTGACCACAAACCTGACCCCCAGAGGCTGAGAAAAGACCCCTGGATCACCAGCTCCCTGTTGGCCTGACCCTGGCCAGGACAGAAGCTGAAGAACATCCCTTGGCTCAGCCCAGAGCTCAGGTGAGGGGCTCCATTCCCAGCCCACCCACCCCTGGGGCCCAGAGGCCATGGAGCACCCCCCAGTCCCACCAGGGGCCCAGAGGACCCCCTGCCCAACCAGGGGCACAGGGAGCAAATCCTGGCCCACTCAGGACCTGGAGACCATTTGGGGAAGCCCCTCACTCCACCCCACATCACCTCTGCCCCTCCCCTCCCTTCCCCGCTCTTCCCAGGCTGCTTTTTCCCTGCCTGCTCTTACAATGCTGCCCCTCCCCCAACTCTCGCCATGCTGCTATTTCCTGTAGCTCTCACAATGCTGCTCCTCTGCTGCCAGCTCTTACCATGCCGCCGCCTCTCTGCTGTCCCCGACCATTGCAAATTTCTCACCGCTGTCTCCTGCCATGCTGCCTTTCCCTGCTGTGCTTTTCCAGGAGCTGCAATTTTTCTTTAAAGAGCCATATGTGGCTCACAAGCCACAGTTTGGCTATGTCTGAGATCTGAACTTGCCACTGGATCCATTTGCTTAGGAGCTTCCCACAGAATCCCACTACAACCACCTCTCATCTTGCACTTTATGTCCCCCTAAATTCTCATTGATCTGTTGTGATTTTTGTCCATTGCTCATTAAGTTAATTTAATGGCTGCCCCTCCCGGGCCATCACCTAGGTATGTGAAGAATGTTAAGGGGAGCAGATGGCCCCCCTCAACTCAACTAGATGGCCCCCTTAAACTAAACTAGATGGCCTTTGACACCCCATTGATCTTTTCAGGGCTGGGCATAGGTGGGCACTGCCTAATTGCAAGATCTTTAAAATAGTGAAGGCATGAGTCATGCCCACCTGAGTTTTCCCCTTACCTGTAACTGTGGCCAATCACAGCCACTGGCGGGAAACAAACAGTTTAAAGACTCAGGGTTTGGGTGATCAGGCAGGATGGTTCCTGACATCCTGCCTGGCCTGATCACCCAGACGCTGACCTCCTCCACTCACGAGTTCTCCCCCGAGCTTACCACGATTGAAACTGCTGGCCGAGTAATGAGTCTCTCTCTCCTGACTGTAATGCTGCTGCTGCTGCTGGGATTGGTAAGAACCTGCCCCTGCAGCTTTCCTTAATAAAGTTACCTCATCTTGTGCTGCTACTTTGCTACTGTTCTCTTCCAGCTCCACCAAGCCCACACTCCTAAGAGCAGGCTTGTTTGTTTTTGCCTTCCTTACTTGTCTTAGATTACTGCCTATCTTTTTCCACTGTTTAAAAAGTTCCCGGGTCCCTCAATTGTTTGTCACTGCCTTATATTGATTGTTGTATCTCTCTTCTCTAGTTGTTTTAGAAGTACCCTTGTAAGTTGCAACATTGTTTAGTGTAATTTGCAAACCTTAGAAGTGTTAAGATAGTGTGTAACATTGTATCATTTAGTGGTTATCCTTAGAGTTGTTTTGCCAAGTCACTTTTACTTTTCCCCTCTGTGTTTCCCTTGAGCTAAATAAATTGTTCCCTTGAACTTTCCTAGCCTCCTCTCGCCTTCCTTTCATCCCCGCCGCTCCCCGCAGCTTCCCCTCACCCTCCTCTCACCCTGCCTCTCTCCGCGGTTTCCCCTCGCCTCTGCTGCTTCTCCCGCGGCTTCCCCTTGCCCTCCTTTCACCCCGCCGCTTCTCCACGGCTGCCCCTCACCTTTGCCATGCTCCACGGCTTTCCCTGGCCTCCACGGCTTCTCCCATGGCTTCCCCTCGCCTCTGCCGCTTGCCGCGGCTTCTCCTCGTGTCCGCCACTTCTCCTGCGGCTTCCCCTCACCCTCCTCTCACCCTGCCAGGTCTCTGCGGCTTCCCCTCATCTTTGCCACTCTCCCGTGGCTTCCCCTCACCTCTGCCACCCCCCCCTCGTGGCTTCCTTTCACCCCGCTGCTTCTCCGCGGCTTCCCCTCGCCTTTGCTGCTCTCCCGTGGCTTCCCCTCACCCCTGCCGCTCTCCCGTGGCTTCCCCTCACCCCTGCCACTTCCCACACAGCCACTGGTTTCCTCTGTCACCCCTTCCCCCCCCCGTTCTTGCACCCCCCCTTCTGCTTCCCCTGAGCCTACCTCAAACCTCCTGCTTCGCTTTCCTCTGCCACCGCGGCACCCCAAGTTGCGTGGTATCCCCTCCATCTTATATGGTATTGAAATGCCTTTTAAGTTACGGTGAGCTAGTTAAGTTAGCTGAGAACCCCCATTGCCTCTCAACTTGTTGCACCCCACAAAGTTGAGCACTCCACAAACCCCCCATTGCAGACACTGTGACAAACTTCATACACACACACCACACACACCCCACAGCTCACTTTACATCCATACCCGTTTTCAATAAGGATTACCCCGTCCCCCACTGGTGCAGTGATTGCCCCCCAAGGTCCCCAAATTTTCAAACCTGCTGGCAGGGTCAATTCTGAGCAGTTGAAAAGGTGTTCCTGTGTGCATCTCTTCACAGGATTTAAGATGAGAGCAGTGTTTTTCCCTTACTATTACTCTCATTTTAAAATTACTTGTGTCTGAGCCCTCAGACCTTTAGTCTTTACTGTCCATGAGTATTTTAGTGAACAAGTTTACTGCTAGGGAAGTGGGAGCATGGATGGGGAGAGCAGAGAAGCAGCAGCATGGTAAGAGATGGCAGGGAAGCAGCAGCTGGGGTGAGGGAGGGAAGTGTGACATGGTCAGAGAAGCCATAGCATGTTTAGATTTTCTCATAGGCCCTAATGCAGCTTACTCATTGTTAAAATTAAATCATGTTTTACAAGTCCTAAACATGATGTGGAATACTAAGAAATAAAAATACAAAAGGAGAAAAGTATAAAACTGAATGTAGATTACTTTCAATTTTTGGCACAACTTACTGCTGTGAAGCATCATAGTCCACAATGAAATTCAAAACATTGTGCAATACTTAGAGATCAGCATCTGAGAGCTTTTACCTACTGCACTGACAAGTTACTGCCAAGATTTAAAAAAAAACCAAAAACTTGCAACAAGTCTGTAGTGTTCTGCATCTAGCGACAGCTGAATTTTTACTGTATAGGCCCAGTTTCACTGTAATCTTAAATAATTATTAGAATCTGACATTAGTGGATCAATATTTGCCCTATTTTTACAATAAAATTAAAGTGCACAATGAATTTTAAGCTTAGTAATTTTGGAGTAGGTAAAAATATGTGGTTATATGCCTCAGTGTGGCTCTCAAAGGTTTAATTATCAACTTGTGCAGCTCTTGAGTTCCATAAATTTGGCCACCCCTGTCAGATCTGGTCCCGACAGGCACAACGAAGGAGCAACTTAACATAGAAGTTACAGATATCAAAACTTAGCACAGACAGGTTCAAGGATCAAGAAATAGTGAAGGTAATTAGGCAGTTATCTAAGTCAGATAACAAACAAGGAATCTGGACTTCAATGCCAGAAAGCTGTCCATATAAAAAGCACACATTAGAATTGTACATAAATGAGAGAGTGTTCATGTATCTTCGAAAGCATTTCCCACTGGTGGTTGTACCATTTCAACTGTACAGGAAAGTGATCTACCTGGTATATCATGAACGATCAGGAGGATACCGGCGGTTATACAAAAGCATGCAGCAACTTACCTTGGTTGTTGGCCAGGAATGAGGAAGGATTTGCAACTGTACTGTGAAAATTATTTGGCCTGTGTATAGATTAAGACTATTACTGCAAGATCTCAAATGTATGAAGATTCTTGACAAGTGCTGCAAACTGATTTTGTGAGACCCTTATCAAAAACTCAAAAGGGGAAACCAATATCTTCTTGTTAATATTTAGCCATTCTCTAAATAGGTGGAAGCATTTCCTTTAAAGGCAAATACTGCTTCTATTACCAAATTGGAAGAGTGGTCTAACTGAGGTAGATAAAACTCGGGATAGGCTGGACCTCAAATCAGTCTACAGGTTTGGATCCCTAATAGATCTGTTCAATAGTCAGCTTAGTTCTTTTATCTACCACTAACTCTCTGTATACAGTACAACAGTATAACATTAATTAAAGGAACTATAACAGAGGGTACTTGGGGTTAAGTAACAAGGGAAGTATAAAACCTGTGTAACCCTCCTGGGGTTTTAAGGAGCATGGTTTCTTTAAATCTTTGCCCTGTGGGAGAGGGTTTGTGGAGCTGAGGAGGGGGGCTGCAGCCGGAGGCCCTGGGAAGGAAGCAGAGGAAGAGGCCCTGCCTGAAGACAGAGCGGCTGACCTGGGATGCCAGGCCAGCACCCACAGAAGGACACTGTGCTGGGGTGAGTCGCCCAAGGACAGAGTGGGATCCAGTGACTGGCCATTTGGAGCTGTGGGGCCGTGAGTACAGCACCTGGAACTCAGGGGGGAGGTTGTAGTTAGTTAAGTGGGGAGGGTGTTGCTCTGGGTTCACAGAGAGTGGCAGAAGAGGCATCAGAGGGTTTTCTTTTGCTGGGAAAGTGCTGGCGCCGAAGACTAGGAGTTGCTGGACTGAACTCTGGACTGGAACTGTGCTGGGACTCCTGAACTCATGGTGCCAAACAAGGTCACATCTGCCTCCAGCCTGTTGCATTGTTGGGCCTCACAGGGACCTGTGTTAGCTGTTACTCTGTGTTACTGCTGCCCCATCTCCCCTGTTGGTTTTTCCTTTGCACATCTGTAAATAAACCTTCCCCATTCCCATAATCCCTGCGCTATCCCAGTGTGTGTGTGGTCACTCTGGGGGTTTGGAACAGGTGCCCCTGGGGCAAAGGGACTCTCCTTGCTGTGTTCCCACACACACCCTTCTCTGGTCAGAGCTGCCTGCAAGGCAGACTCTATCTGGCTACTTGGGTGTTACACCTATATCCTGTACCTTGAGATCCAATCCTAGGCTAAAATGCTAGCACTATACCTCACCTTTTATTCTCCTTTGCACAAGGTGTTGACCTATGACAGATAATGACTGGTGGAACTGACCCCAGGAACTCTCAGCAATGGAACAATGATAAGTATAGAAGACCAGTTCCTCTAGCTTGTCTAGAACAGTGAGCCACTGATGTGGGCCTGGCTGTCCTCTTTGGATACTGGAGTTCTAGCTAGAATAATACCTCTTGGGTAGACAGCCCTCATCTGCCTCTCTCTCATCTTAACTAGTCTGTTGTTACTGGGCAGATCTCACAGTTCCTTTCCTGCCAAAACTCATAAAAGGTGCAACTGTGACAAACAAATCTTGCCGGAACAACTCTTCTCTCACTGGGGTCTCTTGAGTCAGGTAAAGTCAGGCAGAAGGACATATTTTCCTGGGCATGTGTTCCAAAGGTGTTCACAATTGTTGGGAGTGTAACAAAAATTGCATATTCCATACAGGCCTCAATCATCAGGGATGGTTAAATAAATAAATTGCACCACCAAATTACTGCTGTGGAAACTGATAGATGCTAATGAATGCAATTGGAACAGCCTTATTTAATGGCACCCAGGGAAACTCCAACTGCCTCCGCAGATCATACACCCTTTGAGGTAATGAGTGGCCAAATTATGTGAATGACAAAGTAACTTTTGTGTCATTCAAGTGGCACTCAGCTTGAAGGATTCAAACTCAAAATCTATCTGCAAGAATTACAGAAACCTTGTAATCAGATTGAGTTGCAATTAGCTGTTAGATTGGCAAAATGCAAATAAAAAGCAAAAGCCTAGAACAGTCACTTGGAAAAATGGAGATCAAGTTATATTCTGATCATACACTGTACTGGAACATAATTTATGTAACCAATGAACTGGACCTAACTATATCATGGATATGCTCAATTCCTCTGTATAAATGTAACCCTCTCCCTGGATTACTTGGGAGCATGTGCACAGGCACCTAAGTTCGACGACAAAGAGATCCTGAGTTTCCCAGTCGGGATGTTGGGATTGTGGGAATCCTCTATCCACTCTTCTGCTGCAGTCCCTTTGCTTTACAGGAAATTAAACTTGGCAGTGCCTCCACTTGGCTGGATCTGGTACACGTGCAGTGGTGTGCCTTGAGAGCCTCCAGGACTAAATCCATGTGGCTAATAACCTGTGGGATGGGTCTAATCCAAACTTACTAATTAAATAAATTATATATATATATATATTATATATATAAAATTAATTAATTAGTGGTGACTGGATAGCATAGTGGTTAGGTGTGCTGCTCTTACTATTGGAGACTGGGGTTCAAATCCCAGTTAGTACCTACCTACCTAGCTTTCCAGTATGGGTCCTTGGGCAAAAGACCCCCTAACTCCTCACTTGCCTACCTTTAATATGAGAGTACCATAAACTAGGAGATTCATGCTGGCTCAGACGTTGCCTGGATTAACAAGGTCTGTGCCAGATGTTGGGGAACCAGGACAATTTGATGATAAGCGGCCTACTGGAACAAACCATACATGGATGAGACAAGAGAACCTGGAATTGATGGAATGCTACTACAACAGTAGACCTAATGAGAGGGGCTATATGAAACACATGAGGGAACTATGGATGGACAAAAGACCTACATCCACACTAACTGAGAAACAGCTAGTTTCCCAACGCCTCAACATAGTAAAGAGGAAGCTGCTCTCACAACTTGAGATAGACCAACTCCACATTACATCCTGGACTCAACAAGAAGACCTGGAAGTACAACTAGATGTGTAGCCAACACCTGAAGCTGGAACTTCACTGCCATCCCCTCCATTACAGAACACAGCAGCTGATATGAGGCACAAGATCATGGATAAACTAGCTACAGTCAACCCTCAAGACCGATTACCAAGGCTCATTGGAGGAGTACCATCAGATAGTATGCTAGAAGATGCCAATAGAGCCCTATCGACAATTCCTACTACCACCATAACTCAAACCAATGAACCGGTATACGCTACAGCCCCTGTAATCCTGGAGATGCTTGGATACACGATCAAGAAGAACAGCAGTACATACCCCCTCTGGAAAATGAGGTTGGAGGATAAGATCAAGGCAACTTGGAGAGAAGTTAGTCAGCTGGTGGAACTACAGAAGGGTGTAGAGATCAAGGATAAGACTCGGCTACTGAAAAAATACAAGGGCCTGACTCCATCTGAAGCCCTAGAGACTGCTAAACAAAGGCTCACAGCACTGGCTGCTAGGCTAGGGAGATACACTAGAGAAGCAGAGGCCAAAAAGATAAATGCCCTGTTCTCCAAAGAACCATCCAAGGTGTACTCCCAACTGCAGTGCAACAACACAATAACAGCAGAGCCACCAACAGCAGAAACTGAACAGTACTGGAAGAACATATGGGAGGAGGAGAAGACTCATAACACCAGTGCAAAGTGGCTGCAGGACCTGAGAACAGACCACAGCAATCTCCCAGAACAGGAACCAGTCACTATCACAGTAGCAGATATCCAACAGCGGGCCAAGAACATGAAGAGCTGGACAGCACCTGAACTGGACATGATCCACACCTATTGGCTAAAGAAACTAACAGCAGTGCATGAACACCTAGCAGCACAGATGAACCAGCTGCTAGCAGCAGGCTCCCACCCAGACGCTAACACAAGGAAGGACAGTGCTGATCATGAAAGACCCCCACAAGGGAACAGCACCATCCAACTACCGGCCAATAACCTGCCTCCCCACAACATGGAAAGTCCTATCAGGTGTCATAGCCGCCAAGCTACAGGACCACATGGGCCAGTACATGAGCACAGCTCAGAAGGGCATTGGGAACAACACCCGAGGCTCAAAACACCAGTTGCTCATAGACAGAACAGTCGCCCAAGACTCAAGGTCTAGACAGATCAATCTGAGTACAGCCTGGATTGACTACAGGAAAGCCTACGACTCAATGCCGCACACATGGATCTGTGAATGTCTGGCGCTATACAAAGTCAACAGGACACTAAGGACCTTCCTCAAGAACTCAATGGGACTGTGGAAGACAACACTGGAAGTCAACTCAAGACAGCTTGCACAAGTGGCCATCAAGTGCGGCATATACCAGGGTGATGCGCTGTCCCCACTGCTGTTCTGCATTGGCTTGAACCCCCTCAGCCAGATAATCACAAGGACTGGATATGGATACAAGTTCAAGAGTGGAACTACCATCAGCCACCTCCTCTACATGGATGACATCAAGCTGTATGCTAGGAATGAATGAGACATTGACTTGCTAATCCACCTGGCACGGATCTACAGTGAGGATATTGGGATGTCATTCGGACTGGAGAAGTGTGGCCGGATGGTAGTAAAGAGAGGGAAGGTAGTCAAGACTGATGGGGTGAAACTACCAGCAGGCCACATAGCAGACATACAGACCAGCTACAAGTACCTTGGCATCCCACAGTCACATGGGAACCACGATGAGGAGGCAAGGAAGACAGCAACATCCAAGTACCACCAAAGGATAAGACAGGTCCTGAAGAGCCAGCTCAATGGGAAGAAAAAGATCCACCCCATCAACAGGCACGCCCTGCCAGTCATCAGATACTCTGCTGGTATAGTGAGCTGGCCAAAAGAGGACATGGAAGCTGCTGATGTGAAGACCCGGAAGATCCTCACAATGTACGGAGGTTTCCACCTCAAATCCAACACCCAGAGGCTGTACACCAGCTGGAAAGACAGTGGGCGGGGTTTGGTGAGTGTCAAAGCCACTGTCCTGGACAAAACCCAGAGCATCCAGGAGTACATCAGTAAGATGGCACCCAAAGATGAGCTGCTGAGAGAATGCCTGAGGGAGCAGCAGCAGACATGGGAGGAAGATCAAGCAGAAGTGCCATGGCAAGCCAAGACCCTGCATGGGATATACCATCGACAGATTGCTGAGGTGGCTGACATTGGGAAATCCTACCAGTGGCTGGAAAAGGCTGGACTAAAAGACAGCACTGAGGCACTGATCATAGCAGCACAAGAACAGGCACTGAGCACCAGATCCATTGAAGCAGGGGTCTACCACCCTAGACAGGACCCAAGGTGCCGACTGTGCAGAGAGGCCTCAGAGACAGTCCAACACATAGTGGCAGGATGTAAGATGCAGGCAGGAACAGCATACACTGAACGGCACAACCAAGTAGCTGGCATTGTGTACAGGAACATCTGCACAGTGTATGGGCTAGACCCTCCCAAGACCAGATGGGAGATTCCACAGAAAGTCATGGAGAATAACAGGTCTAAGATTCTGTGGGACTTCCAGATCCAGACAGGCAGGTACTGGCCAATCAACCAGACATCATGGTAATAGACAAGAACCAGAAGACAGTGGTGGTGATAGATGTAGCAGTGCCAAGTGACAGCAACATCAGGAAGAAGGAGTATGAGAAGCTGGAGAAGTACCAGGGCCTGAAAGAGGAACTAGAACGGATGTGGAAAGTGAAGGCCAAAGTGGTCCCAGTGGTGGTAGGAGCACTCAGGGCTGTGACTCCTAAGCTGGGAGAGTGGCTTCAACAGATCCCAGGAACAACATCAGAGCTCTCTGTCCAGAAGAGTGCAGTGCTAGGAACAGCTAAGATACTGCTCAGAACCCTCAAACTCCCAGGCCTCTGGTAGAGGACCCGAGGTTGAGGAAGACACATACCACCCATAGGGGTGAGAGGGGAATTTTAATTTCTTATATAATACATTCATGGTGCTTAATTGCGAAACTTATTATAACAGGATGGAATTGAACATTACTACTAATTTAAATACACAGGGGCAAGTAAATCAATCAGTAAGGAGACCCAGAATACAGTTTAAAGGAAACTTATCTAACTAGCATGTTCACAGCCCTTTTTCCAACTCAGAGGGCACACTTCCTAGAGTTCACAACCTCAACCCCTTGCTTGCATGGGCGTGCTTGGAGGGTCAATGAACGAGGAAAGGCAGCCGCCGCTTGTCCTGTGTATCCACTCAAAACCACGTGGAACATCCGGAGTGAGCCCAACCAATGGTCTGTAGTCCTGGCCCTGGTTCAAAGGAACTGCCACACTGCCTCCCCTCAGGCCTAGTCAGTCTCTCAGCAGACTCCCTTGCTTTATAGGCTCTGCTCCAAATTGGGGCAGGCGAGGGAAGACAGACACTCACACCCTTACTGCAGATCCAGCTTAGCCAGCTCTAGGTTCAGACCCTGCTTTGGGCTGAACCTCTAAAGCTCCCTGCTTAAGTGAGCCTCCAGCAGTCTCAGGAACCTCAGAAGCACTCACAGCAGCTTCCAGATTCAGACATGTCTCTCTCTCTCTGTGGAGACCCTTTTCACTCCCCTCTGCTTCCTGCAGGGGCAGGCAGGGTCCCTCTCTGTTTCCCAAGGGATCATGGGAGTTGTAGTCCCTCAGTGGAAAACTTACAGCACATAGGAACTGCTTAAATGTTATTTCAGAGGCCCCTAAAGTACAGAGTGCCTACATAAAGAATTAGGATCACATAGGGAAAAAGAAAAAATAGATAAATTCTATTGTGCTAATCAGTTCAAATTGTACCAGAAAATAGATATTTCTCCACAGGCAAAGGAGTCAGAGATGCTGAGCACAAAAGAGAAATTAGAGAAGCAGATAAAACCAGCCCCATAACAGGAAGAGAAAGTGCATGTTGTAACAATACTGATTCTGTGTTCTTGCCTTAACACTGCACTGCAGACAGAGCAACAATAGACTGTTCTGGTTCAAAAAACACCAGTGAAGACAAATCAGATTGGTATGGTGGAACTAGTCTCAGACTTGCCTACTGAGGCTCAGGATGCAATAACAACAATAACTTGAACACAAAAACAAATATACCAAACTCAGAGATTTAAAGGAATGACACCTTGCCTTTCAACTAAAGTTTTCTTCAAATGTCATTATCACCCAGCACAAGAATAATTCATAACTGAGACTGGGGATAAATAGGGGCAGTCTTAGGATTTTTCAGGGCCTGGGGCAAAAGTCCAGGAGGGGACCCCCCATGTGTGGGTCCCCCTCCTGGACTTTTGCCCTCCATCCTGGCCTCATTTTGGACTCTACTGTGGCCTCACAGCTCCCCACAACTGCTGTTTCCCTCCTACAACCTCCCCTACACCTGCTTCAGCCTCCCTATCATCTCCCCTTCCCTTCTGTAGCCTCCCATGGCCCCAGCAGACTCCCTCTGCCCCCCCAACCCCTGTTGCCTCCCCTGACCCCTTACCACTCCCCCTGACCCCTGTGGCCTCCCTCAGGCTCCCTGCTCACCTCCATCTACTGCCATGCTGCTGCCCACTCTGGCTGTCCACTGCTGCCTGGGCTAGTGCACATGTGAAATGGAAAGTGCATGCAGCTGGGATACTTAAAGCAGCAGCAGTGTGGGGCTCCTTCCCCTGGGGGGAGCTGGGCTGCAGCCTGTGCTCCTCCATGGCTAAGACTGCCTATGGGGATAAAACACTGCTTACTGCATGGCTTAATAGCACAAGTTTGAAAATGCATACGATAGAGTCATATGTTAGCATGGGATTCCTCACTGATTACAACTGAGTCAACTATTCCTACTCCAACGCTTTCTGAATGCATCTTGTGTGTTCTCTTTAGTGAATGTGCTGCCTCTTTCTCTTGACATCATGCTTTAGCAAAATGTCCTCCTTCACTACCTACATGCTATACTGATCTCTTTTTTCAACATGAAACTCACATGGGATAGTCCCCCAGAAATCACAGCACCTCTGTAGCAGGGTGCCTGCCTCCTGAGTAACCCTATTGTAGATAGAAATGCTTTTGTGATAGCCTACCTCCTTTTCCCCTCTTCGTAACTCCACTCTATCTCCCTGATGTCTAGTAGAACTCCCACTTGTAGCTGGTTTAATAATAGAAATAATTCTCATTAGTGTTTTCCAAAAACCACAACACAAAAATTTATACTAAACTCTGGTTCTTTATACACACAGAACTCTTCATCTGTCCCAATCTACTCCTCTCAAAGCTGTGAGACCTTAGGAAATTCTTATGCCAGAAGACAGGGAGCTCCTTGGTATATAGCAGTGAGTTTCAGCTGGCTTGACCAGCTCCCTGTACCCAACTCACTATTGTATCTAAAAAGTGTCATGTAATATATCAGGCATGGCCAAACTGCGGCTTGGGAGCCACATGTGGCTCTTGAGTGAAAAATTGTGGCTCCTGGAAGAACATCGGCAAATCAATTTAGGAAAGCAGCCCCAGCCTAGCAGTTCAGGAGGGGGTGGGGAGAAGCGCAGCATGGTTGGGGATAGCGGGGAGAAGTGCGGCATGGTTGAGATTTTAAAAACTTGCCACTAGCTTGCAGTCTTCTACATTGAGAAGCAGCTAAGTTTTTAATGTATAGGCCTAATTTTCATGGTAACCTTAAGTAATTATTGGAATCTGACATTAGTAGAATCAATATTTGTCCTCTTTTTATGATTAAATTAAAGTGCAATGAATTTTAAACTTAGTAATTTTGGAGTAGATAAAAGTGTATGGCTATATGCCTCAGTGTGGCTCTCAAAAGGTTTAATAATCAACTTGTGTGGCTCTTGAGTTCCATAAGTTTTGCCACCCTTGTAATAGATCATGGGAAAAACTAGCAACTCACTGATCATTAATATTCTGGTATGATGTATGTACAGTTAACCCACAAATGCTTATACAGATGTGCTTGGAATTATGACTAAATAACACGAAAACCAGGAATGTTGGGGTAGTTAGGGATATTTTTTCCACAAAGGAAAGAATTTCCTTATCCTTGCACAAAGACTGTAGTTTGTTAAATTAGGTCCTACCCACTAGAAAGCATGTTTTTTCATCTGTTTGTAACACTTTCTATCTTTCACCTGGTCTACACTTGCCACCATTTTTGGCAGCAGTCCAAGGAAATATACAAGTTATGCCAAATAACTTGCATAAATCCCTTCGACTTTCTAATGCCCACTTACTTCCATGGTTTTACTGCACTGTGACAAAGGAAAATGCCATCCCTTTAGCTCACCACTACTTTTCTTATGGGGGTAGAGTTACTAGCTTGAATTCCAGATTGATTGACTGGGTCTTCACTGACCACTCAATTGAAACAGAAAGATTGAACTGATGGCCTTATCCTTGATGCTTGAACTCACTTAAAATCTGTTCTTTTTCACTAAATAAGCTTATTTTACTTGTACTCTAAATCAAACTAGTGCTTTCATTGAACTGAAGTGATTATTAACACCAGTCAAGATAACATGCAGCTGTTTCAATCTCTTTAAAGGAGCAGCAAACACAGTAACTTCTGTGAGTATTCCAGGAGTAGGCTGGACACTGCAGAGAGATAGGTTGAACCCCAAAACTTTGCAGGCTGTCACTTCCAGCTCTTCATAGAGAGAGCTTAGTCTTCCAGCTCTGGCTTCTTTTCCTTCTTCCCCCTCTCCTTGTTCTGAGGGGGAAGAGACAGAGAAGCCCTTCCCCAGCCTACACTACCATGCTTGTAGTCCTAGGCCCTTAAAAGGATGGTGTGTTGAGTCTTTCCCATCCATCAATTAATTTTCTGAAACCACTTCCTCTGTTTAGGCTTCAGCCATCTCCAGAACCTTTGTTTGTTTCACATGATGCACAATGGGCAAAGGTCTCTGTAATTTTTCTGTTCATTTTTGCAACATAATTGTGTGGTTTGATGCCAACAATACCATGCAAGATTCCCTTTTGAATGTTCAACTGTATGGTATTATGTTTTCTGCAGTATCAGGTATGTGCACAGGTATGAAGCATGTTTTACATGGCTCAGGGGGAAGGAGGACAAACAGAACTGTCTGCCAGCAGCATATATACAGCTAAAGCTGCAAGCAAGTACCTGTAGGAGGTAATAAAGGCAACGCAAATTGAGGTCCCTGGCTCAGATGGGACAAAGGGATCATCAGTCCAGGAAGGAGGATGGGGGGGCTGAGAGGAAACTGAAAACAAGGACAGATGCTTGGAGTTGCTCTAGACCTTTTGCCAGAAGCTCTGTATTTTAAAACATCTATAAGAAAACTTGGGTCCTGCCTAGAAACATAGAACAGCTGCAAACCATCACAGATGGACCTGATGATGAGATTAGCATAACTGTACTAGTGTTGTTAGATTAGCATGCATTTTATATCTTTCATTTGCTATCGTTAACTTCTGACTCCTTTATTAAGCAACTGTGGATTAATTTGCCATACACTCCCTTAAAATCAAGTTCTAATCAATAAACTAGTAGTTTTATCTAAAGCTGTGTGGACTTTAGAGGGTGTGAATTGGGAAGCCTGGGTACATTCATTTCTTTGTTAAATGGATGGACGTAAGTCTGTGGTGATTGAGGAAGGGTCCCAATCACTTTAGGATTGAAGTTTCCACTGTGGTATCTGGGCTGGGGGTGCTCACTGAGGAACTGTCCTGAGTGGCTAGAGAGCATACACCTGCTTCCTGGGACCAATTACATGCAGGAGACTGCTGTGGATTGATTCAGGCATGAGTGGACACTTGGTAATAAGGGTAAATTAGGTTCAAGAGTGGAGATTGAGGATGGGGGAGGTCACAGTTGCATGCTGGAACACAATTTGAGAGCAGCCTCTCACAGTTTGTAGCAATGTTCTTGGAGAGGAGGCTTTTGACTAATCTTTTTGTTGAGAGATGCAGCAGCAAGATGGATGCAGTAATTTGAGTGTTTACCAGCCTTAACTTGAGCAGTCACACAGCAAAAGTTCCACCATGTAAGAGGAGTAATTCAAGTGCAGATAACTCTGTCCTGGAGGCGTAGTGCTGGCACCATCAGAGGTGCTGGCAGCTACTTCTTCCAGGTACAGAAGCAGATGTAGAGGATCACTGGGGAAAGACAATAGATAGGGCTCTCACTGAATACATACAAGAGAGCTTTGTATTATTTCCTTAAACTTTTGCTGTCAGCTATGGTCACGCTAAGCTGTGTGTGTGTGCATGCGCACACAGGTCATGATACTTGCATGCACAACAAACTAAAGCATGCCCAAAAAAAATTCAAGAGTGTTAATATGCTACTTTTGAGAAGGTGATTTCAAGTAGCATGTTTCAAATAAGGTTTTGTAATTTATAAAATCATTTCCATCACAACATCAAAATAAAATTTAGATATTATTTGCATCATACACACATGCTTTGTTGTGCTTACAAGTTTGACCACACTCACTGGAGTGTGCACAAATTTGGGCACTGGTTCTTAAAATTTGCACAAAAGAAATTTTTTTTCTCACACAGCCTATGAAAAATTAGTGAGAACACTGGCTGGCAGGCAGAGGCCTCCTGGCAGATTTCCCATTAAAGTGACTTTTGCATCCAGCTGAGTTCCATTTTCCAAGTATTAGCCCATTTGATTGCAACACCTGAGCAAATTAGGTTGCCCAATCAGGCCTTATAAAAAGGGGCCTGGAAACAGCCAAGGCAGTGTGTTTGGGGGTGTGGTTAGAGCACAGAAAGTTGAGCAGGACAGAAGTTAGAGGAGTTGGCACTGACTTAGTTTCCCAGGCACCCAAGAGGCTCAATGCTCTAGGGGGTAAGACTGCACAGCTGGGCCTAAGGCCTGGGAGGGGCTTGCACTACACAGACAGGATGGAAGAAGGGAAGGGGTGCCAATTCTAAAAGCACACAGCCCCACAGAATGACCCTAGACCCTGCTCATCTCAAATCCAATTACTCAACCCCAGCAACACTCTGAAGATCCTTGTACTGATTTTCAGTCCATTGTTACTGGGGACATGTCAAAGAGCTTAACTACCATGCTGCAACACACAACCTGTATGCCAGTTCTCTGGTGCTGCACTATAATTGAGTTTATAACTTGTCACTAAATAATCTAAGTAATATCAATAATCCTTAGTTTCCAGATAGTGCTTTTACTTGCAGGTCTTACTGCATGTAACAAAGAAAGGTCATTATTGTTATTCCTAATTTATAGAGAGGGAACTGATGGTGAAGGGGCTTGCCCAAGGTAACAAAGCAGGTCAGTGATAAACTGGGAATAGTCCAACATCATCTGACTCGCTGTCCTGTGGACTATGCTGTCTGCTTTAGTGCCTTTGCATATGGAACATCAGGGGGAATTAAAAACACAGCTGATTACATACTCAAAATTTCTTCCTGTAGCAGAGAGGAGTGGTGACCCTCTGAGTGGGATGCTGGTGGGGCGCCACACTCACCCTGCTGGACCAGGCAGGGAACTACCCAGCTACAGACAAGGAGACAAAGGGTAGGGCCAAGAAAGGAAGAGTAAGTACAAAAGGCAGCTAGGAAGGCCCAAAGGGGGGAGTGCCACCCTGGGTGCAGAGCCACCAACTGCCGAGGGTTGGGACAGCCCCTGAGCCCTGGGGAACACCAACCCTACAGACCTCAGTCTCCCCTCCTGTAAGGGAACCTCAGGCCGAATCCCCAGAGCAACCCACTTTGGAGGACCTAGAGGAACTGCCCTTTGTGAAAGAATGTGCTGAACTGGGGTACCTGTCCCTGGCTGAAGCCTCCTGTGACCTTAAGGAGCTGCACCCCACCGAGGAATCCAGTGAGCTGCTTGATATACCACCAGCTGATAGTGAAGGCCTGGTGAGCCTGCTGCTAGCCATATACACTGGTGACCCAGGAGACCGGCTGGGGGCTTCAGACTTTGTGTGCCTGCCCCGCCCTGCCTGAGGGCTGGGCCTTGTACCTGTTTAGCCCTCAGAGCTGTAAGGTGTGTGTAGCAGAGTGGCGTGCCTGCCCTCAAGCAGGAGGCCAGAAGAGGGTCACATGCAATCCCTGGCCTATGCTTCCCTTAGCAAAATCACAAACTACCTATTTATGCTACAACTTTCAGTCAAAAATAAGCAGCTACACAATAAGTTCTGCATAACACAAGCTTTTTCAAGTTCATAAGACATATTGGCTTGCCAAATTACGCAGATGTTGCTGATAATTAAGAAAATAGACACATCCTTCAGGTCTCGGTCAGAACTGGTATGATCTCTCTAGTAATGTGCTGCATCATATATTTGGAGTTTGATCCCTGTGTCCACGTGGCATTCTTTACTGTCTACTCCTGACCTAGTGGAAGGTTTCTACATAGTATAAGGCCATCTCTGTCCTTCAACCCAGGCTGAGATACAACTATTCCTCATAATTTTTGTTGAGGAGTTACTTTTATGACAGTTTGAACAAGGATTTTTCTTCCACTTCTTCATGTTCCTAAAAGTTTGGGACTGTGTTTTGTGTCTTTCATTTCCCTCCTCCAGCTTTGTACTGAAATGTATATTATTCTGTATATCTTAATGATGGTGAAATCAATTAACAGATAAGAACACAGAACACAAGAATGGTCATACTGAATCAGACCAATGGTCCATCTAAACCCTATATCCTGTCTTTCAACAATGACCAGTGCGGGGTGCTTTAGCGGGAATAAATCAAACAGGTGATCATAAAGTGATCCATCCCCTAAGTCATTCCCAGCCTCTGGCAAACAGTAGTCCCTGCCTATCATGGCAAATACAATCTCCTCTTGGCCCTGGTCATGTACAAGACCAGCAAGAGGAGGTTGGTCGAGGGGGTGCTTTGTGACTGTGGTGCCTACTTCCATTCTCTCATCCGTTCATGCATCTGGGCAGAGTTCTTCTGAGAAGTGCCCACTGGCTCCTTGGACACCTTCCAGGAGAAGTGGATGCTGTCTGAGGCTCTCTGCTTAGCTTCCCCTCCTGATTCTCTCTCTTTTTGACCCTTTAAATCCCAGGCCTGTTCCTATTTTTTCATTTGTTGTCCCTCATTTCCAGTTGATTCCTGGGCCTACCAACCCCTCCCCTTAAGTTGGGAGAAGGGCATTAGCAGTGGGTGGGTGCAAGCAATTAAACAGTTTCCTGGCTAATAGCCAATGATTGACCTTGTCTCTATGAATTTATCTAGTTCTTTTTTTAAACTCTGTTATGGTCTTGGCTTTCATAACATCCTTTGGCAAGGAGTTCCACATGTTGACTATGTGTGGTGTGAAAAAATGCTTCTTTTTTGTTCATCTTAAACTTGCTGTCTATTAATTTCATGTGGTCACCCTTAGCTTTTGTGTTCTGAGAAGAAGTAACAAGTCCCTATTTACTTTCCCCACACCAGCCATGATTTTATAGTTCTCTGTCATGTCCTTCCCTTAGTTGTCTCTTTCTCAAGCTGAAAGGCTCCACTCTTATTAATCTCTCCTCATATGGAAGCTGTTCCATACCCTGATCATTTTAGTTGCCCTTTTCTATACCTTTTCCAATTCCTATATATCTTTTTTTTTTTTAGATCAGAGTCATAACTGAGCATTGCAAAGTATGGGAAGTGGCAGGGGACAAGCAGTGGTGTTGCACTGAAAGTGAATTGAGTCATAAAGGCTACTAGTATGTTAATGTGATTCAGTATCTTGATGATAGTGGGCTAATGATTGGAGACTGGCACTGCATTAAGTGAGATGGTTACTTTATCAAATTATTTCTTTGCTTCTTTAAGGCTTACTTGTTATGCAGAAATACACTGGAGCAATGGAAGAGAGCCCAATTCCACAGCCCTTCCCACAAATAATATGAGACTATTTTTCTGGCAGAGAGAGTAAAAGCCTGCTTTACTCTGAAGACATACTACAAGCTGACATCACTTCATCAAAAGCCTGAAACCTCAGGCTTCCTGTTCAAAACAAAGTTCATGTCCCAAAATAAGGAAGTGGACATTCAAAGTATTCCTTCAGGGCATGAAGAACAGGTCCCGCTGCCCCCCCCCCCCCCCCCCAGCAGCAACAATTGTAAGAACTGACACATAAATATTTCAAAGTACAGGAGAATCACCATTCACAGCTACTAGGCCAGAGTCTTCAATAGGCAGATGTCTGGCTAGTCTTTATTTGTCAGTGCTATCATCTGTGTTTGAAAGATTCCAGCCCCCCATGGCAAGGTCAACAAATGAATTTCTTAAGTGACATCTGTGTCACCTGCCAGACTCAGTGCTATAACCCTTCTGGTCCTACTGAACTAATGTAGCAGGTGCAAGCAAAGGGGAATGTTATTTAGTAATTATTATTATTATTACTATATTAGAGGGGAAATTAAGGTACATTGTAAACAGTCCAGACGGCTTTTCTGGAGACCTTAGTGGACTCTTGTTTAAGACCTTATGCTCACATACATGAAGTGTGATTGGTGTAGTTTATGAACAAGGATCACTGCCTCCACTAATTGAAGAATAAGGGGGGGAAAAAACTACTGTGTGAGCTCTGTCTTTTCATTGTGTGTGAGTGTGCGTGTGCGTGTGCGTGTGCGTGTGTGTGTGTGTAATTGAAATAATTTTTTGTTGTCTACCTTTCCTCATGAAACAGTAACAATTACCTCTTTGGATTCTTGTTTCATTTGCCAAAAACATTTTAATGTGCCATTTCCCTTTATTCATTTGGTCAGCATATGAACATAGGCAAATCTAACAAGAATAAAAAATTAACTTTCAAATACAATGATCTTAAAGCATCAGCTATGAACTTTCCAACTAAAAATAGGGGCTACTAGAGGTGTTTTGCATTATTTTGGTTTCCTGATAGACAGGCAGATATAGAAATAATCATGTTTAAATTTGGAAGGCACCAATATAACTGCAGCAATATTAAGTCAAAAGAAATGATAGCATTGTACTGCTAAGGAGTGTCATCATATAGTTCACAGCAAATCTGCTAAATGGGAAGCCTTTGCTTGTGGACTTGTATAACACACACAAACTGTGCATGAGTCCTGGGCTAGCCAGGGAGATTATTCTTTAGCTATGGTGGTGTAAGACTGATTTTGACCTTATGTAACTAACTAAACCTGCCACTAAAAAGAGCCTGTAGCTAATGAATATGAAGATAGAGTATATACTGAGTATCAAATCAAATCAAATCAAATCATAGGTTTGGAAGGGACCTCATGAGATCATCAAGTCCAACCCCCTAGGGCTTGAATCTAGGACCTTCTGCATATTAAGCAGAGGTACTAGCCACTACACTATTTGCAGGCCCTCAGTGTGTACGCCAGTATCTTAAACAGGGTTGGATTCTTCACTTGCTGATTCATCAGTCAGCTAACAAAGCCATCCATGTTGGTTGAGAACCCAGAGCAAAGTCTTTTGAATAAATTTGATAGGGTATGTCCACACAGCCTTCTTATTTCAAAACAACAGAGGTTGTTTCGAAATAAGAAGCGGCATGTCCACATGATGCACCGTTATTTTAAAACAACGGGACCCATTGTTTCGAAATAATGACCATTATTTCAAAACCATTAAACCTCACATCTAATCAAAATAGCCATTGTTTCAAAATGGTTGTTTCGAAACAACGGCGTTCGGACACGTTGTTTGAAAACAACACCATTGTTTTGAAACAACTGTTTCAAAACAACATGTCCGAATGGCCTTGTTTCGAAATAACCATTTTGAAACAACAGCTATTTCAAAAGCAGGCTTTCCCTTAATTTGAATTAACATTTTCTTAATTCGAATTAACTTATTTTGAAATAAGGACTTTATTTCAAAATAACTCATTTCGAAATGGGTTATTTCAAAATAATAATGTATGTGTGGACATAGCCATAGTCTTTAAGTGCCGCAGGACTCTGTACTGAACTAGACTGACATGGTTCTCCTCTGGAATTAGTCTCTTGATAATGTTTGCAGAATAGCAGGTATAAATTAAAGCGAAAGAGCCCATGCAGATGAAGGCTTCTTTCTCCCTGACAAGGAATGGAAGGTGTGAGGATGGAGAAAGGACTATTGCTGGACTACATACAGGGGGAGAACCATGCATGCTCCCATCTCAAGATGATGCATGAGCAGCCTCAAACTCCCCTCTCTACAAAAGAATGTAGAAGAGGCCTCTCCTGACAGCTCTTAAAGATTTTATAGGTCTGTGGGCTTTGTTTGTTTGATAAGAAGACGCTGAGATCTTGGATTTCCTCCCCACACGACCCACTGGAATCTGATAGATGGGATTAATGAACTGCTAGGTCTATAGCAGTGGTTCCCAGCCTGTGGTCCGGAGACCCCTAGGGGTCTGCAGACATGTTGCAGGAGGTCTGCAGAGCCTCTCCCTACTGGGGCTGGAATCCAGCTACAGCCCTGATGCTCCCTGCCAGGGCTGTCTCTCCCCCCCATGGCCAGATCCTGGCAGGGGAATGGGACCGTGGCAGCTCCCCAGCAGGGGCAAGGGCAGGGGGCCATAGCTACCATGGCTTGGCTCCCCAGCGGTGCGGGCAATGGTGGTGGCAGCACTGCTCCCCAGCGGTGCGGGCAATGGTGGTGGCAGCACTGCTTGCCAGCTGTCCTAGCAGTGCGGGCCAGATTACATAATCAGCCGGGGGGCCGTAAAGATTTTTTTTTGTTAAAAAGGGGTCCCCAGCCTGAAAAGGGTTGGGAACCACTGGTCTATAGTATCACCTGTGGTCTATGCAACCCTAGCAACTGGAAGAATTTAAATTAATAATAAGTGGTTGAAGAGGGAGGTAGGATGAATTAATTTACATATTCCTCTCGTTCCACTACTGTTGGGAAAACTCCTAGAACAATTTATTTTATGGTTACACTTACTGTTTGATAATTATATGAAACACATGATTTCCCCAGATCTACAACATCTTTCTTGATCAGGCTGATAATAACAAGAACTATGGCTTATTTGAAAAGAGGCTGAAGCTAGTATTAGGCTAAAATATTGAATCCATTATTCTGCAGATATTTGGCTCGAACAATAACATTATTAACGTAGTCATTGCTTGAATCGCAATTGTCTATTCCATCATAGACCTGGATGTTCCTAACTCTGTCATGATAGGCACAAATTCCACCTGCAAAGAGACAAAAAGTAGTTAATACAGAATTAAAAACAAATAAATCCCATCCAGAAGCTAAGGCGTCTAACTGAACTGATAAAGTCTTCTGGAAAATGAGTAATTCTGGTGTTTTGTAGCTGCATTTATTACTGAACGGTGTTATATTAGAGAGTACTTGATTCTTAACAGCAAATTTGCAAACAATTTATTATTTGTTTATTTATCATTTATATTGGAATAGCATCCAAAATGTGCTAGATGCTCTCTGAATCCAGATGGGAACACAGTCTTTGCCTTAAAAAAATATACTCTAAAAAGTCAAGGTAAAGGATGAAATAAAAAAATGCAACAAACAGCTGAATTAATCAGAGTGATCTTGCACTCACACACAGACACTGCTCACTACAAGCTCTCCCCACACTCAGCCTTTTGTTCACAATTTAACTACCGCACCTACCTACCTGTCTGTCACCTTTTCTTTTTATTGACATTTAAATGTCACAAGAACATTTCCATTCATATCTAATCACATAAAACCCTTTCCTTAAAAATACAATTTATTATTTGCACTACAGTCCCAGATGGAGTCATCAGTCAAGAAATGGGCCCCAGTGTACCAGACAGGGCACAGAAACAACCCTCAAGAATTTACAATCTAAAAAGACAACGCCAGAAAATTCTACTTTCAATTCCACTGCCTTTATTCCCATTCTTCCTAACATATGACTTCTCCCATCCACTTAACAACCAGCTCACTTCCAATATGGACAGACAAGCAAAGATTTGAAACCTAATTCAGCTCCACTGAACTCAATGGAGAGGTTTTTCCACTGACTTTTACATGTCTTATATCTCATCCACTTGGTACATTTACAGAGCAAAAAAGACCTGCAGTAGTGAACTTGAAAGCCTATATCAGCTGACTTGGGCTCAAAAGGCTCACATTATGGAGCAAAAACTAGCTGTGTAGACATTCAGGCCTACGCTGGGGCCTGAGCTCTGAAACTTGGAAAGATGGGACAGGGTTTCAGAGGCTAGGTCAAAGTTGGAGTGAGAAACATCTGCTACTGTTATCTCCAAACACTCAGCCCTGCAAGCCAAAGTCAGCTGATCTGAGCTCTGTGAGTCAGTGGCACAGGTTTTTCTTTGCAGTGCATTCACCCCCAGTGGAAAATCCTATTTTTAAGAAAATGGTTTTACATGATGAAATATGGATAGAAATGTTCTTGTGATATTTAAATGTCATTAAAAAGGAAAGGTTTGATTTTATATAAACCCTCTGCCACCATCTTGGCACACGTAGCACAATAGCATAGTACATCACATGAGAACCAGCTATAAGCTAAAACAAAACTGTCTTGCTGTTCTTGTTGAAATGCAAAAGGTCAGCAAAAAAGAATGGTGCATAGTAAATCAGGGTGCTAAATTAATTTCAGCTTTAAAAATCTCAGCTATTACAATCTTAATAATGCAATCAAAGCAACTTTTTGGTATATAATATTTTATCTGATAGTGTCCCTTTAACTTCTGGGCAGTATAAGACAACATACTGTACCTCTTAGATATTGTTGCCATGACCAGGTAGGGTTCTTTCTCTGTAATGCCTTAATTGCAGTAACTAGAATAGTTGCACCATGATGTATGTGTTCTTCACTATCCCAGGCTACAGGAATTGTATTGTAGTGGGTATGAATCTAGAAGATTTAGACAAAAAATTCAGTCTGCTTAGAAACAAATCACATTTTAGACCTCCAGTTAAGAATATATCTTTATTCAGGACAATATTTGAGCACATGCTTTGGTATTTCCCAGAATAGGATTGCATATACATAAAGTGCTGTCCTGAATGTATAAGGTAAATTGCTAAATAGAGTAATTAATTTGCTACAGTAGAGTCTTAATCCATAATATTGCTATTTCACTACTTGGGATTTTTAGTTTTCCTGGTCTTCTGTCTGTACTACGGGTTAAACTATAATTTGCTGGGTCCCAAAACCCTCCTAAATTGGCAGGCCCCCTTCATGTCAGTCTGGGCCCCCTTCATTCACCCCAGCTACTGCCCCCAAAATGGCTGCCCCCCACTACAGCTACTGACCCCCAAATGCCTGCCCCCCACCCCAGATACTGCCTCCTGCTCCAGATACTGCCCCCCCACACCTATCTCCACCCCAGCTACTGTTCACCACATGCCTACCCCCGACCCCAGCTACTGCCCCTGGCCCCCATCTCGCCACTGGTCCCCCAACCCTTCCCCAGCCCCGCTGTCATGCCATGCTATCTTCTCCTGCTTCTCCAGGCTGACCCCCTCCCCAACCTCCTTTCCCTGCCAGGCCGGCTTGCCTGTCCCCAAAACTTCACCCCTGGGATCCCTTCACCTGACCATCATGCCACTGTGGAGCGGCCCCGGCCCAGGCTGAGGCTTCCACCCACAGCTTGCTCTGACTGAGCATGCTCAGTCAGAGCCCGGGCCGGGGCAGCTCCCTGCCTCCTGGAATGCACCGGAATGGCATTCTGGGGCCTACTATTTTTAGAGGCTCAGTGTTTGGGGGAGGGTCCCTAAAAACAGAAAATGGAGCCAGAACAAAGTGTTCTGGCTCCATTTTCTATTTTTAGGGGTCCTGGAATGTTGACCCCCTAAAAATAGTGGGCCCCAGAATGCCGTTCCAGTGTGTTCCAGCTTACTTTAACCCCTGGTCTATACCTGCATTAAGCCATATCGGTTTCTTTCACGGTTCCAACCATCAGTTAGAATAGCTCCAACACGACTCTCAACAGAAATGAGTGCAGCAATCAGTGCTGGATCTATGCAGAGACTTCTGGCAACTCTTTTAATAGAGACTTCATATCTCCTGAGACGTACTACATCTATTTCAGCCATCTTTTCTGCAGCATGAACTCCTGTAACAAAGCAAAGGTTAACGTGATTTCTGCATATAATTTCTTTAAAAATTACTTCACAGATAAATTAGCATTCCAACACCATCATTCCCTGTTTAGAAAAATGTAGCCATTTAATGTAGATCTACATATTTGAAAAGCAGGTGCAATTCTATTGATTTCTGAATATGGCTCATAGTTTTTGCGATCCAGAAGGTAATAACCACTCTTTACATACCTCTGAATCTGTAATAAAGGGATGGGGACAGCCCTTGAAATTCTTAGGCAGCCTTTGACATCTCTTTCCTCCCTAACATTTTCATGATCTAGGCTATTTTCATGCTTCCTTTTCAATAAAAATTTTTACTTGCCTGATTTCCAGAGGTGCTAAGTTCCTAAGCACTAGAGTACTTTCAAAAAAATTGTCCATACATTTATAAAAAGAGAAATGCCATGAAGATCAGTATGTGAAATGATTTGTATATAAAAAATTACAAAGAAAGCTACATTAACTGTTAAATTTCCCAGTAAGTATTAATGACAGTTGGTAATATATGTATTTAACATAACTTACACGTAATGTAGCATTTTCACCCCCAAAAGGTTTCTGGACTTATACTACATATAGAAATAACTTCACACTTCAGCAAAATACAGCCACTTCTACTGAGAAATGAAGCAGTTGTTTTAGAGTACAAGGCAACAAGATATAACAGAATATGGTGAATACTATATCCAATCAAAATGGCAAAGGGAAATTTAGGTATTAAAAATGGAATTATTCAATCCGGAATTTGGTCAAGACAAAGGAGGTAGCATCCTCACTTCTTATAAAAGTTTTCTGGATCTCATAACTAAAGATGAAAGGGAACTTTGTGTTACATATCATCCCCAAAAAGTTACCTCCAGACTTTCAATTCATTCTAGATCATTGAATCATTAGTGACTTGGAGGGACAAGTGCTACCTACAGAATCATTTTCCTGCCTTGATGTTCCTTGGAGGCCTCCCTTTCAAGTACCAACCCAGCCTGATGACAGCAGAGTTAGATGTAGTTAAATTATGAATGGGAACAGGAACAAAAGCAAATAATGGGCGCCTCACCCTTGAAACCTGAATGACTTTAAACAGAGTTGACCACCCAATGTTCTTTGGTCTGAATCTGTCAAGTTTATCTTTATAGTCAGATACGATGAGGGGGGAGGGGGGGAGCTTTGCTCCAGGCATGCCAGAGTGGCTTAATTGAGCCACTCCATTAAATGGCGCACTCCACGGTGCTCAACCCAGGCACTGGTTATTGTAAGAGCCGTGGAATTCTTTAGTTACGGCTCTGTTTATATCTTGAAGATGTTACATAAGGGGAAATACTGTCACCGTAGACAACAATGGGATTTTTACCACAATTCTCAGTGGAGCTAGAATTTCACCCATAGCAAAATATTGAATATTTTCTGCATGTGGCAATAAAATACTAGTAGTTCCTTTTCCTTCTCTAACATGTCTTATTTTCAAAACAGGAGTGCAAGTGAAAAAGTTCCTCATCCACAAAACAGTTTGCCTCAAAAAAATTTACAGGAAAACAGGAAGGAATTCCAAAAGTGGGGGGACTCAAAGGAGAAGTAGGATCACTGCACCTCCGGCGTCATCCTCCTCTGATTTAGGCCTATAAAATATTTATTTGGCAAGTCGCAACTAATCAGTTTGTTCAGCATGTCAAGTTTGATTCTAGGTGTCTTGTTGCCCAAGCTAGAAGGGGTCAGGGGATGGGGAAGGTGTATGCTCAGCACCTGTGTGGAGATAATGCCACTAAAAGTCAAGGTGACAAAGGAGTGGTATTGACTAGAAAAGAATTATGTCTCTTTGGCTATGGCTACACTGGAGGCTTAAGTTGACTTAACCAGGCTCAAGTTGACTTAAGCAACTCCAGGGCCAGATTTGGAGTTCATTAAGTCAACTTACCCACTTGCTGAAGTCAACTTAATATCTCTCACCCTTAAAGTCAACTTTAAGGGTTAAGTTGACTTTATTAAGGCAGGAGAGCCATTTAAGTCGACTTCATAAAGTCAACTGAAGCCAGGGGACTCATTTAAAGTCAACTTTAAATGGGTCCCCTGGCTTCAGTCGACTTTATAAAGTCGACAGTAACAAATGGGGACTTTTTAAGTCAACTTAATAAAGTTAACTTACCTGACCTCTCTAGTGTAGACATAGCCTTTGTTCACAAGATAACTGTAAATGTGGGACCTTGAAAGATGGGTTCCTCAGGCAAAGAGACAAAATATAACACTAAGAAAGGCTACTATTTGAAAACAGTAGGCCATAAAACTTGGCACTTTCCGTCAGCTTGTTTTGTAGACTCAGTATCACTGTATCCCTCCAATTAGCACTGTATTTCTGAGCAAAATTGGAAGATTTGTAGCAGCTACAGTTTTTTTCCATTGACTAGTTGAATAGGGATCTTTGGACAGTTTGATTTAGCAACAATAGGATATAAGAATATTGCTCCATTGTGGGCAAATAGCTGTGTGGCCAAACTGCAACAAATCAAGCAGTGAATGATACCTACCACAAGTTGGGGTTGGTACAGGTCTACAGGAAATCACAGGGGTCTCAATAGCACGTAAATCACCATAACATCCATAACTTGCAGAAGGAGCTAAAAAGTTAGAGGGAAATAGTTAAAAAAATATAAGCTTTCAAGACTGTATTGTTCAAACTGTTGCAAGCATGAGGTAAACTCATGAAAAAAAGATACATTGATGCTGATATTTTTCTTGTATTATACTTACTTTATATTAATAGCAGCAGCAATGGCATCAATGCCACTGTCAACAAAACCTAATATTCAATAATCGTCTTTTTCTAATATTACTTGTTGAAGTCAATGGAGTCATGGCAATTTATACCAGCTGAGGATCTGTCCTTTATGTCTGTATACCTGAGCAAATGTCTCAGAGCCTGAATTTATTACCAGTGAGGACAGAAGGTTAACTCATAGACTCTAACGTCAGAAAAGACCAATGTAAATATCTAGTCCGAGGGCCTGCACAATGTGGGCTGCAGAACCTTACCCATCCACTCTTGCAATAAAACTATAACCTATGACTAAGTTATTAAAGTCCTTCAATAATGATTTTAAGACTTTAAGGTACAATGAATCCACTAGCAGTTGAATCATGCCCCATGCTACAGAGAAAGGTGAAAAAAACCGAGAGTCTGCCAATCTGCCTGGGGGGGGGGGCAGATTTCTTCCTGACCCCAATATGATGATCACTTAAATCCTGAGTATGTGGGCAAGACTCATCAGTCAGACACTCAAGAAAGATTTATCTGTAGTAACTCAGACACCCCACCCCCATCAAATGAACCATCACAAGCCATTGTCATACCTATCATCATTAGAACAGCCACTTGCCAAAATAGGCTGTCCTATTGTACCATCCACTCCATAAAGTTATCAAGATCAGCTTTGAAACCAGCTAGGCTTTTGCCCCCACTGCACCCTTTGAAAGGCTATTCCAGAACTTCACTCCTCTGATTGATAGAAACCTGCATCTTATTTCAAGTCTACTCTCCCAATGGCCAGTTTATATCCATTAGCTCTTGTGTCCACATTGGCACTAAACTTAAATAATTTCTCTCCCTTAAGGTACTTACTCCTCCAGCATATTTATAAAGAGCAATCATATGCCCCCTCAGCCCTCTTTTGGTTAAGCTAAATAAGCCAAGCTCTTTGATTCGCTTCTCATAAGGCAGGTTTTCCACTCCTCAGATAATCCTAGTAGGCCTTCTCTGTGCTTGTTCCAGTTCAAATTCATCTTTCTTAAATATGGGGCACCAGAACTGCACACAACATTCCAGCCGAGGTCCCACCAATGCCTTGCATAATGGTAGTAACACCTCTCTATCTCTACCGTAAATACCTGAAGTGGGATCTTCTCCCACGAAAGCTCATGCAAAAAATAAATCTGTTAGTCTTAAAGTGCCACACAACTCCTTGTTGTTTTTTTTACTGGACTAGACTAACACGGCTATCCTTTTGAAATTGTAAATACCTTGCCTGACGCATCCAAAGACCGCATTAATTTTTTGCACAGCCACATCACTTTGGCAGCTCATAGTCATCCTGTGATCAACCAATACCCCCAGGTCCTTCTCCTCCTCTGTCACTTCCAACTGATGCATCCCAAGCTTATAGGAAAAGTTTTTGTTATTAGTCAGTAAATGCAGGATCTTGCACTTTGCACTAAATTTCTTTCTACTTCTTTTACTCCAGTTTACAAAATTATCTAGATTTTTCTGTATGATATCCCAGTCCTTCTCTGTACTGAAAATACCACCCAGTTTGGTGTCATCCATAGACTTTATTAGCAAACTCCCACATTTTTTGCCAAAATCGGTAATAAAAAATTAAATAAGATTTGGTCCCAATTCCTTAGGAACTCCACTAGTAATCTCCCTCCAGCCTGCCAGTTCACCTTTCAGTATGACCCATTATTGTCTTTCCTTTAACTAGTTCCTTATCCATCTTTCAATTTTCATATTAATCCCCATCTTTTCCAAATTTAACTAATAATTCCTTATATGTAAACATACCAAATGCTTTACTGAAATCAAAGTAAATTAGATCCACTGCATTCCCTTTATCTAAGAATTTTGTTATCATCTCAGAAAAGGAGATCAGATCATACTGGCAATAGCTCCTGTGTGCACCAGTGGCACAGTACAGTTTTGATTGAAAAATAATGATTCATTAGCTCTAGCCTTGCCAAATTATTGTACTTTTTAGAAAGTGGCAAATGAACTGAACCCATCAGTCAGGAAAGGGCATTTATAAGCTTAGTGGAGAATAAACATTAGGTTGTTTTTGTTGTCAAGGGCTGGTGCTTGGCATATGCCTTACCATTTATAGCTAAATAGGCCTACATGGAAGACAAGACACCTCATACACAAGAAAAGAAGAATTATCCATGTGATAAATTTGACAGCTCTGCATAACAGGAGAATTCAGATCCGATTACATTCCCCCAGCACTACAATAGTCGCTTTCCAATATGGCTTTGACAGTAAGACAAGTGAAACAGAAATAACCCCCAAACTCACCAACAAGGGCAGCAAGGCCCAGAAATAGCAGTGTTAGTAGCATGGGGGTGGTTCTTCTCAGGCAACCCCAAGACAGTCTGAAAATTAATCCAACTCTGCAAACATGAAGAATTCAAGAAAGTTTCAAATGTTACTAAGAAAAAGGTCACATACAAATAGCAAGTTTTACTTAAACCACAGCAAATGATAGGTTTCTTGACTTTTTACCCAGTCTAGCATATACATACAACTTGGGCTGGGGCTTACTGTCACATGGACTTCAGCATAATAAATCCTATTCTCATAGTATTTGAGGGATCTGACTATTATAATCTGACCCTGTACCCATTAAATCAGTAGCAAACATTTTCCTCAATCAGGCTTATATTGAGAAAACTTTTTGGTACATACCATTGCTATTTCCATGAGCAAGAAATGGTCATATATTCATATTTTAGCATATTTTATTTTGTACTTCAAACAATTCATTTTATATAACTCATTTTAAAAGTCCATTGATTGCTTCATTATCCTTAAACAGACGCACTGTGACAGTAACTAGATTACTACACACAGAATGTTACTATGCAGAAAACGGAGGATTCCTCCTGCTCCAAATGAGTACGATATGAATGAGTTCAGACTCACCTGTCTTCAGCCTGCCTTGTCCTACAAGACTGATCACTTGAAGAGCTTTATATATACTAGGGTGTCCCACTCACCGTCAGGCTTTGGGAATGTAGATCTCTATTTAGCATGATTACATTTACTGTAAAATTTAAAAATTATGATTGTAATACTTTGAACATGCATTATGTCTTTCATCAAAGGATCCCAAAGCACTGCCCATCATTTTATTAAGTCTCAGAACAACCCAGTGAAGTAAATAAATATTACATCCCTTTTACACAGCTGATGCACACCAAGTGACTTGCACAAACTACTTCACTGAGTCAGTAGGTGAGGCCATAATTGAGTCAGAGTGCTATTAGTCTCCTGCTCTACATCCCAAGACCACATACATAGCTGAGGAGGTCTCTCGCCCACTGCTGTTACTTTTTAATAAATGTGGGGATACTGGAGAAATTCCAAAAGGTTGGGAGTCAAAACAGGGCAAATGGGATGACCCAGCTAAATATATACCAGTTAACCTGAGCTCAATCCCAAGACAAAAAATGGAAAAGATATGGGATCCAATCAACTAGGAATTAACAAATAGAAATATAAGTAATATTAATTGTCATGGTTTTATGGAAAATAGCTCTGGTCAACGGGGCTGTAACTACAACAGGGCAAATGGGGCAAAGCCCCAGGGGCAAATTTGAGAGGGCAGGCACCAGACCCTTCCTGGCCCCAAAGAGGAATGTGCCTTAAAGATAGGGGCTCCCCTCCTGGCTCTGGCCATGGTGGGAAGGGGGTTCCCTGCCTGGCTCTGGACACAGCGGCAGGAACGTCACTGCCCTGGAATAAGACCTGGGGCACAGACTCAGGCCACGCCCCCTGGGCCACGATCTGGCACCCCAGCCCGATCATTCGTTGGGCTCCTGCCGCCTCCAGCCTGGGTCCAGCTCCCCGGCCAGGTTTGGGGCCAGGAGAGGTGGGCACCGCCACAGGCGTCTGGCCTTGATCCCATGCCAGAAGAAGCTGGCACTGCTGCAGCTTTCCCAGCCTCAATCCCCAGCTGGGGCTGGGGCCGGCAGAGAAGGGTGTCATGCAAGGCACCCTGGCCAGGGTCCCCAGTCTGGGACAGGGTTGGCCCGGACACTTAGGGCGCTGGTGCCAAGACTTGGGGTACGTGCCCCACATGCCAGGCTCCAGTGATGGCCCTGCATGGTGGGGTAGGGAACCTCACCCCCACTGGCTTTGGCCACTGGGGGGGAACAGATGGGCCCTGAATTGGGGCCCAGGTGTGTGTGGGGGCACCTTTGGGGCTGCTTGCCCCGGGCACCCAAACGCCTAGTTACAGCCCTGTTGGTCAAACAAACTTGATTTCATTCTGTAAGATTCCTAGTTTGATTGATAAAGATAACTACTAAACTGAGATTTTGGAAGATATTTGACATAGTAATGCAGTACATTGTGATTTAAAAGTTAGCACTATTCAATAGCAATAACATAGATGTTGCATTGATTAAAAATTGGTTAACTGACAGATCTAAAAGAGTAGCCATCAATGGAGAATCATCATCAAATAGAGGGGATCACAGTGATCAGTTCTGGAACAGCACTTTTCAGTATCTCTCTCAGTGATTGGGAAATAAAAATAGAATCACTCCTAAAACAATTAAAAAATCTAATATTTATTGGTGTATGTCATGTTCTAGCCTAAGGTAAAGCACAGTTCAGTGGTAGCAGCAAAGGAAGCAGGAGCCTGCCTTGCAGTTCTGCTGTTGCTTGTAAAGCTGCTTTCCCTTGGATCAGGTGTGAGGAAAACAGTTTCCAAAGGGATAGCCGTGTTAGTCTAGTCCAGTAAAAAAACAACAAGCAGTTGTGTGGCTCTTTAAGACTAACAGATTTATTTTTTGCATGAGCTTTCGTGGGAGAAGATCCCACTTCCTCAGATGCTTCGAAGATGGGTGAACTTACAGAAAGGAATGAAACTAAATGCAAGGGGGCGTAAAACATAGGATCAGGTCATAAAGTAACAGCAAATCAGAGCAGTTTACAGGCTTAAAGAATGGGAAGCCTGAAGTCAAATTACCCTTTGTAATGGGAAAAGAACCCATAATCTCAACTGAGTCCTGCTTTCACAGAATTTAGTTTGCATATTAATTCGAGTTCAGCTGTTTCTGTTTGGAGTCTTGATGTCCCAGGTACATCTCTAACGACAGTCGTTAACAAATCCATCATCGAGTGATTAGGAAGATGGAAGTGCTCAGCAACTGGTTTCTCTGTTCTTTGATTTCTGATATCAGCTCTGTGCTCATTCAATCTCTTACAGAGCGATCGTCCTGTTTGTCCAATATATAAGGTGTTGGGGCATTTCTTGCACATGATGGCATAGACCACATTAGTAGACGAGCAGGTAAATGAGCCTTTGATGGAGCAGCAGGCTTGATTAGGACCTATGATGGTGTTTGTTGTGTAGATACGTGGGCAGACTTGGCAGTGTGGTTTTTTGCAAGGGTGTGTGCCTGCTTCAATGTTCTTGTTGTTAGATCTGTAGTTGCTGGTGAGTATCTGTTTAAGATTAGGGGGCTGCCTATAAGCAAGGAGTGGTCTGTCTCCTAATGCTTGAGAGAGAGAGGGATCATCTTTTAGAATAGGCTGCCAGCCTGGAAATGGGGACAGCCTCAAAAACAATAATGAGGTGGAGCTGTAAACAACTGGGTCTCTTTAAAGAGAGTACAAAGGAAGAGGAGCCCCCAGGGAGTGTTAGAGAGCGAGATCTTCCTCTCCAGGAACTGCCATTGGTGACTGTTTTAAGCTTGGGAGCATCTAATTTTGGTAAATAGTCTAATTAGAGCAGAGAGGTCATGCCCCCAGCAGAGCATAAATGTTTTATCAGCTCGTGACAGAAATAATGTCAGATTGTGTAGCTTAGGAGCTGGAATAGCCATCGGAGTTGATTTTGAGGTCAACTGTCAAGCAGGACCCAACACAGTTGCTAAGTGAGAATCTGAGTATCTATAGACTTGGTTGAGCTCCCCAACTGCACACTCAGACTCATAGATTTTAAAGCCACTGGGCATACAGTATCTTTGTTTTCACATACACTGAGTGTTCAGTTTCTGGTGAAAGAAAACAATGACTTATGTACTATATTTTTATGTATTTGTATGAAAAAAATCAATGTTGTGATAAAAATAGGGCAGAGAATGCTTTGCTTCACTTACTAGTTTCTATATTAAAAAGTCAAGAAAATACTTATATTTTGGTGCCACATTGGTTAGGTTTGTTTTCATGAACTTTATTTTTTATGCAAGTACATGACCTAAGAGGAAACACACATTTAAAACTCATCAATTTACCAAGTCACATGCCCTGAATTATATTACATAGCATGTGTTGAAGTTGTGGCAAGTAGTAATTTGTTACCAGCAAACATGTAATTACCAAATGACCTTGCATTGTGTTTTAAACTATAGAACTGCAATTTATGACAATCCAAGCTAACGATACAATGAAAGGTCATATTATTAATTTATGAGCTATCTAAGAGCTTTGCCATGCTTAGATGAAAAGTACAAAACACTATTATAAAGGTTATATTTAAAAGATAGTCAGCCTTTTGAAAACCACATAAAGGAAATAATCTCAAACCTTTTCTAGGGCAAAACACTATATAATTAATATGTGTAATTAATAAGGAGGGAAGGCTGGGAGGAAGTTTTTTTGCTTCGGTGTTTTCCAAGAACCTGATTTTTGTGCATATGTAGTTCTAGGAAAAGCACAGACTAACTGAAAGCAGAAGGGCTCATGAAATAGGTTAGTTAAAACATTCACTAAATCATCTGAGAGAAGTCACAGTTAATAATAATTCAGGGTAGAGAGTCACAGAACTAGAGCCATGCAACCATGCTTCCCCCTAGGGGACACTCTATATGTGTTCTGTCAAAGCAGCAGCTTTAATGGTTGCTTCTCCACTAACCGAATCCTGGACACTTCTAAATGTAGACGTGCCCAGCCCCTGCCCCAGAGGACTTAGGGGGGCTGGGGAGGATTTGATATGAGGGGCCCCCCTCAATGTTCTATACGTACAACTCATACCACCTCTGCCCTCCCCCCGTCCCCTCCTATCTCAGCTCACTCCAGCCACCTTCCCAATTACCAAGCCTCTCCGTTTACTCAGGCCCAACAGTCCCAGGAATGTATAGAATCAGAGGCTGAGGCAGGGGCCAGGTCAGGGGGCCCCTCCTTGGTAGGGGCCTGGGGTAAGTTGCCCATCTGCATCGCCACCCCAAGGTGGCCCTGGCACATGCTTGCAGTAAAATCCACCTAATCAAAGTGGAGTGCTCTTTTGACGATCTGTTTTAGCCAGCTCTGTTTGGTTTAGACTTTGTTGCTTTAATCTTTTGTTATCGGCTCCAGAGGTGTGGCAGGTTCATGGAACTGAATTTTAAGGTAACTCCAAAGACTGCTGCAGAAACTGGAGTTCGTTTATAACTGTATCCTGGAATATGCTCCCAGCTAAACGGATATTTCATTAGCCCAACCACAACCAACAAAAAAATAAATAATTGAGAGCCTGTTAAAGAGCAAGGTAGGACTGAAGTGGCCAGAGAATGCTGCTCTGGAGAGAAATTAGGATATTCAAATACTCTTTCTGACTAGGGCAGGGGTCTGCAATCTGTGGCTCTGGAGCCACATGTGGCTTTTTGGCTGCCCCCCCAGTAGCTCTGGGCTCCAGGACTCTCGCCAGAGGGGCATCCTGCCCCAGATGCCCTGGCTCAGCTACAGTCATCCCCCACCACGAGGCTAAACCCATTGCACCTCTCAAAACACTTGGTTATTGAAAAACAAACAAAGAGTCTTGTGGCACTTTAACAAATTTATTTATTGCATGAGATTTTGTGGAAGAAAATCCCACTTGGTCAGATGATTTGAAGATGAAGTAGGATTTTCTCCCATGAAAGCGCTTGCAATAAATAAATGTTTAGTCTTTAAGTGGCACAGGACTCCTTGTTTGTTTTGCTGAACTAGACTAACATGGCTGCTCCTTTGGAACTTGGTTATTGAAGGAATTCTTTTTAAATGGCTCTTCTTGTCTTTTGGGTTGCCGACCCCTGGACTAAGGCATATGAAATTCTCATTCCCTAATCTCAATTTTTCTGCTGGGGTGGTGAAGAAGTTCATAGATAGATGCAAAAAAGCGGTTAGTTGAGGCATGCATGTAAAGAAGAGGAAGCGTGCACTATACCAGTCCCAGCCTTTTTAGTTAGCTCACATTTTAAGAGGTGGCCCATCTGGATAATATTTCCATTGAGGTGAGGGCAGAAATCTTCAGACATGGGAAAGATCTGCAACATCCTAAAATTAAGCTCCCAGTGCTAAAGACATTTCTTTAACCTACAGGGCTCAGAGTTCTAAGACAGCGGCAGCCTCTTAGGTAGCAGAAGGTACAGTAGACCCTGAAAAGGAGATGGGCCTGAAAGAGCAGAATAGGCATATCTGAGCTCAGACTGAGGTTCACCTTAATTAAACAAAATTTTCTCACATCTTTGTCATCACTTTTTTTGGACACTATTTGACCATAATGACTGTAGTTCCATCCTGAGCTTAGTGCAGGTTATATTGCTTTGGAGGCTGTTTTTCTCCTGCAACTTTCATGTATTGAGTCTCCATACTTACATGCGTAGAGGAAAATTGAAAGGGAAGTAATTACTTTTTCTTCTGTCTCTCAACCCCAAAGTTCATTCCTACCTGTAGGGAACCTTCTAAGAAAGAACTTTTCCAAAGATGATACAGAAAATTTCCTTGTGTGTTTCCAAAACCTTTTGAAATGTGGGTTATTTTAGTTTCTTGCTAACTTTATAAACCATCCTCAGTATGGTAGTTTTCACTAGAGCTTTCTACGCTGTAGGTGCTTCTACTGCACTTTCTTCCCCATTGTTTGAAATAGGACTTAAGTCCATGTTTACTCACTCAGGGCTAGATTATTGCAGGGGCTAAAGGGGCTGAAGCCTGGGGTTCCAGGCAAAAGGGGGTGGCACTAGGGCTGGCTGCACCATCCACCAGCTGGCCACCCCTGTGCAGACTGGCCAGAGCAGGGCTGGAGTAGGAGCACCATCTGACCCCAGATCTCCCCACAGCAATGGGGGGCAGGGGCCTGACCCTTGTGGTGGGCCCTCAGGCTGGATGATCTAGCTCTGTATGCAGTCCCTTTATTTATTTTTTTAAGAGGATGAAATCACATGCACCTTATAAAAAAGCCTAGCCTATGTTTAGTTTTGTTTACCATTTTTTGTTTGTGTTTTAAGATGGAACATACAGGAAGCATATTCCTGCAGGTATACACCTGAATTACGTAAATGTCTATCAGACTCAAGCTAATGTGCACATAGTCTCGTTACTATGATATATTCTGAAAATAATACAAACATAAATAATCATACATGCCAGGATTTCACCCATGGCATTAGTTTTACATTTCCCAGAATCTGTAAAAGTGATGTAGTGCTGGGGGTGATGGCTGATAGTTACACGTTTTTCCAGTTTACTTAAAGCAGGCAGAACTCAGCATATAGATGTGTTTGACTATTTCTGTGGCATGCTTGATTATCGTTGTGGCATGTGAAACTACTAGTTAACCATTATTTTCATGAAAAGTGGAAGCAAAAATAGGACTATTATTAGAGCCCTATACGGATACATGCATGTGGATCCGCACCTGATCTGCATCTGCATGAAATGGTCCGCAGATATCCACATTGTATCTGTGCATGCAGATATAATATGGATATCTGCAGATATCCACATATTTGCAGGGCTCTAGCTCTACGCATATATAATATGTGGACCTGTATCTGACCTGCGTCCACAAGAAATGGTCTGTGACTATGCGCACTGTATCTGTAGATTTGCAGGGCTCTAACTATGATTAATGCAAGAATACTTTGAGGTCACATCACAAAAAGATGGGCATTGACAGATGAAATGTTCATTCATGGAAAAAAGACAATTACTAACTTTCTGTAACTGTTCTTTGAGACGTGTTGCTAATGTTGATGCTAAACTAGGTGTGCGTGCACTGCATCCAGTTGCCAGGGTTTTCCCTTAATAGTATCCAAAGGGTCAGCTCTAGAGCTCCCTGGAGTCCTGCCTTCATGGCGTCCTGTATAAGGGTCTGCTGATCCCGCACCTCTACAATTCCTTTTTGCTTGAAGACTCCACAGAGAGGTGGGCTGACGGGTCTTGGAATGGACATGAGCAAGACATTGCAAAGAACAACTGTTACAGAAGATTAGTAACTGTCCTTTTTTGACTGCTTGCACACGTTTCTTCTGTGATCACCGTAAGTTCTGAAACTCTTCTAGCTGAAGTCATGGCCCATAGAAAGACTACCTTCCACGACAGGTATAAAGGCAAGAATGCTGCTAACAGTTCAAAACAGTGGCTTCATCAACATCGACAGCATCAAATTAATCCCAAGGGGGAACCAGCTAACACGTCTGAGGAAATAAAACAATGAGGTCCTTGCAAAAGCAAGTTACTCATTGATTTGCAAAGACCAAACAGCCTGCTACCCAAGGCAGAAAGGCCAAGATTGCCACTATATTAAATTGATGATACTGAGAGTCCCTGATGTTTATGGTGTAACTGGTATGGTTATGGCTGAATATTTGGAAAAAGTGCCTTTCTGCACTGACCAGATGGAAAATCTTTTCCATTTGGCCAGGTAGGTAGCCTTAGAGCAGTGGTTCTCAACCTTTTCAGTAATATGACACACTTCAATACAACAAACACTTTCACAGCACACCAACTGATTTCAGCTGAATCAATTGCTCATAATTGTCTTGTTTACTATGGTTACAGTCTTACTTTAAGTGCCACAAGACTCCTTGCTTTTTTTTCGTCACTAGACTAACATGGCTGCCCCCTTGGGTCTTACTAGAGAGGTTTGCAACATAGTGCTTACACCAAAAGAGGATCAAATGCATTAGTGTTTCAGATCCTTCAGGAAAAAAATGTCACCTCAATTTTGCCCTTTGACCACCTGCATTTAAAACATTCACATTTTAGAATCAAAAGACCAATACCTTGCTTTAATTTGATGATTAATTTTCACAAGTGTTTGAGCTGTAATTTTGGTTGGATAGAATATTGTCTAAGATGAAAATGTTTGTTTTACATTGATTTTCATTACCTTTATACAAAATTTCATGGCACACTTTGACAGTTCTCATGGCACACCAGTTGAAAACCACTGCCCTGGAGACTGGTGGCAGGAATGCAGCCCTAGGGCCTAGAGGATTTCCCAAACCTGCTCTGACCATTTGATCTCCTGGGGATTTAATTGTGGAGCTTCCACACCACAAGGTGGAAGACCAGGGCAGCATGGTGCCCTTCATTGCCAGGGCATCAGTGCCTGCTTCCCTCGAGACAATACTTCATGCTTGCTTGGTATCTCTCTCTGGTGCTCTTTCATAGGTCTGCAGAAGTGGCACTGTGCTTTTGATGAGTTCCCTGACAGCCTCAAGTGTCTGTAGTGAAAAGAAATTTTAAGTTCTCCTCAAATTCCAGCTGGGGAAAGGGAGTGGAGGTGCTCTCTGCCCCAAAGGTTTGGGCATTGGCGAGTAATCCCTGTTTTCCTTTGCTTCCCCTTAGAACAGGGGAATAAGAGCAGCATCATGCTTGAGGTATCCTTTGGTGCCAGAGGCCCTTGCATTGCCAAAGCCTCCTGAACCAAAGTCCTTCCTCAGCACTGAACGTCAAATGGATGCCAGTGCTCTGGAGGCAGGTCAAGTTGCTGGCTACCAGTTCCAACAGGTTTAGAGATGGTTGGAGGGCTACCTGCAAGGATAAATTTTAGCTTCAGGCTTTTCACCTTTTTAGTCCTAGGAAGAAAGTCTCTGCAAATCTTGCAATGGTCCCTCTGGTGAGTCACTCTGAGGTACCTGACGCAGATAGTGTGTGGGTCACTCCTAGTTATGGGCTTCTTGCAAGCCCCTCGTGCTTTAAACCCAAGACAGACCCCAGCTGCTATAGAAGAGTTGGAAGGGTGATCCCATAAAAGGATCTATCTACATCAACTACTCTGATCTAGGTCTGAAAAAACACTATTTCTTGTAATAATTTATGGGCAACAGCATGGATAATCACTAAGAAAGGGACATTTGCAAAAACAAGAAACAACCAATTCCAGCCAACTGTCAAAAGCGGTAAGAAGGAATTGAAAAAGTGGAGAGGGAGAGGGTCGGCAGAGTCCTGTGCAGAGCACCACTAAGGTGTGACTCCTGGGAGCTCCAGAGCCAGCCCTATAGATACCTGTAGAGGAAACACCCTAATGCGTACATGGCATGCACACAGCTGCTTAGATGTGAGCAAGCACTTGAAGAATCTGTTCCAGCACTTAATTCTCTCTCTCCCCTGAGCAGACATGAATATCCAGTATGTGCACTGGTCTGAAGTGGATTTATTGTTCTTTCAACAACATTCCCTTTGCTGCCAAGCTAAAATTTTAACTAGCATCTGAACTGTTAAACTGTTTAACTAGCATCTGATCTGTAACATGCTGACAGCTCACTGGGTAAAAAGCATTATTCAGGCTAAACTATTTTTAGAAAAAAATATAACCTTCAGCATCTGAATTCAAATAATTTTATTTCAATGGACATGAATTGAAACAGAATAGAATTGAGTTTTACAGAATTAAGAGAAATATATTGCTGGGCTAGCCCATTGGCAAGTTTTTAACTACTGAGCAGTGAGACTGATTACATTTCCAGTCTTCACGTTGCTTCAGCCAAAAGAAATTGGATGTGCTACAAAGGCTAATTCCCTGAGCAGACTTGAACTGCTCAACAATTAAGAATTAACAATTAAGAATTAACGTTTATGAACACTGAAGAAGAAACCCATACACTCCTCAGCTAAACAAACTGAACTCCATGCTGGCCTCAGAGCTTCAAAGAAGAGCTTCTTGAAAAAAATACATCCATCAGTGAAGAGAGCAACAGTGCAATAAAACATACTGCACTGCAGCAAATTTAAATAATGATTGTGTTTATTGTCCCTCTCGATACCCTTGTCCTGCCTAATCTCTTGTACAAGCATCTGCTCTAAAATTCACAACCACAGAATTATTATTATAGAACCCTGCAAGCAAGTGGTTTTCAGTACGCTCATTGCTGTGTGCCGTTACCTGCTGGTTCAGCTGCAACATGCAGTGTACACACTTCGTGAACAGGAATTTTTTTGGACATTCTACTTGAAAAAAGTTACAGAAGCTAAGACTGTTTAACAACTTATAGAGCCATGTAGTGAAGTTAGTCAATGCTACAAGACAAAGTTCACTATGGCACCATAAGATATGCAATGATTTAAGATGCACTATTCCTGTAATATTTATTTTTTTTAAATTCTTGTCCCTTCACATTTCTTCTACTGAAACTATGAGAAATGGTATAAAATCTGAGATGTAAATTCCTGAAATGTTTTGAAATAATTACAAAACTTATCAGTTTCCAGACAATACCTGGTTCAAAGGAGCTTAGATTTTTAACCTACAAATGACTTTTGAAGACAAACACTTGCAATGTCTTCCATTGTGATTCAGTTGTATAAAACTGTACAGAAAAATGACTATTATGTGCAAATGTACTGAAAACAATAGACTTTATAAAAACATTCATAGAAATGTAACGAGCTTAAACAAAAAATGATATACAAAGATTTATATCTGAGCTTTTAGTCATCATCAGAATCTGAATCGTATTTCTTTCCTCTGATAATTTTCTTATCCAGCTTTGTGAAACTGGATCCAAATTTCTTCTGACTCTGAAAAGGTGGTTCCATCAAGTTTCCACTAGAAAAAAAAAAAAAAGAAAAGAAACGGATTTGCTGTTTAAGGCTAAAAGGTTAAAAATATTAACAGGCAACAAGAAAGTCCTGGAGAGGCAGCTAGTTGGACAAGTCTATTTAAAGAGAGAGGGGCTGGAATCAATAGTGGTACACACAGCATATTCTTTCCATATCCTTAATCTCCTCACACTCTGACCCCAAAGAAACTAAAACAGCAATATTGTAGTACCTTGCTTATGCAGCTCCCTCCTCTTAAAGAAGCTTCCTGAGGAGAGCCCCAGTCAGGACCCAGAAAGCAGGACAGAGCAGACTGGGACTTCTGAGTAGTATGGACCTACAGAGCTGCCAGAGAGATGGTGGTGGGCTTCTGTGGATCCCAAGGAATCTGTAGTTTCTGGTTCATTTTGCAGAGAGAGAGAGAGGACTAATGGACTGATAGCAGAAGCTCTTTACATAGAGCCTAATGCAGGGTTCCTCCGACCTTATCCCTTTCTCTGTGTTTTACCAGCCCATCAATATTTACTAGATTCAGGACACTGCAGCATCCACAGAGTAAGTTGTACCATGTAAATTACAATCTAGCATCTCAATTTGTTTTTCATTTGTTGGATCCTGCTACTATGTTCTCTTTGGCTCCCCGCCACGCTTGCAGCACGTGTGGAAGAGAAAAGGAAAGAGGAAGTGGACATTCCTCCAGACATGTGGACAGATTAAGAAAATGCCCAAATGAAAACAAAGTTCTACAAAAGCATTTAAAAAAAATACTATGCTTAGATTAGAAGTGTGACACAGTTCTCTATAAATGCAACATAAAAAATCTCTCAGCCTTTTCAACGTACATTTTGCTATCGTCTTGGATAGGCACATGGCCCATACTTACCTGGACAATGAAACTGTCAAATCCACTCACTGAGGTGTTAAGAGAGACTGTTAAAACTGAATTAGTGAGTTTGGGAAGGAAGGCTGGCCTTCAGCTGTGACTCATTAAGAAGCAGTTGGGATGGAACTGGTCGCCCTAAAGCCCGAACATAAGAGTTTTGTTTGTTTTCACAATTTCTGAGAAAAAGTTTACTTTCCTTGCCAAAAATGTACTGCTCAGTTTACAGCTGGATTATCAGCTCACTTGCATCTTGGAATACTAAATATCAACATAATCAGAGTCTTTATGAAAAAATGAATCTGTAAATATAACCCTCCCACATTAACTATAAAAATCAAATATTTTAATTACCTGTAATTTATTATGTCTGAACAGCCTAATCTCCATTCTAAGGTTTCTGTGGTGAAGTCATCCGTATTACCAAGATCAGTAAAGCCAACAATGAAATCTTGTGTTTTTCCATCTTTTACTAGTGCTAAAGTGGGGATTACTTTGATGTTCAATCTCTCACACAGGAATGGAGATTTTTCAGCATTTAATTTCAGGAATTTTGTTTCAATGTGTTTTTTGGCTAATGCTGCCAAATGCTTGTCTAATATCATGCATCTGTGAAAAAAAAAATAATTCAAGTATTTATGAGTTAGGTATCAAAGGTGAACCATTTAATTGATTACTAAGGTCATATCTGAAGAACATACATTACAGACATAACCTGTTACTTTTGCTTTTACTTTTAGGGAAAAATAAAATATTACAATCAGTTATTAATAATGAACAGCTTAAAATTACATTATCTGGATTTCAATGCATTCTAATTATGTTATCTAGATTTCAAGGTAAGTCAATTGACATTGTGGCTGGGGAAACCAGGACAACAAATTCTGCTTTTCAAGCTTCTGGCTCTCAGCACTTCACAGGGAATGTTCTCATAATTCATTAGCAAATTTTTTCTACCCCCCTCCACCCAAAGTATCTTGGAATTTTGCTATTCAGCTTCATCAGGAATCAAGATCATCTTCAATTTTTTAAGGAGCAATTTAGTGTGATTTGTACAGTGAATAACAATCATCACCAAATTTTGTCCTCAGCTACCAAGTTTTCCAATGAGGGTTTTCTAGGGAAAAACCAACATCTTTGATCTCCATGATCAAATCTCATTATTTCAAAATGAGTTTTACCTTATTCCCTTAACCTAGCCCCTTTACAGGCTGCTCAGCTCAACAGTAGTGAGCTGCTTGCCTCCAAGCTAAGGAACGATGATGTGAAGTAAAAAATGTTCCCCTAGGAAAACCTGTCTACAGACTATAATGAATATTTTCAGGTATTAATTTACCAAAGCGGTCACCCTAATCAGATGGTATTATAAAATGAGCCACTGTGTTAAGATCTGAGGTTGTTTATTTGGTTTTAATATGGAAATGATTGATGTCTCCTAGTTCAGTAAGATTTGATAGCTCTATGGATTTTAGTGCCTTTAAATTCAGTTCCACTTGATGCCTTTGGAATAGTTCATTTACTTTTAATCTGAAAAAGCCTCTTGTGATGTTAAGAATGTGTAAGTTATTTACTGTACCTGAAGGTTGTATCTCTATAGAAATGGCAAACCACATTTTTACTCTTTTTGACTTCTTGGAAAAAGTCTCTCTCGCTTGGGATTTCTTTGTATTCTCCATGCCCTTTTGAAAGCCATTCCTAATGATGAGAAAGCAAAACGTCAGTATGATATTTCTTAACTTGATTTATTGAGAGAAATAGTACTCTTAGAGAACTCCCTAACTGACATATTATAAAAATATATTTATATTAAATAAGACTGACATCTGAAAGCTTAAACAAAAGCTGAGAATCCTAAAACAAGAAAGAGAAAGTGACAGGAGGGTTTTACTGGAAAACAGTTGAAGGCCAAACTATAATAGTCAGACAGGAAAAGAAACTACTTTCCCCTCTCCCTCTCTGCCATAATGGATGAAAGAACTGATCTGGACACAGCTGTTGGGTTACCCTGTCCATATTTTTTTGGTGGAATAGGAGAGGAGGAATGACTCATCTGGTGGGAGCTGAAATCCTTGTACAGCATGAGATGCAGTTTTATAGACTAACCTACTACAAGGAATAGACCAACCCCCACTATTCAAGAGGTGATATAAACCGCAAAGAAGAAAGTTCTGTCAACTATTTTGGGAGCCTCAACTTGTAGCACAGACTGCCATCTTTAGGAAATCTCTGGTACTAAAAAGTTCATCAGAGTATAACACCAACAATTAAAAAAAGAAAAATAAATAAATCACTGAATGCATAACACAGCACACTTAAAATTTTCAGTTGTCCCCATATGGAAAATTCAGATGAAAACAATATTTGTATAACTTTAAAATATGCATTAGCATTTCAACATTATAAAGCTCATGGAGAAGGCTTTACAACAAAATACATTAAATGTTTAGATACACCTTTAAAACACCATTTGTTTACAAAGCCCTTAAACATCTAGATTCTGTCCAGACACCCCAACAGAAGCCAAATTTTCAGAACAACATGCACACAAATATGGACACAAAAATGCATACCTATTTAGAGATACCAAATGCAAAGTCACAATTTCACAAAGAAGAAGTTATACTTGTATGTGCAACTGCACTAATTGCATGATTAGGCGTGATGTGTGCTTGCAATTTTGAAAAGCAAGCCCTTTGTAATAAAAATTACTCTGCACTCAATGGGGAAGGGTGGAGAAAGCTAGATGTTTACAAGCAACACTTGCTTTTTCAAAGATAAATCTCAGTTGCCTCTTTTTCAAAGTTAAATCAAGGCAGCTTTATATATACCACTGGGGGATATGGGGGAAAAACAAAACAAAATGTATTACACTATGAAGAAGTGAACTAAATTAGAGAGATCATGAATATTCTGAATGTTGTTTATTCTCATAGTGCTTAGTACAACCTAGTATTTTGATTTTCTAATAAAGAGCAGACAAAGAAGAAATAGCAAGAAATAAAAACCAACAAATTAAACTAAACTGTTCTTCCAAGGAAAATCAGCAAGAGAAAGAGAGACATATTATTTAAAAAAAATATATTCAGGTCTACATAGAGTCAAAACTATTAAGACACCACACCACTCAGCATTCCAGCCAAACAATGACAGATATTCAGCTGCATCCACATCTCGAATCCTGGTACTGACCTCTACCATAGTACCCTTCACAATCAGAATGCCCTCTTGCCTCCTCATCTCAAGACCCAATTTCTTTCTTATCCACATAGTTTCTGAGGCTTGATCATACCAGGCAGAAACCCAAAGCTCTTCGCTATTTGCAAAGTTCCATATCAGTTTGCTAACCAAAACTATTGCCAAACTATTTTTAAAGACTTTTGAGAAACACCAAGATAAACAGTCTAGGGAGATGGCTGCAACAGCAAGGTAGGATCATTTCCTGCCCCAGCAAGAAGAGATGAACAAATAAGTCTTCACCTACACCCCCAAGTCTTACTGAATTATGAGAAGCTCCTTTGAAGGAGAAAGATACGTGACCAGCCCCTTAAAGAGGTGGGAGATGCCATGCACTATTCCTTTTGTAAATTACCATAAAGCACAGAGTGGTACGAATGTGCATCCTACCATGGGAAGATTTCAAATGCTTAGAAATTTGCGGGAGGCAGATCCCTAAGGCCTGTTGGCATTGCTGGTCATTTCAGTCAATAACAATTGAGGTCTCAATCACCTGACTATTAACATAATCAGATCCCAGTATCATCTTATTTGATATCCTGATTGTAATCCAGCACCTTTTTTAAAAAGAATACACATGTATAATTTAGATATAACTAAATTGTTCTAAATCAAGGCCAAAAATTGTTAGCCATGTTTTATTCTACAACTCTATTGCAAATTTTAGCCCACACAACCAATGTACAATTATTCAACACCCACCCTCCTTTGAGATTTTCTGCCAAATACAAACAGAATCAACTATAGCATTCTTTACTATAGTGCACAAAACACTTGATCCTATTCTTTGAAGTTCAGAACCTGAATGCTTCCAGAAAATTACTTGTTTCTGCTGCTGAGATTTCTTTAGTGCTTCAAGCCTTCTTTCTTTAAGGCGTTCCAATTCATCTTCATCCATCTGGTCCAGTTTCTGAATCTCAGCATCCAGCTGTTCTTCCACTATTTGAGTAGTGCGAAGCATTTGATTTTCCAGAACTTTTGAAAATATTTCAACAGAACTATCAGCTGCCATTCTTCTGGCTATATAATATACGCCTTACAGCTGCAAAATATAACACACAAAATTATAGACCAATACTATAAAATGATATCTTTTTTAAGCCTTTAGTTAATATCCTGATCAGGACAGTGTGTTATCTATAGCATCATCTGCAGCAAAATCTGGGTGAAAGAGCGACAAAGAGAGACAGCTCCTATCCTATTAGGAACTAGTATGCACACACTTTTTTTTTTGTTCAGTGGAATTTACAACTCTGTATGTAGACAAAGTTACACTGTATGCACACACACACATGCAAATTCCAATCCTATTTGATTACCTGACTCTTTAGTGCAGCTGCTGGTGTTCAGTCATTTGTCAAGAGAGGCCCAGATTCACAAAGGGCACTTCAGACTCAGTTGTAGGCACCACTAGGGTCCACAACATCAATGCTTGGCTGCCATCTAACTCTGTAGACACCTAAACCCAGTCAGTGAGTAAGTTTACAGGGCACAAGTTCTTTAGATGCCAATGTTTCTGTCTATGGCAGTGTTTCTCAACCGGTGTGCTATCAGGTCTGAGCAGGTATGCCACGAATTTTTTTGATAAACTACTCAAAGAGCTCTGGATTGGCTCAGTGGCTCATGAATATTCATGAGTTCATTTGGAAACTATATAGTAATGTGCCTCAAATTAATTAAAGGTAGCAAGGTGTGCCACGACTGAGAAAATGTTGGAAACCACCAGTCTATGGCAATAAGCATTGCTGCCACCTTGTAGGAATGGGACGGGACACCCATCTCGTAACTAAACTGTGACTTGACTTGCAACCCAGGGAATGATAGTTTCTCCTCATGTGCCACAGCTGTATGGCCCGATCTGACAACTGTACTTCAGAGGCAGCTTAACTCCACACCAAACAGCATGGGGAAGAGTCGGAAGAAGATATTCCTTACAACTGTTAGCCCAATGGTTAGAATACTCAGCCAGGGTGTGAGAGGCATCCCCCACACCCCTCAGGAGACAGGATTTAAAAAGGAATCTGCCACCTGTCAGGTGAGTGAAAAACTGCTTCAGGCAGAAGCATAGGCTAAATATTTCTCTCTGGAGATCTAATTGAGGAGAATTTCAGACACATTATTTCAGCTGTAGGCAAGAACTGCTTGCAGGAACACATTAAATATTCCTCATAATGCTCCACCTTCACTTTACGACTTAGTATATAGCATCGCGGGGTGATTTTGTAACAGGTCAACAGCACGGCCAGAATGAAAGCAATCCAGTTCACGACTAGCCAGAGGGCCATTAGCTAGGACTACCAGATACTAAAGCCTGGAAAGGACGACAGAGAAGTACAAAAGGGAGGACACATGATGAAAATGTAGTATTAATGGAATATTCTTCTGTTTTTAGGGGGCCCTGGAGCACTTTCCCCTAAAAATAAGGTATTCCTGGGCATTCCAGCTTACTTTAACTTCTACAAGTAAAAAGCCAGACGAAATCACATATTTTAAAATGTCTGCCAGATGGAGAATGTGAAGGTAAAGAGGAGGACATGTCCTCCTTTTGCCTGACATCTGGTAACCCTACCATTAGCTATCTGTGCTACAAAATAAACTGGCAGCTGTATGTCTCTTCAGGCTTAATTACTACAGCGTAAATGGCAAAGTGAAGTGAAACCGGTTTTCAAAATGCTCTGCGTCTGCGGGACGGCAGCTACAAAAGGTCATTTGACTTCAGGCTTCCCAAGGTTTGAACCTAACAAGCTCTGATTTGCTGTTACTGTGTGACCTGATCCTATGTTTTACATCCCCTTGCGTTTATTTTTCATTCCAATCTGTAAGTTCCCCCATCTTCGAAGCATCTGACGAAGTGGGATTTTCTCCCACGAAAGCTCATGTGAAAAATAAATGTGTTAGCCTTAAGGTGCCACATGACTCCTTGTTTGTTTGGGTTTTTTTGCTGGACTAGACTAACACGGCTATTCCTTTGGAAACTGGGGAAGAGCATCAGCCTCACCCTCACTTTCTCCTCAGGGAAGGGGTGGGGGGGGGGGGCAGCAGGCCTGGCAGCTTGGCTATAGGGCCACAGGGCCCCACCCCCCGCGAGCGACCACAAGCTGGGGGAAGGGCAGCCTGCAGCCGACGCGCACGAGCTACTGCGCATGCGCGGCGCTCGCGCCACCTCCGGTCAACAGCTCCTCGGCCAACGCGTCGCGGGTGGCCAGCCCCTGTCCCCAGGCTAGGACGGGGCAGATCTCTCCCATTTCCTGCCCAGCGCCTCCCCCCACCTTGTCCGTGCTCAGCGGGCGAGGGTCTGACGGACTCGGCTGGTTATTAGCGTCGTGCCGCGCGCCGGCTCCGTCCGGAAATCTCGTTGACCTCGCTCGCTCGCTCGCGCGCGCCGCCGTCCCGCGAGTCCGCCCCTGCCCGTCTCGCGACGCGGGGAGGAGAGGGGTGTCACCACGCCTCACAACGCGAGCGCTTCTCATTGGCTGCGAGGGCGACGACGTAAAGGAGCCGCGCGGGCGTTGCTAGGGCACTGTGCGCATGCGTCAGACGCGAAGCTTCGCGCATCTGCCCGCTCCGCGAGTAGGACTTCGGAGCGGGTCCGGCGCGCCGCCTGCTCACGGAGACTGCAATTCCCGGCAGGCACTGCGCCACCCGCCGGAACGCGGAGTCCAAGTTCCCGACAGGCAGTGCGCCGCCGCGCGACAGAGGCCTGCTGCTGGGCCCAGCTCCGCGCCGGGCGTCTTTCCGGGGGGTGCGAGCTGCTGTGTGGGGTCCTGGGGCAGAGCGGGGTTCCTCGCAGCCGCGGGAGGCAGCCACTCCGTCGCCTCGGGGTTGGTGGGCGCGCGGCGCTGGGCTGCCGCTCTCAGCACAGGAGAGAGACTCTCCCTGCTCCCGCCGCAGGTGTAGTGGGCGGGTGACGTCACAAGAGCATCGCTGACGTCAGGCGCGCGCTCACGTCTAATAGAATCATAGGGCTGGAAGGGGCCTCATGAGATCATCGAGTCCAACCCCCTGGGGCTTGAACTCGGGACCTGCTGCATATTAAGCAGAGGTGCTAGCCACTACACTTGCCCTGCTGAACAGTCCTGTTCTCTGGCGTCAGTGTATGATGCTGAGGCCAAACCCTTCTAGCCAAGAAGGGTGGCGCTAGCAGTTTGTAAAATCCTGGGCAAGTGGATGCAGCATCTCCACCGGTGCTTTCGGGTAAGAAGTCACAAAAGTGCATCGCTTCTGCATGGCAGCATGGCACCCGCTGGTTTGCAAGCAAGGCGGGATGTTCTTCAAAACCAGCTGCTCCAGGAGTTATTTTTAGGAATAGAATAGAGTCATAGAGTTGGAAGGGACCTCATGAGATCATCTAGTCCAGCCCCCTGGGGTATGAACCCAGGACATTCTGCATGTAAAGCAAATGTGCTAGAAGTTCTCTTTCCCTCCTGTCCTTAATAGGAGGTCAGACTAGGTGGTTACAATGGTTCTTTCTAGCTTGCAGATCTTTGAATTGAAGATGTTATCGAGTATAACAAGGTTTTGGAAAGGTAAAGACTCAGGGTTCAAAATCCAAATCATTCCAAATAGATGTAGGGGTCTTTAAGAAGGCAGAAGTAATTTGGCCACTTCATCCATTTGTTTTTAGCTTGGTAAACATTTTAAGGTAGCCCAAGTTACAATTTACACTTTTAAAAGACAAAGGAGCAAGTTACATAAAAAGGCGTATGCAGTAGTTGCTCTACTCTGCAGATGATAAGTATGTCATTAGATGGAACTTTTTTTTAACCTGAATGGAGCGTGTTAAACATAGCTTTTCAAACATGTTTTACAGTTTCCTGGTGTGTGTGTGTGTTCCACTAGATCAGGGGTCAGCAACCTTTGCTGGGGCAGCCCTGGCCACTGCACCCTCAGTGGGTGCTGGGGGCAGGGCCCACAGTGGCATTGGCCCTTGCTGGTAGCGGCGGCTCCAGGTGGGCCAACCCACCCCACTCCCCTCTAGGCCTGTGCAGCAAGAGGCGGGGCTAGCAGGGACCAGGAGCCCCATGCGTTGCAGCTTCTTTCTCCCTGGTGGCCGTGTTACCCGGTGAGGAGGTGTGGCCAGGAAGGGCCTGGAGCCGCTGCATGCGTCTCTTGTAGCTCAATGTCGCACAGCCCTGGTGGAGCAGGGCCAGTGGGGGAGCCTGAACAGTGCTGCGCGCTGCTCAGGCTCAGCCCGTGTTCCATTTTTGGCACATGTGCCAGTGGTTGCTGACCTCTGTGCTAGATCAATATGTTACTGCTTTATCATATTTGTCTACAGATAGCCATGATCTTGTGGTGGCTGGCTAGGAGGAGGCTGACTAGGAGCTGTGAGCTGTATCACCATCTCCTAACAATTGTTTGGTGTTTGTCTGTACTTTCATTACTCCAGATGTTACATTCTCAAACAATATTCCAATGCTTTTTTCTTTAGTTAAAGTGGTAAAAATTTTGATACAAGGTATCAATAGGGTGTGTAGTACATAATGATTCCAGAAAACATGCATGTCACTCTGTGCAGACAATAAGTTTCAGTCAGTGTGAAGTGATGGAAGTAGCTGCAAGTGTGGTTGAGCTGCTGTTCAGAGTATCATCATGGGTTTTCAGAGTCTACCATCCAGTTTTTACGTTCTCAGCCATTTTGGCTTAATGAGTTATACCTGTATAGTGTACGGCTATAGTCAGTTGTCATGCATATGCCATGTCACATAGGCTGTTCTAATTTCAGGGGTGATTCGGCCAATCGTCACTTTTACTCTATAGCTAATTTATGCAAAACAATTTTATTGGTTGTATACAGGATAATGTAGAATGGTAGAGTCCTTCAGCGAATGCCACACTGCGGGATGTATGCCTCATTCACCACCTGTCCAAATAATGCAATACTACCTAGCACAACTGTTCCTCACAGATGCAAGTGAAGACAAACAACCCGCATAATAATCTCAAACATCACTGTGAAGCCTGGAATATTTGTTGAATCAGTGTGAAGTGGTGGAAAGAGCTTCAAACAACTGTTGGAGAATGACCCTGGTGCTACTGTGAACAAAAACAATCATCAGTGGGATTTGTGACTTATTACCATCCAACTTCTAAGTTCTCAGTCATGTTGCTTTTTTTTTTTTTTTTTTTTTTTTAAATGCACAACAAATTACCTGCACCAGCACAGGTGTGTGCCAGCACAGACTTTCAGCTATTAGTTACTGTTTAAATTTGAGTACTATTGTTAAGAGCTTCACAGTTTCATTTAAAATCTGGTACCATATAGGATTTGCGTTATTTTTGCATTGCTGTATAATGAAGAAAAGACTCGATCAACCCTACTGATATTGTGTGTTTGTTGTCATTAGACTGGTGTTAGTCTATGCTGCTAAAACCACAGACCTTTATCCTATACCTTTGCCAACCATTTTTTTCCATGAGCTTTGTCTTTCCTTTAAACCCTTTCTAATGCCTTGAATGTAAATTCTACTCCATTAACTTCATACATTTTCCAAGAAGTGAGCAGTATCCCAGAAGTCCTTTCTGAAGATAGGCAGTACAACTGCAGTACTGCACACACTGACCAGACTTCCTGTTTTACTATAGTATTTGGAGTGATTTCAATGCCGAAGGCTGGCCATCAGGCAAACGTCCTTGTTTTCTCCTTTCTATTGCTTTTTGAAGCTGAGCTGTGGGTTAGCTGCCTTTTTACTGAGCCCTAGCACAGTTCCCTTGCTCTGAATTGTGCATTCTCTGATGTGCAGTGTAGTCTAGGGCTGAATTACACAATATGGAAGCTTGGGCTTTGTTATATGCGTTTTAAGTGCAAGATAATCTTGTACATACAGCAGTACCATTACCAAGGGTAAGGACAGAGATGCAGTAGAGGGGGAAGAACAACTGAGCATCTGGAGGATAAGATGAAGATTCAGCAAATATATCTCTTTAACAAATCACTCAGAGAGATCATCTTTTTTGTATCCTCCTAAGGGCAAGTGCACTCTTTTGAAGCACTTTCATGTGCCAAATCCTCTTATTATCAAGTGCTTTCAACTGAAACTCCCCGCATTTCTCACAGTTGTGTAACCATCCTGAACAATCTAGGATAAAGCTTCTGAACATGGTTCCTCAGTCACAGCTATCAAAATATATGCCCCCTGTTTTTTCCCCTTTTGGTGATAATGTTTTCCTTTATCCTTGAAACATCTTCCCTTTTGTTTTATGCTATGTGACATTTCTTAATATTCTGCCTTACAGACACTAGTGACTTAAAAAGTATATATACATATGTATAAACATCTTAAGATTTTACTGTAAATAAAAGATCAGTGGGGGAAGGAAATGTAAATTTACTCTGCATTTACTGGCATCTTATGTATGGCAAATTTCAGTTTTTAGCCTATATTTACAGAACAGTCGGTTAAACTGTGATCCTGCAATGAGCCCTATGGGCATTGACCCTTGCACTACTGCAAAGCCCTCACAAGCATTAAAGTCCTGTGTGGAAATGGAGTAGCTTGCACTGAGTTCTTTACCAGATAGGGGCTATAGTTAGGCAATTTCTGCTGATGTTTGGGCTTTTGCCCACAGCAGACAGAGAAATGTTTTTTGTAATTTTAGAAGACCACAAAAATTGACAGGTAAACTTGCAGACAGGTGTAGCACCTGACACCATTTATAATATTTACTTTTTAATTGTCCAATCATCCATGTCCTTGTATTCCTTTAAAACATACTTCTCCCAAAACCTCTGTCAGTGATGACTCAAAAACATGCACAGACCTCTCTCAGCTGTATGAGAGATGTGTGTTCTGTGTCTGATTTAAAGGCTAAGCCTCAGGAGCTGAGTCGTCTTCATTGTTTATATTGGGCCAGAATGCCTTGTAGATATCTAAAATGAAGATTTGGTACTTGAAGTTTTCTGTCCAGTAGCCTCAAACAGCTTTGCAAAAGTTAATTCTCTCGCTGCCCCTGTGAAGTAGGGTACTGCTGTTAAGCGTGGTTTACAGAGTGGGAAGGAAAGGTTCAAGGAGAGGAAGTGATTTGCCTGAGTCAAGTAGCAGTTGAATGGCAGAGGTGTGCATCTCATATTCTGACTTCCTGTTCTGAGCACTAATCCCTGGGACACCAGTTACAAAGAGCAGGGGTTATCAATCACTGTGTCAGGACACATTAATATGTTTCCACACAGGGGACAGTGTGTTGCCAAGTCAGAAAAATGGCAGCCATTGTTGGGGGGCACATTACTGTGTTGCCAAACAGTGGAAAGTGTTGTGGAGAGTCAGAGAAATGGCTGGATTTGGTCTTGGGGAGGTGGCCTGGTGTGACTTGTAGGGCAGGGCCATAACCATCTATTCTAGCGCCTAGGGCAAGCAGCCCCAAAGGCAGCCTCCCCTCATCCATCCCAGGGCCCGCTCTGTCCACACCCACCACCGAAAGGCGGCAGGGAGCCGGATCTGCCCCCAGCTGCCTTCTGGCAGTGGCTGGGGATGGATCTGGCTCCTTGTTGCAGCTGGGGCAGCGGGGAACCAGACCTGTCCGCTACTGGAAGGCAGCAGTCAGCCCCAGGCAGAGCCAGAAGCCCCCAGTGCTGAATTTTAGAGGGTGCAGGGGATGGCTTCAGCTCCCCATGTCAGCTGGGGCAGTGGGGAACCAGATCTGTCAGCAGCCACAACTGGAAGGTGGCGGCAAGCCCCAGGCAGAGCCGGAAGCCTCAGTGGTGCTGGAAGCCCCTGGTGCTGAATTTGAGAGATTGCAGGCGATGGAGCCAGCTCTCTCTGGTGGCTGGGGACAGAGCTGGCACCTCGGGGACAGCAAGGAGCCGGATCCATCCCCAGCCACCACAGGGAGCTGGCTCTGTCCCCTGTGCCCTCTAAAATTTGGCGCCTGGGACTTTGCACTGCTCACCCTTGTCTGTTATAGGTTCATGATAAGCAGCCGAGTGTGTCATGATCTGTGAAAGGTTGAGAACCACTGACTCAGAGCATTTTTATTACATATCATGCTTGCAGGCATGTGGTATGCCCTAGCCGCCTCCCTGTTTGAGGAAGGTGGTGGTGGGAAATTTCCTCCTTTGATGCTAGGCAGCAAGAGATGGTGGGGAAGTGTGTCAGCCTGGGTAGGGCAGCAGAGGGTGATAAAAAGGGGAAATCTGTCTGAAGCTGACATGGTCCAAAGGGGTAGTCATTAGTCTAGTTAATCCAAACAAACAAGGAGCCCCATGGCAGTTTTAAAGACTAACAAATTTATTTACTACATGAGCTTTCATGGGAGACAGTATCTGACAAAGTGGGATTTTTCTCCCATGAAAGCTCATGCCCTAAATAAATGCATCAGACTTTAAAAGTCTCGTAGGACTCCTTGTTTGCTTAGTCTACAGCTGTGCTGTAAGGTGGGGGGGGGGAGGAATTGGCAGTAACTAGGGAGCCCAGTGTTGGGAGGAAGCAGGGGACAGCGTGGGTCTGGCTTGGTGGCCTGGGTAGGGTTACCAGATACCAAAGCCTAGAAAAGAGGACAGGGAAGTAGGAAAAGGAGGACATTGGAGGATGCATGGAGAAAATGTAGTATATTAATGTTATATTTTTCAGTTTTTAGGGGGCCCTGGAATGCTGTCCCCTAAAAATAGGCTGTTCTTGGGCCTTCCAGCATATTTTAACCCCTGTAAGTAAAAAGCCAAAGAAAATCATGTATTTTAAAATGCCTGCCAGATGGAGGACTTGAAGTTAAAAAGGTGGACTTGTCCTCCTTTTGCCGAGGGCTACCAGCAGGGCCGTAACATGCTGTTTTGCTGCCCGGGACACGTTCAGATCTGAACGCACCCCTTGCCATTAGCAGCGCTTGGGGTTGGTGCTGTGAAACGTGCCTTTTAAGTGAGCGGCTCTATTGAGCCGCTCCGGCGCGCCTGGGGCAAATCCCCATTGGCCCTGCTGTAGTTATGGCCCTGGCTACCAGATACCAAAGCCTGGAAAGGAGGACACTGGAGGACGCATGGAGAAAAAGTATATTAATGTCATATTCTTCAGTTTTTAGGGGGCCCTGGAACACTGTCCCCTAAAAATAGTGCCACACAACTGCTTGTTTTTTTACTGGACTAGACTAACACGGCTATCCCTTTGGAAATTCCCTAAAAATAGGCTGTTCTGGGGCCTTTCAGCATATTTTAGCCCCATAAGTAAAAAGCCAGACAAAATCATGCGTGTTTAAAATGCCTGCAGGACGGAGGACATGAAGGTAAAAAGGAGGACATGTCCTCCTTTTGCCTGACATCTGGTAACCCCAGGCCTGCAGTCGCAAGGGAGCCTGGCAAGGGTTACCAGATACCAAAGCCTGGAAAGGAGGACAAGGAAGTACTACAAGGAGGAGAAAATGTAGTATTAATATAATAGCCTTCTGTTTTAGGGCGCTCTGGACCGCTTCCCCCCTAAAATTAGGGTGTTCCAGCATACTTTAACCCCTTTAAGTAAAAAGCCAGACAAAATCCTGTAGTTTTAAAATGCCTGCCGGACGGAGGACACGAAGGTGAAAAGGTGCTGGACATCTCCTCCTTTTGCCGGACATCTGGTAACCCGACGCCTGGCGCCTCTTCCCGCTGTTCGCCCTCCGACCGGAGGGGGCGCCGGAAGCAGCGTGGCGCGCCTTGCCGAGCGCCGGGGCGTCCCTCCTGCGCGCTTGCCTCGCGCGGCTGTCGTCGGGCGGGGGCAGGGGTCAGAGCGCCTGCGCATTGGGGCGGCTTTCACCATATGCACCCGGGTGCGCGCGGCCGTGGCCGGCTGAGGGGCGGACGGACCGACGGAGGCGAGCGGGCGGTGACCGGGCCCCACCATGGGGAAGAAGCAGAAGAACAAGGGCGAGGACAGGTACCGGGCCGGGGCGACGCTCCCGCCGCACCGCGCGGCCGGGCCGCTGCTAGGAGGAGGCCGGAGCGGCGCTGTGCGGCTGGCGCGGCTCTCCTGGGGCCGCCGGGCGCGGGCAGCGAGCGGCCTTGGCCTGTCAGCCCAAAGGCCCGAGCGCCGCGGCCGACCCGCCGCTGAAAGAAAACCCGCCTTGTCAGCGCTGTTTGCGGCTGGGGGGCCGGTGAGGCGTCGGGGCCGCCTCCACGCCGATAAATCGTTTTCCACATCTGCTGCGTCAGATCCCCCCCCCCCCCCCACTGGTGGTGTTGACCCGACACATTAGCCGCCGTGGACTTCGAAGCATGGAAGGGGAAGAAATGGTTGTGAGCGAAAAGCTCCGTGAGGATGCCACTAATTATTGACGGTGTGACTATAAATCCTGTGAAAAATAGTAGTTAGGCTGTAGGATAGAGGTAGTTGTTGTGGGAAAGGGGAGTTTTATCCCTTCAAAGTGTGTAAGTGGTTGGTGAAAAGATGAGCGTGGTTTGTTTTTTTTAAATTACGCTTTCTCAAGCCTTGTTCCGTGCATCTGTATTTTATGCTGCTGTCTAGAGTGAATGACTGGATGGCGTGCAAACACAGACTTAAAATGTGTTGAAAGTTGGTTTTTGCTTCAGGTTTTAATCCTGAAGGCGTTTTGTGTTGTGTTTCTGGTTTCCTACCACTGAACATTTGGATGCTTTCTACATGGTCACAAAATATACGATTCTGAGGTTCTTCTCTGCCTTCCCATGCATGCCATCTTTGTGACAACATCTTTCTGTTGGGACTTTGTCAAAGCTGTTAAATCACCCCCCAAAATCACTGCTGTGTGTGCCACGCTTTATAGTTTTCTTTGATGGCATGTGAAGTGTATTTCTTACACTTTTTATCAAAACCTAATTCTACTTCAGTTGATCCTAGGCCTTGCAAAATTAGGGTTGGCAGGAGCTAAATGATTACTCTTTTCCATAATACAAACCAAAAGGGAATAAAAATTCAGGAGTGCACACGTCTGTTTCGTTTTGCTTCATCCAGTTCTTTGCAGATCCTTCTTGACTTGGCCTCAGAGCATTGCTGTATCCCAATGCCTACTGCATATTTTTGAGGGTTCAGTGTCTTGGGGATGTGATATGGTTTTTGAATGAAATCAGCTATAAATTGCTAGTAATTTAAAACAAAACAAAAAACAAAACAGGGTTTATTTGTGGGTCTTTTTGGGGGGTGTGGGAGGATCATCCATTGCTTTTAAGCATTTATTACTGTGGAAATATATGCTGCATCCTAAACATTAGGAAACATGTCAGTGATTTAAGGCTTTCAATTCTTGTTCTCTAAACTGGTGTGTAATTTGCCTTCCCCTTCCGGTATATCCCTCTGGGTAAGGAGTTAACTTTTAATGAAAATGCATCTGGTCTAACCAATCCTCACCCTGGAAGAATGGGAATCACTGTGTACGCTATGCTGCTTTGTAGTGTTTGTTGAACCATCTGACTCACTAGCTATGCAGCTTGGGGAGGCTTCTTGGGGCATTGGCAGTCAAACAGGGTTTTGAGGGGGAATGGAAGTCAAGTAGGACTGTACCCTGTGGAAGCAGGGGAAGAAAGGGGCCTTGGTACTATTTCTGTGACTTCTTAGTGCACTAGACAGCTGCCGTAGAGCCTTTCCAAAGCTGAAGTGTTGGCTTGGAGAGAACTAGATCCCCCCAGTGACACAAGCTGGGGAGCTAAATCACCAATAATGGGGGAGTCCCTCGAGTGCTGAGTTTGGACAGGGGCGCTATGCCTCCTTCTGTTCTTCATATCCTTGTTCCTCTATCTCTGTTGAGGATGACTGGGCAACAGGCTTGAGTGGTCACAGGAGGGTTAACAGGAAAGAATTAAACAAAAAACAACAACAACCCTGCAGCTGTACCTCTCCCCAGTGCAACCTGTGAAGGTCCATCAGACTGAGTTTCTCTTCTGGTTAATCTCAGTGTTGTCCAATTCCCTCCCCCATTTCTATTGTCCATCATGACCTCGTATCAGTTCATGATCCTGCTTAAGACAGTACGTGTGTTGACAAGAAGGGTGTGCATCTGTGCACGTGCATCTCAAGAGAAGAATTCAGAGGGAGGAACAGGGTATGCCAGTGAGGATGGTAGCTTTGGGAAGGTGGTAAGGTTCTGTGCTAGCTTATTACAGGGAAGGATTGATATGGGAGGGCAAAGAATGAGGGCACTGGGATTTTGAAAGAAGGCTTAGGAAGGTTAATGATATCAAAATTAAATTATTCATACAGGTAACAGTAATAGAATCATAGTGCTGGAAGGGATCTTGAGAAGTCTTCAAGACCAGTTCCCTGCACCAAGGCAGTGCCAGGTACACCCTAGATCATCCCTGGATGTTTTTTGTAACTATTTTTAAAAAAAACTCCCTCAAATTATGGGTATTCTACAGCCTCAGTAGAAAGCTGTTGCAGTGTTTAACTATCGTTTATAGTAGTGGTTCCCAACCTTTTCTCTGCTGTGGCACACCTTGACACCTTCAAATTTTTCAAGGCACACTGCCATTAAACTAATGAATATTCAAATTAACTTATGAATATTCATGAACCATGGCACAGTGTTTTGGAAATGCTCCTATGTAGGGTAGTAGGAGTAGCAGAGCACGGGTGGAAAAACATGGGAGGTCAGGGGTCGTGTGCAGTGTCAGGAGTGAGTGTGGGGAGCAGAGTAGGGCAGGGCAGGGCCGGCAAAAGAGGATAAGGGGAGCCATGTGGGGAACAGCACAAGGGTGGCAAGAGAGAAGAGAGGAAGGGAGAACAAGAGTGGTTTTGGGGGGGGGGCAGGGGGAACCTAGGGAGGGGGAAGGTAGGGCAGGGGAGCATGGCGCAGCACCCACTTCCCCCTTCTCCACAGTGGCTTCCTGCCACCCAAGGCAAATCCTTACCTCAGTGGGTCCCGCCCTCCTCTCCCCCAGCCCCCTGCTGCCTGTGATGGACCCTCCCATCACTGCAGGGGCCAGAACCAGGCCTCCAGCCCCCAGCTACACCCCCCCCCCAACAGCCACCCCATCCCCCAGCTACACACCCCCTGCTACACATCCACTCCCACCCACCTCTGCTACACACACACATACACCTGCCCCACACAACCCCCAACAGCATCTCAAAGCCCTTACCTGGGCTGTTTCCAGGCTGCTAACACAAGCTGCTCTGCCCTGCAGGGGGAGATTCACACACGCAGGGTATCCCTCCCCTCTCTGCTGGCTGGGTTAAGGTGGAGCGGGGTTAAAGAGGAGCCACCAGAACTCTGCGTTCTAGCTTCTCCTGCTACTTTTAGGGGGACCCCTGGAACTCCATGTTCCAGTGCCTTCCTCTATTTTTAGGGGGGGCTGGAATGCTGCCTGCCTAAAAATAGGGGGCCCTGGAACTGTGTTCCAGTGCCTTGCCCCTTACTTTCACCCCTGCCTTTTCCCAGCCCTGCACAGCCCACGTGGCTGGGCTGAGCAGGGAGGGAACTTTAACTCTAGCTCTCGGGGATCCTCGCAGCACACCAGTGTGCCCCGGCATACTGGTTGGGAACCACTGCACTATACTTCTGCATACAGACAGCTGATTATAGATTCTTTTTCTGTGAATGTTTCTATAAAAATATATTTATCCAATTTAGTTCAATTTAAGCTAGTTGCAGAAGAACTGCGTATGTGTTATAGTTAATGGAATTTGTAGAGGACTTTGAAATGTGTTTCCAGATGATGTGGCTGTTTTGAAGTATATGGAGGCTGCCTTAACTGGTGACTTCCTGAAGTTTTAGTTGTTGTGTTGTGCCGGTATTCACTTAAAAAAAAATGCCTTTAAAAATGTAAGTAGAAGTTGCCTCAAATTTTTCAGTCTTCTGCACAAGAGTGCTACAGAAGTGAGGGATCCTTGAGTTCAAGATGACTAACCTGTGGAGGGCCTCGACTGTGGGACAGAACTCTGGCAGCAGAGGTGCGAATGTATTCTGCAGGGTTTTCATGCATGAAAAGTTGGTGTGGGGAAAAGAGTTGTTGTGGGAAAACATTTATTACCATTTTGTTTTAATTCGTATCCCACACTGTTGATGCAGACTTCAAAATAAGCTGGTAGCATTCATATTATAAATTGTATCCTATCTTGGCTCTGCTTCTCTTCCTGAGATGTCATGGACCTTCCATGTTTCCTGTCTTTCTCCTTGTAAGTCTTCCTTTTTATTATGTTCTTCCCTCCTTGTTAGTTCTTTTTACTTCCAAGTATTTGATCTTTGGCTGTATTTAGTCTCATTCTTATTTTGCTGCCCTTTGGCATTGTGATGTGTTGTATAGGCTGCATGTTTCTTTAAAAGTCGTAGGTGCCAAAAGAGTGATTCTGCAGCTAAGAGTGAACACTGGATAAAATAAGAGTTGCAGTACTAGTGTCATAGTGTGTATTTGGGTTTCTGCAAGCAAAATTGCTAGCGTCATCTAACTCACTTTTGTTCTTGTGCTTCTTTTTTTGGTATCAGGAAAGCATGTCAGGTAGTTTTCTGATGTATCATAGAAAGCTATTGTGAAATTTTAACATGATTGTAATTATGCTGTCTCCTACAGGTTATGCTGCAAGTCTTTCCTTTTAGTTAGTAAACTTTCTACATTGCCAACATCATATTTACAGCAACTGTCCCATCCACAATGCTGCCCCCCCCACAAAAAAAAAAAAACCTAAAAAAGAAACCCCACGACCCCAAGTAGAGGTTCTTTGAACTGCAGCATGGGAAAGATCTGAAGGTTCACTGAAGTTCATTGAACACTTTGTGTTTTGGAAACCTGATGTGAGATTAATGACTCACGCAAGTACAAAATTCCAAAGTAGAGATGAACTGACTGTGCTATTAATAAAGCAAGCAAGGAATCCTGTGGCACTTTTAAAGATTAATGTATTTATTTATTGCATGAGATCTCCTGGGAGAAAATCCCACTTCATCAGATGCTTTAAGGATGGGGAACTTAATAGAACTTTGTTCATAAGGGTTATTGATATCTTTTGAGGTAAACAGGAGGCTACCTTTACTTGAAATGCATCATTTTTTTCATTCGTGGTGGCATAAAAATTGCATTTTGTGGTTTGGTGAGTCCCTTTAAAGCAGTGGTTTTCAAACTTTTTTCTAAGGACCCAGTTATTAAAAAAAAAAACAAAAACAAAAACCCATGATGCAGCAATTGCATCTTTGAGCAATGCAGTCCAGTCTTTTCAGTGGTGGCAACCAGGTGGTGCAGCAACCCATTATCTGATGGTCTGCGACCTGGTACTGGGTTCTCACCCATGATTTGAAAAGCACTGCTTTAAAGAGCTAACAGTGCCATCTGTGTATTGGACAGACTATCTGTGCCTATGGTTTGTCCTCAGATATTTGTATTAATAGCTATATTGCTTTTCATGATAGGTTAAGTAATTTCAGTTGTGTGGGTTTTCTCTCACTGTTGAAATCTCAACTATTCTTGTGTGTTCCCTGTGTGTTTATGAGCAGTTATAATTAATCATTGTCACAGTTGTGGAAATGGGGTATGGCATGTTGTCAGAAGGTGGAAGTACTATTTCTCAGTGTTCAGAACATCCTTGAAAACTGTGAACTGAAATGAAGAGATTTGCAATCAGGATGGGTTGGTTTGAAGCTTTGATATTAATCAACTATTTTTCCTTTTGTACTTCAGTTATTTTCTAAAGAAGTGCATTCATACTGGTTGAGAACTGTTAAAACATTTATTTTACAACTAAATAGAGCCTTTATAATAGATTAGGTATGTATTTTTTAACCAGGATAGGCATATTAAAATTATATACATTTTAAGAAATTATACAGCTTTAATATTAGATTCTTATTTAATAACTGCGCGCTTTAAGTATGTTAGAATGGCAGATGATATCTTGCTCACTTATTAGATAACCTTTTTGCTTATGATTTGTGCCCACCTGCACTAAAATGGTAAATGGCATTTAATTAAACACACAAACAGTAAATACACTTAATTTTTATTAAACAAAACAAGTCCTTAATACAGCTCATGACCTATTTTGCTATATTTATAGAGAGTAACCTAAGAAGTTAGATGTTTTTTCCCCACTGATTCTTTATATAGAAAAACAGTCTTTAGCTTGGAGTTTGTGATAGGAGCTCATGGATTGTGTGTTATTTAAATGGTTTCAGGTGTAATGAGTTTTAATAAAATGAAGGGGTATTTTTTAAAAAACTTTGATTTTTGTCCATCTTGTTTTTGGCCAACAGACTTATTACAGTTGATGTTCATAACATGCGGTCAGATGTTATGAACGCTCTTTTGTCTACTGTAACTCTGAAAAGAAGGGTTATCTAGCTTTCCTGGCATTGGTTTCATTTTTAAATCTGAGCGTCTGTCTGGTTAGAACTTTTGTACCATTATTCTTTTAAAATATGATTTGTAAAGGAATCTGGGGCTTGGAAGAAGAGTTTGTATCTTTGTTGTAGGGTGTTTAAAGAAGTAAACAAAACAAACAAACCCCACAGTACTTGAATGCACATTCTTATTTTGTTTTTGCATGGATGATCCAGAGAAATAGGTTGAGTTCTGAGCCTTAACAAAGGGATAGGAGTATGGTGCTGTAGCAAGACTTATTTTTCAAACTGATAATTATTATAAATGTTTGTCAATCAAATGAGTCTGGGCACAAATGAAATACTTCTTAAAGGATGTGAACAAAATTTATATGCTTTCTTGGACAAGTTTTACTTTCTTGTTGGTTGCTACAACTTCCTACTTCCTCTTGTCAACCATGATGTTCCAGGATAAACTGAACAAACAAGATTTGGATTTCTAAAATGAGAAATAAGAAGGAAAAGACCTTCCTGGCCACTTACATTGTGTGTGTGTGTGTGTGTGTGTGTGTGTGTGTGTGTGTGTGTGTGT